>OY987216.1:27816905-28171635 GCA_963920805.1 Primula vulgaris
CCAAAGACCGTTTTCAAATGACCATTAATTATTTATGTTACTCTCTCCGTTCCTATTTAATTATCCACTACGAAATTACGTGCAATTTTGACCGGCCAAGAACTTGTATCAAAATTATCGGAATAAAAAATTTCAAAAGTTGATTACATCGTTTGTTAAATTAAAAAAAAAATCATTTGAATCCATATGTACAGTATTGAGAGAAATCCATATGTAGGGTATGAAGTTTTAAAATTAGGGTATGAAGTTTTGAAATTAGGGTATTGTTGTGTGACATATTAGCTCGTTATAGATATACAGAGAGAGATGTATAGATATAGAGAGAGGTATGAGAAACAACAGACGAAGTGTTTATTCATTAATATGATTGTACAGAGAGATATATCAAGAGACCACTGACCCTCTTTATATAATAGAGGGTAGGGTTACATATGCTAGGAAAGCCCAAGATAGGCCCAATAGAGTTAGGCCCAAGATGGCCAATAATATCCTACAACACTCCCCCTTTGGACGTCTTGATTTCTTCGTCTTCATGCTGTCGATGTGAGTCGAGTTCATTCGCAGTGCTAAACACATAAAAACCTTAGGGACGGAAAACCCAGTATGGGACAAAACCGGTACCTAGGAGAAACTGTGTAGCCGAATGATATAGGCCGAAATTCTATGTAATTAACTAAGCACAAAACAGTGTGCCTCATCAAAACCTTGCCAGAGCAAACCCAATGGGAAAATCTCTGATCGAAGGAAAATCTCTGAAGTTTTAAAATTATGGTATGAACTTTTGAAATTAGGTTACGAAGTTTTAAAATTAGGGTATGAAGTCTTGAAATTAGGGTATGAAATTTTATAATTAGGATTAAAAAATCCAAACAAATCAAAAAAAAATTAAAAAATTAAAAAATTAAAAAATTAAATAATTAAAAATTAAATACTTAAAAATTAAATAATTAAAAAATTAAAAAATTAAAATAACCAAAATTTTAAAAATTACATTTTTCATACAAAAAATGTGTGATCATGTTTAATCATGTTCAATCATATATGTCTAATCTTGTTTGATTCTGCCCAATTTTATCTAATCTTGTATACCTAATTCTCTTTAATGCTATCTAATCATATCCAATCATGTCTAATCATGTTTGATATTATTTACAAAGTTTTTTATTTTTTATTTTTTTTTCAAATATTTTGATTTTGATTTTTTTTATACTCCATCCGTTTCCAATTAATAGATATCTACGAAATTACGTGCAATTTTGACCGGCTAATAACATGTATCAAAATTGTCGAAATAAAAAATTTCAAAACTAAATCATTTAATTTAATGTTTGAACTATATGATTAACTTTTGAAAATTTTCATTTCGACAATTTTGATACAAGTTATTGGCCGGTCAAAATTGCACGTAGTTTCGTAGTGGACAATTAATTGGGAACGGAAGGAGTATATTTTTTTTATCTTTTATGACATATGTATCTAATTGTAAATAAATATATGTATCTAATTGTAAATAAATATATGTATCTAATTGTAAAGAAATATATATATGTCAATTTTTTATAATTAATTTGATTGATATGTGTCTATTTGTAAGTCTACCAAAGTTAAATAGTTTGATAAAATAGCCTAGAGCTATATAAAGTTTCAAAAGTTATACTGTTCAAAACTATCCCTTGATTTAAAATAAAGGAAATGCCAAAAAAGTACTAATTTTCAAACCTTATTCCAAAATGCACACTTTTTAACTCTTGATTACATTTAGTTTATACTTTCTCTCGCCTCAACTCTTTCTCCTGCTCATCTAAAAACTACCACACTCCATTTCAACTCTGTCTTTGCTAAACTAAAATTTATATCTATATTCTATCCACCACTTGTCCATGGGTTGGTGGCGACGGTAGTGGTCCTTCGGACATCCGACAAGTTCGTCAGAGCTTCGGCGAGCCGTCGCTGCCAAACCCCACTCAAAAAAATTAAAAATTCAAAAAAATTCAAAAAAAATTCAAAAAAAAAAACAAAAAAATATGCATACATGTGAAAAAAAGTGCATACACAATCAAAAAATATGCATATACAATCCAAAAAATATACATACACAATAAAAAAAAAGTAAGGTATGTTTATGTTAATATAACAAGTGTAAGGTATGTTTATGTTAATTGTCCCATAACTTAATTAACATCACTTTTATATTCCATCCCGACTAACTAATCTTAAAATGCATTTGCCTATAAATTAGACATTAGAGGAGTGATTAGACATCTTAATTTTATTCCATCTCTTTTCCAAAATGACATCTCGCCATTTAGAGGACGAAATTGATTTCGGAGAATCAAGCCAACACCAACAGCTGCAACACGGTGCATTTTCACCATTAAGGTCGCCTACAGTGATTAGAAGTACCTTTTTCCGAAATAACACCTATAGAGGATGAAGCGGAAACGTACTATTCAGCGCCACTCAACCATTGGGAGATAGAAGGAGAAACAAGCAACAACCAACCGCAACCAGAAGTAAGCAACCCCCCTCTTTAATAATATTTAAAGCATGTTAATTAATCCGAGTATATATAGTGAACTTTTGAACTTTTGTTATAATCACAGACACACTTAATAAGAAACGAATGCACTTGTGGAACGGGAGAAATGCGTTTACAGGTACAGTACATAAGAAGAGCAAAAAGGATCGATATATGGCTTAAAGCTATATTTAGTTTCAAGAGTATTTTGTTAGTAGATTGAAGGTATTAAATAGGATTAATATTTAGCAAAAAGACAAAAATAATGTTTTACTACAGAACTGTTAACTATTTATGCTCTAACGTATCGTAAAGTACACCGTAGCATTACGAGTTTGACCTCTAATTACGGGTCGACCTTGAACCGGTGATTGATGTCTACGTATATAATATATTCTCAAATATTTGTTCAGCAACTGTTTAAACATTTTAAAAACCTGGAGTGTTAAACTCAATCTTCTCATGAAAACAATGAATGAAAGATTATGTGATGTTACCTAAATTCTGTTTTAACAAAGAGAGTAGAAAATTGAGAAGACAAACAAGTAGGGTTTTTACCCTATTACCCAGTGCTATGAGATTTTAACGATTACTACTATCTGGTTTTGTAAAGTCCAATTTAGTACATAAACATTAATAATTTGACCCAATTTAGTAGCTAAACATTAAAATTGATGATGTCGTCACTGCCACGTCATCAAATTATGTGGGTTCAGGCAGGATGGTGGTGGGTAGTTACTTGCAGGCGGACGGAGCAGTGGGGGTTTTCTTTTTTATTTTCTAATTTTAAGTGTTTTTATTATTTAAGAGTGTTTTGTGAAGTTAAGGGTAAATTTGTAAAATCACTATTTTTGATACCTGGCTTAACTCCCGTTAGTCAATCTAACGTCTAGGTACTAAATTAGACATTGCAAAATCACATGGTAGTCGTTAAAATCTCATAGCACATGTTACTAATTGGGTAAAAACCCCAAACAAGTATAACAAAATTAAAAGGTCCTAATTTGGGGAATAGTTGTTTGCTCGTTCCATTGAGATATGATAATCGTTGGTGGCAGACCAGAAAACTGGGTATGGCTTTATTAGTTTCAGGAGACCTTTAATTAGAAACATATAATTTCTCGAAAAAATATCGAAAAAATGTCGGAAAAAATGGTTATTTCTGATTTCGTTGTCTCTGACCACTCCCGACATTCCTTACCCGAGGTAACTTACCCGACAAAATCTTCGTCGTCAGAACTTCTAGCCGACAAAATTTTGACTCTGGCGACGAATTATTTTTTAAAGTATTTTTTCTTGTAGTGATTTAATTAAATGTAGTATTTGATTAACTGTATTGTAAAGGAAAAATGCCAAAAAAGTCTCAAATAAAGTAAAATATTACTAAAAAGTCATATCTCAAACCTTTTGTTCCATTTAGATACTAATTTCTATTTTTGACCCTCTCTATTATCATCTAAAAACCATCACACTCCATTCCAACTTTCTCTTTGCTCAAGTAGAGTTTGGACTTATATTCTGACCCACCACTTGTCCATGAGTTGGCGGCGACAATGATTGTCTTTTGAAGCTCCAGCGGACCATCGCCATCGTCGCCAACCTCCACTCAAAAAAGTTCAAAAAAAAAATCAAAAAACACGTCAAAAAAAAAATTTGAGAAAAAAATACATACAGAATTCAAAAAATATGCATACACAATCGCGAAAAGTTGCATAAACAAAAAAGAAATGTACATACACAATATCCAACCTAAACTCAAAAAAATTCAAAAAAAAAAAATTTATTAAAAAAATTAAAAAACTAAAAAAACTAAAAAAGTCAAAAAAAAAGTCAAAATAAAGAAATCGATAAAAATGCATACACAATCCAAAAAATATATATACACAATCGCAAAAAATTGCATACACAATATAAAAAGTGTTTGTAAACAATCTCCAACCTCCACTCAAAAAAATCAAAAAACAAGTAAAAAAAAAAGTAATCGATAAAAGTAAATAAACAATCCAAAAAATATGCATACACAATCGCGAAAATGTACATATACAATACAAAAATATGCATACACAATTCAAAAAAAAATGCATACACAATTAAAAAAAAACGCGTACACAATCGTGAAAAATGTTCGTACACAATCCAAAAAATATGCATACACAACCATGAAAAAGATGCAAACACAATCCAAAAGAGCTGTATACACAATCGTGAAAAAAATGTACACACAGTCGAGAAAAGTGCATACATAATCCGAAAAAGTGCATACACATCCAGAAAAGTACATACACAATCAGAAAAGCACATAAATAATTCGAAAAAGTGCATACATATCTAAAGAAGCCCATACACATTACAGAAAAATTGTATACACAATACAAAAAATACATACACATTCAGAAAAGTTCATAAACAATGCAAAAAAGTGTATTCACCTTTCGCGATTATGTATGCACCTTTTTTGGGTTGTGTACATGGGCAGATCCAGGATCAAATGTTTGGGCTTGCAAAAATAGGTGCGGTAAAAAATTCCTATATAATGAACGGAACAGGCGAATTTTATACTTTTTTATAAATTTTTTTTTCTTTTCATTTTTACCTTTTTTTACCTTGGTTTCGTAATTTTACTTTTTTTATCTGTTTTTTTTTTGTCATTTTTGGTCAATTTAGACTTTCTTGTCCTAACTAGCTCTAAAAAAACATTTGCATCAATAAATTCACGTGCAGTCAGGTGCCGAAAGTTTCAGGGTTTGACAATTGACTAAAAATAAAAAGAAAGTAGAAAGCAATGTAAAAAAATAAAAATAAAGGTACAAACCGGAAATATATGAAGAAACGAATGTATAAAAAGGTAAAATTTAGAAAGCAAAGTACAAAAAAGAAAAAGATGAATAAACAAAAATACAAATAAAAAAAATACAATACTCATGTTATTACACTAACAATATGTAATTTTAAAATATTTATTACACAAGAAACGAAGGTTTATATAGTTATTGCAATAACAAACTTATATTAAATGTTCAATTTCACAATTTCATTGTAATCACTTTGCATACAATCTCACAAAAGTTCATTTACAAATTTTATTTGCACTCACCACTATATGTTATTAACTTATTATAATTAAGTTTTTAGTTAATTTTTTCAAAAATGTGTGTCACGGTGTCAAGATAGTAAGTTATAGTGTCATAGTCTCTTTTAATTATTACTTTCAATTGTCATAGTATGTTATTATAGTAATAATATATAATTTTGAAAGTGGTTGCCAAAAAATATATATAAACGGTTGCCGGAATACTTTATATATAAATTATTTTAAAAAATAATACTAAAAAATAAAAACCGTGAGGTTGCCGCAGCAACCCCTGGTCATATGGTTGTTATGCCACTGGTTGTGTGAATGCACTTTTATCGGTTGTGTATACACTTTTTCGGATTATATTTGTACTTTTCTGGATTATGTATGCACTTTTCTGAATTGTGTATGCAGATTTTTGAGATTGTGTATGCACTTTTTTCTTGATCTGATTGTGTTTGCAGATTTTTCTTCATTTTGTATGCACATTTTTCACGATTGTTTATGCATTTTTTTTTTATTGTGTATACACTTTTTTTTTATTGTGTATGTATATTTTTTGGATTGTATATGCATATTTTTTGATTGTGTATGCACTTTTTTTCACATGTATGCATATTTTTTTTTTATTTTTTTTTTTGAATTTTTTTTGAATTTTTTTGAATTTTTAATTTTTTTGAGTGGGGTTTGGCAGCGACGGCTCGCCGAAGCTCTGACGAACTTGTCGGATGTCCGAAGGACCACTACCGTCGCCACCAACCCATGGACAAGTGGTGGATAGAATATAGATATAAATTTTAGTTTAGCAAAGACAGAGTTGAAATGGAGTGTGGTAGTTTTTAGATGAGCGGGAGAAAGAGTTGAGGCGAGAGAAAGTATAAACTAAATGTAATGAAGAGTTAAAAAGTGTGCATTTTGGAATAAGGTTTGAAAATTAGTACTTTTTTGGCATTTCCTTTATTTTAAATCAAGGGATAGTTTTGAACAGTATAACTTTTGAAACTTTATATATCTCTAGGCTATTTTATCAAACTATTTAACTTTTGGTAGACTTACAAATAGACACATATCAATCAAATTAATTATAAAAAATTGACATATATATATTTCTTTACAATTAGATACATATATTTATTTACAATTAGATACATATGTCATAAAAGATAAAAAAAATATACTCCCTCCGTTCCCAATTAATTGTCCACTACGAAACTACGTGCAATTTTGACCGGCCAATAACTTGTATCAAAATTGTCGAAATGAAAATTTTCAAAAGTTAATCATATAGTTCAAACATTAAATTAAATGATTTAGTTTTGAAATTTTTTATTTCGACAATTTTGATACATGTTATTAGCCGGTCAAAATTGCACGTAATTTCGTAGATATCTATTAATCGGAAACGGATGGAGTATAAAAAAAATCAAAATCAAAATCAAAAAATCAAAATCAAAATCAAAATAAAAATATTTGAAAAAAAAATAAAAAATAAAAAACTTTGTAAATAATATCAAACATGATTAGACATGATTGGATATGATTAGATAGCATTAAACAGAATTAGGTATACAAGATTAGATAAAATTGGGCAGAATCAAACAGGATTAGACATATATGATTGAACGTGATTAAACATGATCACACATTTTTTGTATGAAAAATGTAATTTTTAAAATTTTGGTTATTGTTGTGTGACATATTAGCTCGTTATAGATATATATAGAGATATGTATAGATATAGAGAGAGGTATGAGAGACAACAATAAGGGAGACTTTATTAATCATAATGTATGAATGAATCATCAAATAGAAGACCCCTAATCCTCTTTATATAGATAGAGGGATAGGGTTACAAGCCCACTTGGGCCCATAAAGTACAAGCCCAATAGTCCAATAATATCTTACAACACTCCCCCTTTGGACGTCTTGAATTCTTCGTCTTCATGCAGTCGATCTGAGTCGAGTTCATTCGCAGTGCTAAACACATAAAAACCTTAGGGCCGGAAAACCCAGTGTGGGACAAAACCGGTACCTAGGAGAAACTGTTGATATATGCCGAAATATCATGTAAGTAACTAACCACAAAACAGTGTGCCTCATCAAAACCTTGCCAGAGCAAACCCAATGGGAAAATCTCTGATCGAAGGAAAAAGAGTGCAACAATGGTAGTAGTAGGGGATCAACCACAAAACAGCTGCCTCATCAAAACCTTGCTAGAGTAAACCCAGTGGGAAAAAATCTCTAGTCGAAGGACAAAAGAGTACACAGTGGTAAGAAGTATACAACAGGATACTCCCCCTAATTTCGGCAATCTTAAGTGAGATATGATGGGAACGTGTCTCGCTAAAAACCTTGCCAAGGAAAACCCAGTGGGAAAAAAACCTTGGTCTAAGGACAAAAAGAGTACACGAGCATGCGACTGGATGCTCCCCCTCACTTGCACACGACAGGGTGCGAAGATTTCGACTAAGTAGTAATTAGTGCAATAAGCATTCACCTGGATGCTCCCCCTCACTTGCACACGACTGGGTGCAAAGATTTCATATTCCAAGAAAGAGTACGAGCATTCGACTGGATGCCTCATTTACTTACATACGACTGGATGCAGGAAAATCTAACGTGGAATAGAACGAGCATTCAACTGGATGCTCTTAAACTTCATTTGTGAAGATTAATTTCGGCGAGAAATGCTAAATAGCATAATGTAGTCATGTCTCTCTTGATCAATAACAACAAGTTGTCTTCTATGACAAGTGTTTTATCTAGATCGTGAGACAGAACATATGTAATTCAAATATGACTAATACTAGCTCGAAGTCATATACACTCTCTAGTCGTCTCATAGAGCACGAATAGATCAGAGTGATTCACTTGGAGTCATTCCAAGACCTCCAAGATGTCGCCTTATTCCTAATGGTAAAGACATACCATGTTAGGAATATCCCTTATGCGGGTCTGATAAGTAACCGGCATCGGTATAACCGAAAAAGGGTTGCGTTAATTCGAGTACCGAATGGGGTAGGTACACTCGATGACGCAAATGGGATAAGACAAGCCCTCATCCACAGTTACCTTAAGGTAATGGGAAAATGTCTTTTATGCCATTTCGATGGCAGCGTGTTAGCGCGATGCTGTGTCGAGCTATACCATTCACAGCAGACGAGATGTTCGTCCTAGCACATTAGACCAAGTACAATAATGCGCTTATTGTACTTAGATATGAACATCATGGTTCAATATCTCTTCATCGTCACATCAGGGACGGAATGGGTCTATATCAATGTCTAGTGATCGAACGATCATGGGAGAATCTGACGACTTAGCGTCATGATGAATACAACGTCATAACACCTTCTGGGTGTAGTCTGAATCATGGACTTAGATTCAATCTTTACGGGAGTCGATCATCAGGCCGAGTCACTACCGTTTCTTCCCAAGATCCTTCATCTCGAAGGCAAATCCAAAAATGGATCGCGTAATAAAACACGCAAGGGCATAATACTTGTTCAAGTATCCCAAGCTAATCAAGTACTCACTTAGGAGGTATACCACATCCGCTCGGATTATATTAATCCATATAGTGAACGTCTCAGTCAATTGAGATCGTGTTCCATGGTCAGAAACTACTTGATTTAAGCACATGAAGTCACACAGAGACCTTCATCTATATCTCTTTGTCTAAATCCCCATAGAGATAAAACAGTGACCACAATCACATGCTGCATAATCAGTTTTTGGGAAACTACTAAACTGATAAAGTAGGGGACCGTTATAACGTCCATTACGAGGAAATAACCCATCTCGTAACCAATTCCAAGATGTGAGAGAAGCCTTGCGCTACTAGGCGAGCATTCTACAATCTCATTATTCTCATCACTTTTCCTTACGAATAACCAAATAAACAAACTAGTTTAACATTGGTGGCGTTGGAGCTACAGGTCCGAACACACTTTAGCTAAGGAGTCTACTTGGATTGCAAGTTTTCATTAGTACAGTCTATTCTACGTTGACTTCAGGCAACGGTACATGGTTCCCTATCATAATTTGTTCATATTATCAGTCGTCACCGAATATATGAACAAGTAATCAATGACAGTCTCGTTTCGCTTCAATATCGTCTAAGATATCATGATCGACAGATATTTCGAGATTCTTAGGATGAGGAGGAAATCACACATCTCCTTGATCCTTTATAATCTCGTGCGACAAACGAGTTTCAGTTCACCACCTCTGGGGCTGAACGAATTAAGAACCGGTCAACTTCCTCATATCTTAGGAAGGACGACAGACTGACGGCCGACGGCAGCGTCCTTTGCTTGGCGGGTTCGGCCAAAGTAACGTGTTACGACAGGAACACGGCGTCCGACAGGGACGTCTATCCTTGCAAGCATTTTGCAGCTGGTATAAATGATCTCGTGACATCTCATAAAGTCATTAAATGCGTCTGGCATTTAGTTAGACTTGAGGGAGTCTATGCACTTACTTATCACTAAGTGCAGTTTTGGGGATCAAGCTAAGACTGAGTGGGTTATGCCACGTTACTTCACGTCGTTCCTTATCAACGGTAACGTGCAAATCTCCCCCTAACGACGGGGAGAACAGTCTTAGCGATGTCACTTTCGCATATCATGCGGTAAAGAGATCGCTTGCCAAGGTTACTCTATCAAATGATAGGCAGGAGATTCATAATCGACTTATGTCCCCTTCAGAGGTCCATATTTTGAACGCTAGAACGGCTCAATCAAAATATTAATTAATCACTCTAAACACGCGTTATTATGAGACTTCTGGCTCATAACCAGTAACCAGCTGGTACGCATATGGTGTTTGAGTGTCTATGGGCCTCATAACGGACCAATGCAGCAAAATAGCATAACCCACACGGAAATATAAATCTTGGTGCGCAAGACCAAGATGTGCGTGAAATCATTTGCAGTCGCATCAACAAACTTTCCGTGAGTCCATTTGGGTCTGAACATAATCGACAGGATGTTCAATTTGAATTTCCAAACTCAAGTAATTCAAATCGAAATTTCGATTATTACTCTTCGGAATTATCAAGTCGACTAGACTTTTCAGGATAATCCGGATCATGAGCCATCAACTTAATGATAGGGCTAAAAGTTTGGGAAATGCTGCATTTCTGTGGACAACAATAAAATGTGACCTTATTGTCGATGCATCAACCATAACCATTTATATTTATGGTCCGTTTTATGGTTGGATAAATCCACAATAACTCCTTCAATTCTTTACCATAATTCTACGAGTTCATTTCGTGATCTTTACACATACTAGTCTTTCAAAGTGAGCATTAGTGGCATGAATTTCGGATTAATCGCGAAATATATTCTTAGAGAGAATCCAAATGCTATGCGATTATAAATCAAGCATCGTCTTTTGACCCGGGAATATCTCATCCGGTCAATGCCATAATATCAAAATGCTCTTATCAATCGACGGCAAGCGAATGATAGTACAGACAATCATGTCTTAGCATCTAAATCATTTATCATTCGACGACAGGCGAAATGATAAGGTAACTTTGAATGCTTTAAAGAATGTGGTATCAACCACTTGAAAGACATTTCAACTCCTCTAAAATACGTTTTTGAGTGGAGGCTATGTAAAGAAATTTCATTTCTTTCATGAGCTATTACCAGATAACACTGGTTTTCTCGAATATTTTATAACTCAACAAGGTACGACAGGACCTGCATGAGTATAACGCCTCATATTTGACAAATCAATTTGGCTTTACCAAAGATTTCGATTTTGGAACGACAGGTCCAGAATCATTGTCACTGAGTGCTCTTTTAGGCAAGTAGTTGGTGAAATTATATGGTACACTGTTACCCACTATTTCCAAAAAACCAACTACACCACAAGTATTGCCTAAAATTTCATAATTTAAAGTTTGGTCACATTTGTCAAAGGAATTTGCTCAAAAAACACTTTAAATTATTTCGAGAAATTTCATAAACAGGCAAACCATAATCCAAAAGTATGTCCAAATGGAAAAATAATAATCCAAATGGAAAAACATAATCCAGATGAGCGAAAAAATGGCTCAATGATTTATCAAAATCAATAAAGAAAGGTGTCAAACTCATTTGAGCCACAAAATCGGGGGTCTCAAGAGTTTCCTTTCAATTAGCTTTAACCACATTAGCATCGGTTTTTCCACCCTTATAATAGTTGTGAACTATTTAAGGAGTAACCGTGCATGACCGTTGTCTTTATAGCATAGAGTTGGCTCCTTGAGCATCATCTCTTACTTTGTGACAACGGCCCATATTGTTCCTTTCAATTACTGTCTTGGAGCCACAAGTTTTCGATTTTGACGATTGTCTAAAATCTCCCTTGGCTAGGCGATTCATCGGGATCGCGACAGTTCGAGACAAATAACACTTTTCTCGGTTCTCGATTCGTGGAAAAAAAATGTACACGAAGAGCATTAATATCAGGCAAACAATTCGCCATTGACCCAATAGGATTAAAACTACTCACCGGGGTAATTTTCTTATCCAATAACAGATGGGCGATAAAGGAACATGGTGAATATAAATTCACGATACTGCTTATGGAATGCAATTTCCAAGCTACTATTTTGGTGAAGGATTGCTCCAATATGTCAATTTCAGACATTTGTTCACCATAGACGTCATCACGTCTCAAATGTGGCGGCGGAATAAAATCAACGCCTTAGCATTCATCTCGAGGGTAACAACAAACTCGTGTTTTACTCATCAAAGATGACATCCAAATAATTTGGGTATCACATGCTCACACATCAGGGTGACTAACATGTGGTGACGGAATAACATCAACGTCTAAACAGTCATTTCGCAAGTATGTTTTGCGATTTTTCTCATCATAGATGGCATCCAACATGTGTTGGGAGTTCTGGATTATTTTTCATATAAAACGACTGGTTTATATGTTTATGGTTTGCACAAGCACAAACTTTAATTTCGAAACGGCAGGTTCGAAAATAGTTTTGCTTTTAATGTGAATTGGTTCTCATTGATCGAACGACGGGTCGATACTGAGACACCAATTCGGCGAAACATACATCACTATATAAACACATTCGGGGAAATTATTATTTAGTCAACCCCTTTCGGTAGCTCTACTTGAAAAACGACCAGGAAAGACGGTGAGGGTGGAGGGCACGAATGCCACTTAAAACCCGACCTCATTAGGATATCGACTTCCGCCTATATCTTTCCTAGACATCGTATCCAAATAGGTGAGCCTATTTAGGGAAGGTTCATAATTTTTCCAACTTAAATGTGAAAATATATGATTTCGCAATTCTACCATTCATGGCAATAAATAACAGGTATATCTTTTCTAGATAACCACATATATACAAGGCAGTATAAAATATATTCATGATATATATCTAATCATGCAGTATATTTGGTGATAAACTAAATCAATTCAGGATTATCAATCACACAAATTATATCATACCAAATCAAATCAAATCAATTAACTGCCATATGGTATATTTATATCTATGGTAATATCAAAAGATATGTTGATTATACTAATAAGATATCAATCAATTATCTACGGTTTATTGTCATATAAGTAATTCTATACATGCTAGTTTTAACATGCAAGCAAGCAATATATTTTTAATTACCAATCAATTCTATATATGGTAAAAAAATATTTTAACATGCAAAAAGGTTAAATTTACATGGAAACATATCAATTTATTCAATTAACATGCAATTTTTTATTCACTTGCCTTTTTAATAAATATATATATATGCATGTGGGTGAATATTTAGACCGAATATTGACTTTTATAACACATATATATTGTTTTTATACATGTAATATATTACAGGGACTATCCGTGTAATTATAGCAAACTATATATCTATTTACAGCATTATTACAGTTTCAGTCCATAATTTCAGACAAGTTTCAGCGAATTACAAAACAGTCATACTGTTTTCAGTATATAACATATTCAATTCGGCAGATTACTACATGTTTACAATTAATCAGACAAGCCATATGTACTACATGTTTACTACATATTCAGTCATACTGTTTACTACATGTACTATGTAAATTTTTTTAAAAACTATAGTAATAATCAGACAAGCCGTGCCAATTATGTTCACAATAATACATGGTTTGATTTTTACAGTATATATGGGCCAATTCCAGAATCTTTTTAATTCAAGTGTACACCGATACAAGCAATTTATTTATATGCAATAAATTATACACACAGTCAGACAATTATGTTCACAGTCATGTTTGTATTTCATGTAACCTTTACTTAGATGCTCTGGTATTAGTTTTATATAGTAAAAAAATAGGATTTTATGTACCGTCCTCACGGTATGTTGGTGAAGGTCGATATAACAATAATCCGATAAAACCCGGTTAAACCTCAAGGTTTATAGATATTCAATATCCGTGCGTTTACCCAAAATCTCCAATACCCACGAGCGTATATCCTAGTCTCCGCGAGCAAAGTGCCGATAACGTGTTGTGTGA
Organism: Primula vulgaris; assembly: GCA_963920805.1. NCBI lineage: Eukaryota > Viridiplantae > Streptophyta > Magnoliopsida > Ericales > Primulaceae > Primula > Primula vulgaris. The sequence continues at coordinate 27,831,026 of OY987216.1, forward strand.
CATATTAGCTCGTTATAGATATATATAGAGATATGTATAGATATAGAGAGAGGTATGAGAGACAACAATAAGGGAGACTTTATTAATCATAATGTATGAATGAATCATCAAATAGAAGACCCCTAACCCTCTTTATATAGATAGAGGGATAGGGTTACAAGCCCACTTGGGCCCATAAAGTACAAGTCCAATAGTCCAATAATATCTTACAACAGTTATTTTAATTTTTTAATTTTTTAATTGTTTAATTTTTTAATTTTTTAATTTTTTAATTTTTTAATTTTTTAATTTTTTAATTTTTTAATTTTTTAATTTTTTAATTTTTTAATTTTTTAATTTTTTAATTTTTTAATTTTTAATTTTTAATTTTTTAATTTTTTAATTTTTTAATTTTTTAATTTTTTAATTTTTTTTTGATTTGTTTGGATTTTTTAATCCTAATTATAAAACTTCATACCCTAATTTCAAGACTTCATACCCTAATTTTAAAACTTCGTAACCTAATTTCAAAAGTTCATACCATAATTTTAAAACTTCATACCTGTTATAGGATATTATTGGCCATCTTGGGCCTTACTCTATTGGGCATATCTTGGGCTTTCCTAGCATATGTAACCCTACCCTCTATTATATAAAGAGGGTCAGTGGTCTCTTGATATATCTCTCTGTACAATCATATTAATCAATAAACACTTCGTCTGTTGTTTCTCATACCTCTCTCTATATCTATACATATCTCTATATATATCTATAACGAGCTAATATGTCACACAACACGTTATCAGCACTTTGCTCGCGGAGAATAGGATATACGCTCGCGGATATTAGAGATTTTTGGTAAACGCACAGATATTGGGTATTTATAAATCTTGAGGTTTATCCGGATTTTTAAGGTTTTGCTATATCGACCTTCACCAACATACCGTGCGTAAGGTACCGAATTCAAAACTTAATTTATTCCATATATGTGATCGCACGTATTATTTTATGGATAACTAAAACATTATCAAACTGTTTATAAAAGCCTATTGATATGTAATATGTATCGTGTACTGTAAAATTGTATTTTTATACAAAAAAAAAAAAAAAAAAAAAAAAAAATTGAATCTAAGTCCATGATTCATACTACACCCAGAATGTGTTATGACGTTTTAGTCATCATGACGCTAAGTCGTCAGATTCTCCCATAATCGTTCGATCACTAGACATTGATATAGACCCGGTCCGTCCCTGATGAGACGATGAAGAGATATTGAACCATGATGTTCATATCTAAGTACAATAAACGCATCATTGTACTTGGTCTAATGTGCTAGGACGAACATCTCGTCTGCTGTGAATGGTATAGCTCGACTCAGCATTGCGCTAACACGCTGCCATCGAAATGGCACTAAAGACACATTCCCTTACCTTATGGTAATTTTGTAAGTGGGCTAGTTTATCCCATTTTGCGTCATCGAGTGTACCTACTACTCGAATTAACGCAACCCTTTTTCGGTTATACCGATGCTGGTTACTTATCAGACCCGCATAAGGGATATTCCTAACATGGTATGTCTTTGCCATTAGGAATAAGGCGATATCTTGAAGGTCTTGGAATGACACCAAACGAATCACTCTGATCTCGTGCTCTATGAGACGACTTGATAGTGTATATGGCTTCGAGCTAGTATTAGCCATATTTGAATTACATATGCTCTGTCTCACGATCCAGATAAAACACTTGTCATAAAAGACAACTTGTTGTTATCGATCAAGAGAGACATGACTACATTATGCTATTTCGCATTTTTCGCCGAAATAAATTTTCACATATGAAGTTTAAGAGCATTCAGTTGAATGCTCGTTCTATTCCACGTTATATTTTCTTGCATACAATCGTGTGCAAGTAAATGAGGCATCCAGTCGAATACTCGTACTCTTTCTTGGAATATGAAATCTTTGCACTCAGTCGTGTGCAAGTGAGGGGGAGCATCCAGGTGAATGCTTATTGCACTAATTACTACTTAGTCGAAATCTTCGCACCCTGTCGTGTGCAAGTGAGGGGGAGCATCCAGTCGCATGCTCGTGTACTTTTTTTTGTCCTTAGACCAAGGTTTTTTCCCACTGGGTTTTCCCTGGCAAGGTTTTTAGCGAGACACGTTCCCATCTTATCTCACTTAAGATTGCCGAAATTAGGGGGAGTATCCTGTTGTATACTTTTTACCACTGTGTACTCTTTTGTCCTTCGACTAGAGGTTTTTCCCATTGGGTTTACTCTAGCAAAGTTTTGATGAGGCACCTATTTTGTGGTTGATCCCCTACTACTACCATTGTTTCACTCTTTTTCCTTCGATCAGAGATTTTCCCATTGGGTTTGCTCTGGCAAGGTTTTGATGAGGCACACTGTTTTGTGCTTAGTTAATTACATAGAATTTCGGCCTATATCATTCGGCTACACAGTTTCTCCTAGGTACCGGTTTTGTCCCACACTGGGTTTTCCGTCCCTAAGGTTTTTATGTGTTTAGCACTGCGAAGGAACTCGACTCACATCGACAGCATGAAGACGAAGAAATCAAGACGTCCAAAGGGGGAGTGTTGTAGGATATTATTGGCCATCTTGGGCCTAACTCTATTGGGCCTATCTTGGGCTTTCCTAGCATATGTAACCCTACCCTCTATTATATAAAGAGGGTCAGTGGTCTCTTGATATATCTCTCTGTACAATCATATTAATGAATAAACACTTCGTCTGTTGTTTCTCATACCTCTCTCTATATCTATACATCTCTCTCTATATATCTATAACGAGCTAATATGTCACACAACAATACCCTAATTTCAAAACTTCATACCCTAATTTTAAAACTTCATACCCTACATATGGATTTCTCTCAATACTGTACATATGGATTCAAATGATTTTTTTTTTAATTTAACAAACGATGTAATCAACTTTTGAAATTTTTTATTCCGATAATTTTGATACAAGTTCTTGGCCGGTCAAAATTGCACGTAATTTCGTAGTGGATAATTAAATAGGAACGGAGAGAGTAACATAAATAATTAATGGTCATTTGAAAACGGTCTTTGGTCATTTGAATACAGTTGTTATATTAGTCCGCTAGATGATGACACGTGTGGGTCAATCAACGGATGTGATCTTATCAGTTTAATGATTTCTAGGTAGTTTCTATATTTTCAAAATATTGCAGATTATTATATAAGCCGCAGATTGTAATAGTTTAGCAATCAGAAATATTAAGAACATATTGTATTTTCGTAATTCCAATTCAATTACGATTGAATTATCATTTCTCTCCAAAATTCGGTCATGTACTCATGTTAAGGATTTACACTCGGTTCCATTAAAACTCAATATTAAGAACCAAACATTCAATGTTTTATGGGGCAATTAACATAAACATACCTTATCACTATTATATTAATAAAAACATATCCTAATAATTTAAATTATCAAAAACATATTTATATATAGTTATTATTTATTTATCTAATTCTAATCAGACCATAATCTAACATCTATCTCTAATCTAACACCTATCTTTCTAACCGCAACTCTCTCTCTCTAATCGCACTTCTCTCTCTAACACACAATAATCGCATCTCTTTTTAATACGCGCTAATCACCTCTCTCTCTTTAAAGATGACTAAAAACTCACAAAATGTTCATATGCTAATTATAAAACGTCATACCCTAATTTTAAAATTTCATAACCTAAATGTTCTGGATCACAATCAAAAATCTAAAAAATAGTTCATATCCTAATTATAAAACTTCATACCCTAATTTCAAGACTTCATACCCTAATTTTAAAACTTCATAACCTAATTTCAAAAGTTCATACCATAATTTTAAGACTTCATACCCTACATATGGATTTCTCTCAATACTGTACATATGGATTCTCCTCTTTCAACTTGAAACCCACAAGTTTTACAATAGTCTCAAATCTCAATAAATAGAAAACAATTTCACCAATTCCATATATTACGGGGTATCAACCAGTGTAATATTTGTCTATTACGTATGTATATATCTGTATTTATATGTATGTGGATGTCTATATAATATAGATGGTGTTCGGTAGTCAGTGACGGGTTTTCGGTAGTCAGTGACGGATTTTCGGTGAAGGAGGGAAGAGAGATAGAGTCAGATATGAAAGAAAGATACAGAGAAGAATGGAGGAGAGGGAGAATAAGATCATGGAGAGATACAGAGAAGAATGGAAGAGAGAGAAATTAAGATCAGAGAGAGATATAGAGAAGAATTGGTGAGAGATAGAGAAAATAGGCGGAGAAAGTAGAGAATAAACATCATTAAATTTGTTTGGTATGTTTTTGATAATGAAAAGTTTTTGGGTAGATTTTTGTTAATTTAGTTTAAAAAGTAATATGTTTTGTTGATTTATCCATGTTTTAGAAGTTGCACGTTATTCCCTTAATAGTTCATAGTCGTATGTAATCATGTCATCTGGAATTGAAGGAATTGCCAAGTTAAAGTGCTAAATTCTTTGTTTGTATTATTGCTAAAAGGGGAGGATGAGCAAGCTAAAGAGCAGAAGCAGCATGTGGAGCGTCTGACGTTTCCTATCAAAGAAATGTTAAGCAAAATGCATCCGTCATACCCACCCCCCAGCATTTATAGGGTCCCAGATAGTATCCGTGGTGTGAAACCTCAATGCTACACCCCTCGTTTGGTCTCAATCGGCCCTTTTCACCGAGACAATCCCCAACTCAAACCAATGGAGGATTTCAAGATCAAGTATTTCAAAAACTTCCTTGCTAGAGAACCCACTGCTGAGCATAAATTACTTCAAATGGGACTTCTTGTGGTAAAGAATGAGTCTGAAATCAGGAAACACTATCCTCCTAACGATTTCAAGCTCAACTCTGAGGATTTCTGCCGTATGATCCTCATAGACGCCACCTTCATTGCGGAACTCATAATTGTCATGAAAGGAGAAGGAGACCTCAAGGCTAACAAACCCTGGTTTATCCGCGATTTGCTCAATGATATCCTTCTGATAGAAAACCAGATTCCCCTATTCATTGTTTATGAAATCTACTTAAATTTTTACATAGAAGATATTTCGCTTATGATGCAATACAATAAAAAAGACTTTTTCCTGAATCGTATCCACGAATTTATCATGAATGTGAAGAATGGAATCTCCATGGACGATGTACCCTTGCCAGAAGCCATCCGAATAATACCATACATGCCAAAAATGTGTCCGTTGCACTTCGTAGATTACTTGAGGCAAGCGTATGAATTTGGTGCTTCTAACCCAAAAGGCATCGTAAAATATTCCCCGGTGAACCCGAAACAAGAAAAAGTGCAGTCGCGCGGATTCATAACAGGAAAAGAGCAGGTTCTAGAAGACGGCCTTCTCCCTTCATCTTCAGTAGACGGCCAACAGTCATGCCTGAGATCCATAAAAGGAAAAGAGCACGTTCTAGAAGAAGGCCTGCCACCTTCATCACTAGAAGAAGATCGGAGGCCGAATAAAACTCTTTTACCCCCAAAGAAAAAGAAGAACTGGAAGTCTGATGTCGTCACAGCATCGAGACTTCTGAAGTACGGGGTCCAATTCGAGAAAGGCACAACCACCTCGCTCAAGGACATCACATTTAAACCAAGAGAAGGGATCTTAAAAATCAATAAAGTAATAGTGAACGAGTCCACAGAAAACATATTTCGTAATATTGTGGCCTATGAACAGTGCGATCTCGTCAGTCAGACATATGTGAGTGACTACCTAATATTCATGGATAGCCTCATAGACACACCTGAAGATGTGGACATTCTCATCGATGCAGGAATTATACAGAATGATCTACAAGATGATGAAAAGGTCAGCCATATGTTCAACACTCTACACAAGGTGGTGATAACCGAGTGGAGAGACTACCTATTTGCTGCACAATCCCGCGAGTTGAACGATTACAGGAGAAATTTGTTGCACCGATGGAAGGCAACATGGTTTGATTGGAAGTTGACTCTGAAGCGTGATTATTTTTACTCCCCATGGTCCTCCTTTGCATTTTTCGTCGCAACTATACTCTAGAGCTTGACTATTGTCCAAACTGTATGTTCGGTTTATCAGGCCAAGGGCATAAAAATGTAGTAAAATGGCGCAGAGGGGCTGCTGCATTTGCAATATTAAGAGTATATTGTTCTTTACCAATTACCATGTATTTTTACAAAAAAAAATAACGCATTTTAAAATTTCTGCACCACGCATGATGATAATAATAATAATAATAATAATAATAATAATAATAATAATAATAATAATAATAATAATAATAATAATAATAATAATAATAATAATAATAATAATAATAATCGTAATAATAATAATAAACTTCCTAATGGAACCAGGGAAACTTGATTAACATATTTGCATCACAAGCTTTAGGGGGTATTAACCGTTTACTACCCTCTACTTTATCAAAAATTCAATTTTCTCCCCTCTACCTTATTTTGTTCATTTTAGCACCCTGTACAATATTAATCCATTCAATTTTGTACCTCATCCGTCAATTACTTCACAAAATGGACGACACGTGACTGCACGTGACTAAATTCTATTAACGTCTTTTAACGACAAATGTATTTTGGTCATTTATAACATAGGTCCAATAAAAAAATAAAAAATAAAAATAAAATAAATAAAAGGGACAGAATAATACATTTTTCTATCTTCGGTTCATACCAAACATAAACCTAACTCATAAAAGCAGCAAAAGTTAGTCACGTGCAGGCACGTATCGTCCATTTTGTGAAAGAATTTACGGATGGGGTACAAAATTGAGTGGATTGATATTGTACGGGGGCCTAAAATGAACAAATTAGAGTAGAGGAGAGAAAATTGAATTTTTTATAAAGTAGAAGGTAGTAAACGGTTCATATCCCCAACTTTAGCCTACTCCTTAAGCAAAACTTACCTTGCTCAAGGAGGTAAGAGTATGCTCATTTTTATCGGAATATGTTGATATTTGGTAATCAATTATTTTCTTAGTTTATTACTGTCATTTGGCTCCAACATTACTTGTCCTACAAATTGGAGAAAATTTGATCCAAGCGCAATCTTACTAGCATGGCTAAAAGTGTAACTTAACCCCATCTCTCTTCTCTCTCTATCGTGTAAATTAAACTCTCTATTCTATAGTTTAAATGGGTAAAAATGCAATTTAACACTCTCTCTTACATATACATTAAACTCTCTCTACTATAATAATACATAACATACATTTCGATGGTTTTATTAAAAAAAATCTTATATACAATTAATTTATTAATTAATAAAACCATATTTATGTTAAATGTGAATGAAATTTATTCATTTTAATTAATGATTAATATTTTATCATCTTTATTTATAAAAGGATTTAGAAAAACCAAATCATTATATCAATCATATACATTTATATTACATTTTTACATATTGCAATGTTTTAATTCACGAAATTATTGAGCTAAAGTAATTCAATAAACATGGAATGTCAAACAAAATAATACAAAATTTAAATTCGTAAATTAATTTGAAAGGCTATTTAATGTCACGTTAGTATTTTTATATTATAATTCTAATTAAATCAAATGATGTTTTACTCTAGCTAACAAATTTTATTTCAAATCTTTAACATTTATAAGGTTTATTTTTCAGAAGGGGAAAAAAGTATTTTTATAAAACGAGTCAAATGAGTTGGTCGGGTCAAGTGACTAAAAGTGTGAGTTTGTCATCGGATCGGATCGGGTCGGGTTGAAACCTGCGAAATTGTCATCCCTAATTGTAACCAATATGAGATATAGAAGAAATCATTTCACAAACCAGTGAATTCATCAACAATGAAAGTGTTGAACCATGGGTTCAATAATTGATTTTGATTATACGTTTGATTATGCATTAATGATTTTACAATTTCTCTATTCGATGATATAATGATTTGTCTTTTCCAAAAAGAGAAAATGTATATTTCAGGACTTTAAAATGATAGAGGATTCGATAACGAAGCCAAAGGTTCAAGCGGAACCAAAATCAGAGTTAAAACGAATAAGCTACGAGCATTCGAAGTATAGCGGGAAAACTGGAAATTGCCAGAAAACGACCGATCGTTTTGGTCCAAAAATCTTCCAGTGAGGTCGTCAAATAAACGACCGGTCGACTGTAGAAAACGACCGATCGTTTTTCTGCAGATTCAAAAACGACCGGTCGAAATGCAGAAAACGACCGATCGTTTTTCTGCAGAATTCAGAAACAACTTTTTTGCTTTTTTGAATAAGTAGCTTTAACCATTGGATAAAACCCTCAACCCATACCCAACGGTCATAATACATAAAACAGACTTTTCTTGTCTACAAAACCCACCCCAATCACTCTCAAAACACAACCATTCACCATCATTCAACCTCTCTCTATCAAAACCTTAGAAATCACCATTGTGGAGAAAAAAGCTCAAAAAAGAGGGAAATTGAAGAGAAAGCGATTCAAGCTCAAACCAAGATCAAACATCATCAAATATCACAAATTAGTTTATTTAGAAGCAATCAAATTGTGAGTGTTATTTTAATTTTCGATAAATTTGTAAAGAGCAAATTATAAGCTAATTTGTGAGTGAGTGTTTGGGTAGAAGCTTTTAAGCCAAAGTGTTGGTTAAAAGTTTTAGGTTAAACACTTGGGTACTCATAGATTGAGGGGGAGTCGTTGACTCGTAAACGTGTTCGTTTGCACTTGTATCAAGAGTAGGAACCTCGGATAGAGGGTGAGCAAATCGATTGATTAGCTCTGTAGGATTTGTAATATCGGAAAGAACATTATAGTGAAATACTCGGCAGCTTGAATACCGAGGAGAGGACGTAGGCGGGTTTGTCGAACCTCTATATATCGCGGTGTCAATTTCTTTTCCTAATCTTTACTTTACGCATTCCTTATTATTGCTTATTCTCTTGCTAGCATATAGTAATTCTAGCATTTCATTAACTTTTGTTAAACGCTTAAGCTTAGAATTGCGATAGTTGTGTTGTTAGTTGCACTTATTTTTAATTCTGCGAAAAACGCCTAAAATCTAATTCAACCCCCCCCCTCTAAGGTTTAGCCACACGGGCCAACAGAAAGAATTGTGTACTTGAGAAATAATGAATTTCCATATTCAAGTAAAAAGCTATTTTACAATATGTTAAGGTGCTGTTTGGGAAGCAAGTGCTTCCTTAAAAAGTGTTGTCAGGAAAAGTGTTGTTGAAAAGTGACTTCTATAAAAGTAATTTAGAAAAAATTAGCGTCTGGTGAAAAAGTGCTTTTGATATTCATAAGTTTCGCCTGCGTTTGGTATGTATAAGTTCGAAATGACTTAATATCATAATAATTGATATAGTACGAAAAAACACATAAACATATACTAATAAATTTAGTATCACTTTAGAAACCAAATATTTATAAACAATTACAAAAATAAAAAATATCGATAAAAGAATTATTCCTAAATAAATATGCAAAAATGACCTACTACGAACCATGTTTAACAATTGTTACATGATGTCAGAATAGAATTTGCAATTGCCATCCGAGTAAGATTCATTTCATTTTGTTCAGGCGTTTCTTCATCGCTTCCAGATTCATCATTTGAATTCAAGTTTTTGGGCCGCAGGCCGCGGGCCGTGGCCCGAGACCCGAGCGAGCGCATGGTACACACTAACCCACTCAAGGGTATGTGGACTTGATTAGTTTACCAACTACATGGGATGAACTTGTATATATAGTGTAAAAATCAACCTTGTTTTTACAATGTGGGATAACCCTCATGGTTTATTCCCACTCTCTATACCATTTTTCAGATTTCGGTTTTTTACCTCTTTCGAGTACCAACCTTCGAGTCCAATTATCATTCACACCCTTCCTCCGAATAGGTCATGCGATATACCGTTGCGAAGCTCGTCGTACGAGCTACTCAAACACTTTGAGTATGGCCTCAGAAAAACTGAGTAGTCGCATCGAAAATTGACTCAAAGATGGTCCCTGACCACTTTGGAACAACCATGGTTTAAAACATGTTTTCCTACTTTTTTCCAACAATAACTTCCACTAATTGAGATAATTATAATGTGCGCTTAAAAGCTGAGCTGACAAATACAGAACTAGAATATGTCGAATCCAGGAATCTGAATGATGTAGAAGATGCAGATACAAGTCACAAAGTTAAAGCAAGGAATTGGTCATTAGTTGTTCAGTTATGCTTGTGGATCAACTTCTTCTCGTGATGAATTTTAACGAATATTATAGTATGTTTTCTTGATGTGGATGTAATGTTGTCTGACTGTGTCTCATTTGGTTAGACACTTTACCGGAATATTCTATTGATAATGCAACATTGACACTGATACACTCACAGGGTCGTAAGCAAGGTCTGGACTATAGTCACTGGACTATTCATTAGTTTGATAGACCAAGTATCATTTCCAATTCTAGAATAATCGCACTGGTAGTGTTAATCACTGGACTAGCAGAGCTGCAAACAAACGAGGCCTATATTTCTGTGTCTGTAACTATTGTGATAAACATGAATAAAGTCATTCCCATAATTGTTATATCTTGAAAGAATCCAAGAAGCGTTGTATGTAAGACGACAAATATGATCGAATTGTTGATTCAGTAGACTCCTTGTTAGTATTTCCTTTTTTGAGCTTTCTATTATCCGGAGTATACTAGGTGTTTTATTTATATATACTGTATCATTTCTTTTGCATCAGTAGCTCTTGCAGCTTCATATGAAGTCTTCACAAGACAAAAGGTTTGTATATGAGGCAGGTAGAAAAGCTTTTATAGCTATGACTTCTTGGGTATCCCGGTTTTTTCTTATAAATACTGAAACATAATCATAAGCACAAGAACCGTCAAATTTGAGTCAAGGCTTCTATGTGCTTTTCACGCAGTGCGCCAAAATGTGTAATCTCTTATCCTACATTTCATCTATTTTAATCTGCTAGATAATAACTTGCTTTTGGGTTGAGCTTTTTCTTGTTGTCCAATGCCTTTTCTAGTTTAATTTAGCATACCTTTAGAATACTGATATTACCAGTTTTATGTCATTTTATTATGTTTCGAAAGGTTTGAAAGCGAAAAAAAATGAAACGAGAAGCTTTAATAAGGTTCTCTTTTACAGATTTTACGTATTACTATTTCCTGCCAATAGTGTTTAAGAAATGGCTCCTTAGAAAATATTTGAATCATCTGTTAACAGTGTGGAATAGCAGCAATGCTTATCCGTGTAGTTTATATATTATTATTAATAATGATAACTTGTCCCGTGATACTTATGCTTTTCCAAGTTTGTGTTTCATGTTTCTCATGCCACAGTTTTGCTTTATGGGAATGTAGCAGTAACTATTTGATAGCGCTAAAGAGTAGATTTTGCATTCGTCGTCTCTTCACCATTTAATCTTATAAGATATTTTGTATATTTCCATATGTCTATACCTTTTCTTTATTTTAATTATTCTGGAATGTGATTTGGCAAATGTGAGAGACTAGCCATCCTTATTCCTTTAACTATTGAATGTGTAGTCACTAGATTACTGTAATTTTACAAACTTTTTATTTAAAAAAGAAAAACTAACGTGACCTCTTTGAAAAATTTCCGTAAAATTTCTTTGTACGCCTAGGGTGCATAATTTCCAGGGAAAATAAGGCACTGCAGTGATACATCTAACTAATATATTAACCGGCAATTTTTCTTTTTTAAAGGGACAACACCCCATGAAATTCGATTTCACTAAAATTGGGACCTCACCCAGTTTTTACAGTACTATTCTCTCTTTCAGCTTATAAGTTGGTAACTATCAATGAACTAAACAAAACAAACACTACTTTACAAGAGAAAACTTTATGGAAAACAAAAAAGTCTAATTAAAATACTCAAGGAAACTCTGTAAATCTTCTAAAGCTCGTATGCCCATCATGATACATCATGTACTTTCCATAGACTTTCTGAAGCAATGATAAGGGAAGCAGCGCCCCTGACTCAGAGTCAGGTGACTCTGAGTCAGAAATTGTGCTAAAAACGCTCAATTTTATTTTAATTATTTTTGATTTTTAAAGTCAAAATTATGTAAAACTTACAAATATGAAAATAAACAACAAGCAACACTTTGTATCTATATATTATTATATTTACATATACATATTTATAATATGCATGTATACTACATATATAATATTCAAAATTTTCAAATAATAGTTATAACTTAATTTCATGAAATTGAAAAAAAAAAAAAACTCATATAATATTAATTTTAAAAAATTAAAGGCAATTAAAATATAAAATTGAGCGTTTTTAGCACAATTTCTGACTCAGAGTCACCCTGGCTCTGAGTCAGGGACGCTGCTTCCAATGATAAGTCATTGTCAAAAAAAAATTCACCTACATTTAGACCCAGTTTGACAAGCTCGTCTGCCACTGCATTTTGTTCCCTCCAAATATGTTTAAAACTCCGTTCAATATAACTCATCAAGATAGAAATATCCTCCCAATAAGCTTCAAATTTTATAGGCAGCTTCGTCTTCCTTTTCCTCCAATTAACCATAGTTAAAGAATCAACTTAAATGTGCACATTTACGATACTAAGATTGTAACACGTTACTAGCCCATTCATTAAAGCTAAACTTTTAGCTTCAATAGCAGAATGGCATATCAGTGGAAATCATATAGCTTTAACAATTTTACAATGCTCATTCCTTAGGATAGCACCACCACCTGTTCTCCTATTATGGATTAAAAAAAAATGCCATCTGTGTTTAACTTGAGTTTACCCGAAGATGGCACAAGCCACTTAATTGGCATGAATTTTTTCACTTTAACAGAGAGTTCCTTCACGTTTAGCAACTCTAGAGTGATTTTTTGGGCTAAATCCATAACATTCAAAGGATTAATTCCACCATTCAGATCCATAATCCATTTTTTGACTTTAGCAATAACAGTTTCCTCATTCATATCTTTGTTATTATGCTTATAATCCACTTTAGCAATCCACACTTCCCAAACTATCAAAATAGGTACAATGCCAGTCAGATAATCGAGTTGACTTCTGCCTGTCACTTTTGAGCACCAGATACCAATATATTCCCTCCAATTTGTATTATCATAATACGACATAGCAAAAAGGTTACTAAAATGCCTCCATACAGCTCTTGCAATATCACCTGACCAAAATAAATGGTCTAGATATTCCTTTTTATGTTTTTTACAACAAACCCATTTTGAGGACAAAGAGATGCATACTTCTTTAGATCAGCTTCCAATTTAATTCAAGTAATGTATTCGCCGAATTGGTGTCTCAGTATCGACCTGTCATTCGATCAAAGAGAACCTCTTCACTTATAAGCAAAACTTGTTTTTCGAACCTGTCGTTTCGAAATAAAGTTTGTGCTTATACAAACCATAAACATATAAACCCGTTGTTTTATATGATGACTAATCCAGTCTTTCTTTTCTTTTCTCCTGTTGTAGAAAAATGTCAATCAAGCTTGACTTTCCAATTTTGGATGCTGCCGGCAAGAACTACTTGGATTGGAGTCAGGATATCCAAAACCATTTAGATGCCCAAGGCCTATTGGATGTCATATATGATGAGGAGGAGCGTGAAATGGAAGTAACGCGCGAAATGAGTGCTCGGGCGATGATTCTGTTTCGCCGCCACTTATCAAACGCCATGAAATCTGAGTTCATAGCGACCACCTCACCAAAGACATTGTGGGACTCTCTGAAAGAGCGCTTCGACCTCCAAAAGACCATTTGGCTTCCTAAAGCCCGCCGTGATTGGCTGAATCTGCGATTTCAGGACTTCGAAAGCGTTGAAAAATATAATGCTGAAGTATGCAGAATTCGTGCTACTCTCCAATATTGTGGTGAAACACTCACCGACAGTGACTTATTGGAGAAAACGTACACCAAATTTCCTAGTTCTGACATCTTGCTCCAAAAGCAATATCGTCAGTCTAAATTCACCAAATTTCCCGAGCTCGTCACCCAGTTGTTATTGGACGAGAAGAATAGTCTCATTTTAATGATGAACAGTAATTCTCGTCCTGCTGGTTCAAAGGCAATTCCAATGCCTGATGCTAATGTTGTTCGTGGACCTCATCCACGATATGGGAAACGAGAAAAGGGCCAGTCGCCCCATCAGCCAAGGAACATGGGTGAGCGTAATGCTCGTCCAGCCAAGCGAGGTTTGGACAATCGTCCGAAGCAAGGACATGTGGCTCCTCCTAGGAAGTCTCGTGGTGGTAGGAACAACCGGGCCAGACGTCCCAAAGAAACAGAACCGGCCAATATGCCAACTTTGTGCTATATATGTTGTGGAAATGGTCATATGCAAAGGACTTGTAGGGCAACTCCCCAAGAAGTCGAAAACTACCACAAGGGTAGAAGGGTCGAAACCAACATGATTGAAGCTAGTGCAAAAGAAACTCTTGAGACCCCTGACTTTGAGGCTCACATGGAAGAATAAAGTTTTTTTTCTTCGTTTCTTTTTAATAATTGAGCCGTTTTGCTCCTGGATTATGTTATTTCAATTCCATTTCGGATTATGTTTTTTCCTTTGGATATTGTTCATTTCTTTTGGATTATGGTTTGTTGTTATGGATAATGTTTTGAACATTTCTTGTATAATTTAAAGTTATTTCATTGAGCAATTCCTTTTATTCGTGTCACCGACTTTAAATTATTTTACTTTTAGGCATGTATTGTGGGGCAGTTGATTGTCTAGTTGATAGTGGCACTACACACACTATCTTAAAAGATAAATGTTTTTTTATCAACTTTACGCCTAAAGTAACCTCAGTGACAACAATTTCGGGCCCGTTGATCCTTGTTGAAGGCTTTGATAAAGCTAAATTCACGTTGTCAAATGGTACTCCTGTTGAAGTATCTGAGGCCTTATACTCTCTGAGGTCCAGTCGTACCTTGTTGAGCTTTAAAGATATCCGAGAAAATAAGTTTCATCTTGAAACTGCTCGTGAAAATGGTATTGAATACCTTCACATTACCTCCACCCAATACGACCAAAAGCGTATTCTGGAGAAGTTGAGATGTCTTTCAAGTGGTTTGTATGTTACTACAATCCAAAACTTTGAAAGCAATCTAATCATTCGGCGGACGCCGATGAGAGCACTTTTATGCTATGGCATGACCGGCTGGGACACCCGGGTCAAAATACGATGCTTCGAACGATGAACGCATCTCATGGGCATCCTCTTGGAGGAAAGAATTTCGTGATTAATCCAAAAAGCCTATGCCAAGCATGCTCGATTGGAAAGACTAATCTCAAACCAATTCGTGTGAAACCTACGAAATTGGTTTCTCAATTCCTTGAAAGAAATCAAGGAGATATTTGTGGACCTATCCAACCAACATGTGGACCATTTAAATATTTCATGGTTTTGGTTGATGCATCGACAAGATGGTCACACGTAGGTTTGTTGTCCACAAGAAACGCAGCGTTTCCAAAACTCCTAGCCCGGATCATTAAATTGAGGGCTCATCATCCAGATTATCCGATAAAGTCTATTAGACTTGATAATGCCGCAGAGTTTACATCGAAAATTTTCGATGACTATTGCATGAATTTGGGAATTAATCTTGAACACCTAGTTGCGTATGTTCATACCTGTTGGTCCGTAGGTGTCTAAACCTTAGAGGGGGGGTGAATAAGGTTTTCGTACGTTTTTCGCGGAATTAAATCTATGTGTTATTAACTAAACAAATTAGTGGTTTTTATAACTAAAACAATTTCGTTAACAAATAATTGCTAATTTACTCTAAGCAAGCAATGAATATAAGCAATAATAATTTGCGAAAAGTAAAAGTTGAGGGAAAAGAAATAACGCAAGATTTATAGAGGTTCGGCAAAACGCGTCTACGTCCTCTCCTCGGTAGTTTCACTTCCGAGTGTTTTACTAAAATCTCGTTGCAAGGTTACAAGCTAACGAGCTTAATCACCCGATTAAGCTCCCCCTCACTTAATGAGTATCCCGAATGAAAAGCCTAGAACTTTTAAGCTACACTTGCTTAAAAAACTTCTACCCGATCAATCGCTCACTAATGAGTTTATAAAATACTCTTTTACAAGAATGGATCACTCACTAACAAATATTATCTCGATGTTTATAAGATTACAATGAGAATATAATCGAGAATATTTATGAATACAAGTGAGAAATAAGTAGTATAAGCTTGAAGAATTTCTTAGCAATGATTGCTTAAAAGTTGTGAATGCTTGGATGCTTTTCTTCAAAGAATATTGAGGCTTTTATAGAGCCAAAAGGTGCAGCAATTAATTTCAGACCGTTGCTGGTTGTTGAGTTCATTCAATGCAGTTTTGCAGCAGTTCGCCCCATTTTCAGGAATAGCTTAAAAGCTGGAATTTGAAATTTTACAGAAACGATCGGTCGTTTCTGAAAAACGATCGGTCGTTTTTCATCTGTGCTTACTGGAAGAAATCATCCATAAAACGATCGGTCGTTTTATGCTGGCGATCGGTCGTTTTTGTTCTATGCTCACTGGAAGAAATCATCCATAAAACGATCGGTCGTTTTATGCTGGCGATCGGTCGTTTTTGTTCTATGCTCACTGGAAGGATTTTTGCCTAAAACGATCGGTCGTTTTAGGGTAGCGATCGGTCGTTTTTAGGGTATACTCTCTGGAAGTATTTCTCACATTTATGATCGATCGTTTAGGGTATATGATCAGTCGTTTTTTGTTGTTCTGGGTTAGTTTCGGTTTTCTCGACAAACTTCGAAACCCCGTAACTAATTCGTTCCAACTCCGATTTAGGTTCCGCTTGAACCAATGGCTTCGTAATTACGTATTATATCATTTTGAACCTTTAATACACTCAATAAATGATTAGTACGCAAAATGAGCTTTTATTATGTTTTACACATTTTGTTATCATTAAAACAATCGATTTGAAGAACATGGTTCAACAATCTCTCCCTTTTTGATGATGACAAAATATTGACTTCAACATACTATAAGCTCTTTTTGTTTAAACAAGTATAACCGAAATGTGTAGATGACGCTTTACTTGGGTACAAGTTTTTGAGAAAAAACAAGTAAATGTCATAACATTCGATTTTTAACAAACGACTATAAACAAAGCTAAACGATTAGGGATTACGAAGATCTATATGCAGGCGAAAATTTGGCCATAGTTTTGCCTAAAAATGGTCAAACGCCACAAATGAAAAGCAATGCATATAACCCAATCAACTAGCAATCTATGTGCGCCAATGCAATAATATCAAATAAGATACAAACGCATATTTAAAAATGCAATCACACAAAGCCATATAAACAAGAGCAATATAAGAAGAAACGCATCATAATAAACAAGTAAAACCGTTTCCTACTTATTACATCAAAAAACAACTTGTTCAACTAAAAAGGAAATAATAGAAATACAACGCAAAGACAAAAGAGAGAGGTATTTCTCCCCCTTTGACATCATCAAAAACATGAAAAAGATAGATCCGCCTAGTCGCGGTGGGAAGTCGCATCATCCTCTTCGTCTTCGTCATTGTTATGACCGGCAAAGTCGGGAAAATAACCATGGAACCTCGCCGTTGCTCGTTGCTTAACCTATCGATTTCGTCCATATCTTCTTGACTAGGATGCATGGAGCGAAACATGCGACGTTGAAGTTGCGCATTCCGATATTGATCAATATAGAGATCGTTGTAGAATTGTTCGGTGCGCGGAGGAAGAGTCGAAGATCCTACTTTAGCTTTTCCGCGACCTCGAGAGGGACGGGAGGAGGTAGGGATATCGGTGGGGGGGAGAGACTCGGAGGAGATAGCAACGTCCTCATGAGAAGCACGCGGTGTGGCCTTGGGACCGACATATTCTTCCTCTTCGGGAGAAAGAGGGGTATAGCCGGGGCCGGACACCCGTTTGCCGGACCAAGTTATGGACTTGTCGGCATTATGGAATTTGATGGACATTTGGGAAAGATAGGTGTTGGCCCGAGTGCGGCTAACCTTAGAGGGGGGTGAATAAGGTTTTGGCGCTTTTCGCCTAATTAAACTAAGTGCAACTAGCAACCCAACTTTTTAGCTATTCTAAGCTTAGGCGTTTGATAATATTAATGACAAGCTATAATTCATAAACGCAAGCAAGAAAATAAGCAATTGTAAAGGTTGCGGAAAGTAAAAGTAAAGGGAAAGAAAATGACATCGTAGTTTATAGAGGTTCGGCAAACGGCCTACGTCCTCTCCTCGGTACTACCGAGTATTTCACTATAAATAATTTTCCCGGATATTACAATCCTAACGAGCTAATCGACCGATTAAGCTCCCCCTCACTTTATGAGTGTCCCGAAATGAAAAGACCTAGAGCTTTTAAGCAACTCGCTTACAAAGCCTCTACCCGATCACTCGCTCACAAAAATGAGTTTATAAAACACTCGATACAATTTTGTTACAAAAATGTAACTACACTCACTATTCTATTTGCTTCTAAATAAGCTAATTGGTGAGTCTTGGTTGTTGATCGAGCTTGAGTCGCTTTCTTCTTTGATTTCCTCTTTTTCGAATATTTTCACCAAAATGGTGATAAATTGGGTTTTTATTGAAAGAGGTATTTGGATGATTGATTGGTGTTGTAATTAGTGACTTTGGAGAGATGATTGGGCTGGTTTATATAACAGCAAAGTCTGTTTTTCTGGGTTATGACCGTTGAAAGGTTTTAACAGCTATTTTCCAGAAATTGCTGAAAAGCTGTTTTCGAAAACTGCAGAAAACGATCGGTCGTTTTCTACAGACGATCGGTCGTTTTCTGAAAACGATCGGTCGTTTTTATACTGGACTCACTGGAAGAAATTGGATCAAAAACGATCGGTCGTTTTTGTCCAGTCGATCGGTCGACTGTAATCCTGGTCCCGTAAATCTTCGAAAGCTCATAACTCCTTCGTTTTAGCTCCGATTTTGGTTCCGCTTGAACCTATGGCTTCGTTATCGAATGCTCTATCATTTAACGACCTGAAATATACGTTTTCTATTTTTGGACAAGACAAGCATTATATCATCGAAATCGTAAAATCATTAAACGCATAATCAAAGTAATAATCAAAATCATTATTGAACTCTATGTTCAACAATCTCCCCCATTTTGATTATGACAAACTAATGATGATTTTACAAGATACAAGAAAAATATCTCCTCCATTTTAACAAAACGCATTTCCTCGAAATATATCATTTTTCTCCCCCTTTGGCATTATCAAAATGCAATCAAAAAATAAAAGAAGGGGTTAAGTGAAGGGTTTTTAAAGAAAAACCAAACATGAAAAATGTAATTATGATGCATATACCCGACCCAACTAATCACATATATGTAGATATTATAGATTAGAGTATACCGAATATGTGATGTGGAGTCGAGTCCGCTCGCTAATGGCATTTGCATTGAGCGTTGCCGATTCCAAATAGGTGGTACCACTTGTTGGTATGCCTTCCACCTTTGTCGATCAACGGCACTTCATCCTTGATGGTGGAGTCGATCTTCTTGACTTCCACGGCTTTTGTCGGCGTTGCCAACCACTTGTTGATTTTCTCCTTTTGGATGGAGATACCTACAACACAAGATTTGTCTTTTTGTACCCAATTTCTTTTGGGTCCGACATTGTTAGTGGCTCGGGTCTTTACTACCCATTTCAAATTGCTTCTACTAACATGGAAGCGATTTGGGCATTTAGAAGAGTTATGCTCACTTCTACTACAATGAATGCAATGCATAGATTTTTTCGAATAACGAGAACTATGCGACTTTTTATAGGAAGTTTTAGAAGTATGATGAGCGGTTTTGGTTTGAAAACCTAAACCTCTTCTATTATTACAAGAGTTCGGCAAAACTCTTGAAGTGCTCCCTTGTTTAAAAACAACCTTTTGTATAGGCGG
The DNA here is from genome assembly GCA_963920805.1 of Primula vulgaris. Taxonomy (NCBI): domain Eukaryota; kingdom Viridiplantae; phylum Streptophyta; class Magnoliopsida; order Ericales; family Primulaceae; genus Primula; species Primula vulgaris. Next base: position 27,850,981 of record OY987216.1, read on the forward strand.
AATAGGAGTTGTAGACACGCTAGAAGATTTGACATAGCGGGTTGTGCTTGATCCAATAGAGTTGGAAACGAAACCCAAACCGCTTTTGTCATTGACATCTTTTTGACAACTCAAAATTTCGTCCAACACGGTTTTCCCTTTGGAAAACCTTGAGATTGTTAACTCGAGTTTTTCGACCATAATGACAAGCTCATCGTTTTTCTTTTTCAAAGAGTCATTCTCGGTTTTTAAAAACTCGTTTTTATCTTTTAAGTCTTCCTTTTCGTCATCAATATCATGAAGAGAAAATGACGATGTCGGAATAGACTCATTTTCAATTTTATCTCTTTTTAAGGATCTTATTTCTTCATTGAGAGAAGAATTTATCCTTTTAAGAGAGTCGACCTTTTCGACAAGCTTAGGAAATTTTTTTGAATAAACATCGCACATATGAAGTAATTCATCATAAGAAAGATCATTTACCTCATCGGCTTCGCTTTCACTTTCGCTTGAAGAAGAGAGGTTTTGTTCATGGCTTTCTTCCATGGCCATATAGCAACCAAGATGCGCGACTTCATCTTGGTCGGAGCTATCGCTAGAGCTTGAAGCGGATATCTTCTTCTTTGCCTTGCTCTTGCGATTCTTTAGGCAATCTCTCGCCAAGTGTCCTTCCTTGCCACAAGTATAGCAAACAAAATCGTTAGAATAAATTAAATTATTTGACGATTTACCTTTATGTTTGCATTGGCCTTTAAGCTTTAGTATTTCCTTGACGATTCGAATGATTTCCATTGAATTTTCGTCGTCCTCGGATAGCTCATTGCTTTCGTCACAAGTCGTTCCTTTGAAAGCTATCTCCCTCCTTTTTGAGATTGGCTTGTGACTATTGAGGGTGATCTCGTGAGTAATAAGTGAACCCGTCAATGCATCAAGAGTGTAAGTATTCATGTCGTGCGCCTCTTGAATTGCGGTGACTTTTGGTTCCCATTCCTTCGGTAAGCTCCGAATCACCTTAGAAACCATTTCCTTACATGACAAACACTTACCAAGAGATGTTAATCCATTAGTAATAGTTGTAAATCTAGCAAGCATATCGGAAATAGTTTCTCCCTCGCTCATTTTAAAAAGCTCGTAGTCATGAACTAATAGTTGGAGTTTGCAATCCTTAACTTGGTTAGTCCCTTCATGCATTACTACTAGCTTATCCCACATACCCTTAGCGGTTTTACAAGCGGAAATTTTGTTGTACTCGTTAGGAGAAACGGCACAAACAATAGCATACATCGCTTTGGCGTTCGTAGAGTAGGCTTCTAGTTGAGCGTTATCTAGGTCCTCTACGGGGATTGGGTTCTCGCTATTTTCGGATGTAGGTGCGGAATATCCTACTTTAATGGTCATCCAAAGCCTAACATTATAGCTTTGTAGAAACATGCTCATCCTATCCTTCCAATATGAAAAATTTATTCCATCAAAATATGGAGGTGTATTGGGTGATGAAGCTATGCCGGATGCGAAATTGTATAAGTTAGCCATCGGGATCTTAACTCTTAAATCGTTAGATTCCTATATGCAAGAGCCTCGGCTCTGATACCAATTGTTGGCCCGAGTGCGGCTAACCTTAGAGGGGGGGTGAATAAGGTTTTGGCGCTTTTCGCCTAATTAAACTAAGTGCAACTAGCAACCCAACTTTTTAGCTATTCTAAGCTTAGGCGTTTGATAATATTAATGACAAGCTATAATTCATAAACGCAAGCAAGAAAATAAGCAATTGTAAAGGTTGCGGAAAGTAAAAGTAAAGGGAAAGAAAATGACACCGTAGTTTATAGAGGTTCGGCAAACGGCCTACGTCCTCTCCTCGGTACTACCGAGTATTTCACTATAAATAATTTTCCCGGATATTACAATCCTAACGAGCTAATCGACCGATTAAGCTCCCCCTCACTTTATGAGTGTCCCGAAATGAAAAGACCTAGAGCTTTTAAGCAACTCGCTTACAAAGCCTCTACCCGATCACTCGCTCACAAAAATGAGTTTATAAAACACTCGATACAATTTTGTTACAAAAATGTAACTACACTCACTATTCTATTTGCTTCTAAATAAGCTAATTGGTGAGTCTTGGTTGTTGATCGAGCTTGAGTCGCTTTCTTCTTTGATTTCCTCTTTTTCGAATATTTTCACCAAAATGGTGATAAATTGGGTTTTTATTGAAAGAGGTATTTGGATGATTGATTGGTAAGCTTGGTGAACTTTGGAGAGATGATTGGGCTGGTTTATATAACAGCAAAGTCTGTTTTTCTGGGTTATGACCGTTGAAAGGTTTTAACAGCTATTTTCCAGAAATTGCTGAAAAGCTGTTTTCGAAAACTGCAGAAAACGATCGGTCGTTTTCTACAGACGATCGGTCGTTTTCAGACAGACGATCGGTCGTTTTCTGAAAACGATCGGTCGTTTTTATACTGGACTCACTGGAAGAAATTGGATCAAAAACGATCGGTCGTTTTTGTCCAGTCGATCGGTCGACTGTAATCCTGGTCCCGTAAATCTTCGAAAGCTCATAACTCCTTCGTTTTAGCTCCGATTTTGGTTCCGCTTGAACCTATGGATTCGTTATCGAATGCTCTATCATTTAACGACCTGAAATATACGTTTTCTATTTTTGGACAAGACAAGCATTATATCATCGAAATCGTAAAATCATTAAACGCATAATCAAAGTAATAATCAAAATCATTATTGAACTCTATGTTCAACAATAGGAAGTGTCCCAAACATGTTTGTCCTTATTTTTGAACAACGTTCCACCGGGAACGAGATTAAGGTCCTTTAAAATGGCCGAAATTAGGGCACCGTAAGGTAACCCATTCTTGGATTTTGTTTTAAGCGAATCCATCTTAAAGAAAATGAGGGATGCAAAGTCAAGTCGGACTCGACGATGGATGCATCCCAAAAGAAAGATGTACTCATTGGTAACATCCGTGAAATTTGAAGTATGTGGGAGGATTATGTGAGAGAGGATGTGGTAGGCTAGTTTGTTTTTAAAGAGAAGGCCATGGGCTTTGTTGGAGCGATTTTGGTGGTTGGGATGAAAAATTTCATCCTTGAGATCGTTAAAGTTATCAATCTCGAGAGTCTCACATAGTTCTTCACTAGACTCATAGATACCATCGCTATCTAGGCGTAAAAGGGTTCGTAGACGGTCTATACCGTAAACGAAAGGTTGTCCGTTAAACGATGAACGCAAGCGGAGTGCGTCATCATTATCCCTATCGAGAACTAGGTGATGATAAAATTCATAGACATTTTCTTTGTAAAAGGGCTCTTTAAGAGTGAGGATAGTATCGAGTTTGTAAAAACTTAAATCTATCATGAGAGCGGGAAATCGTTCACGGAATAACGCCATGTCTAGAGTGAAGTTAGACAATATACTTTTTTACCCATCTCGGGTGGATAGAGAGGAGGTAGAGGGCCGGAGCGAGAAGCGGTGGATGAGCCGGTGCGTGGGGCACGAGGAATAGCCGGGCGGCGAGTGGGTGGAGGCACGATCTCGTCCTCATGTTCATCAATGAGGTTGAGTGAGACTTTCTTTGTACGAACCATTTTTGATTGATTTGGATAGAAAATAGGGATTATTGGGTGATTTGGAGAGGAGTGGGCGAATTTTGAGAGAGAGAGAGAATTTGATTAGGGTTTGAAATGATTTGAATTAGGGTTTGAAGAATGGTTTTAAAACTGAAAAACAGCAAAACGATCGGTCGTTTTGTGTTTCGATCGGTCGAAATATAACCAAATTCTTCCATAATACGTCGGTTATGAATCCCTGTCCATAATACGCTATTTAGAGCCCTTGACAGGCGATCTCTTTACCGCTAGACATGCGGATTGTGACTTTGATGAGACACTCTTCCCGTCGTTAGGGGGAGAAATGCACGTTAACGTTGATAAGGAACGACGTGAATTAACGTGGCATGTACCCACTATGTCTCATCTAGATCCCTCAACTGCACATAATGATAAGGAAGTGCAGAGAATCCTAGGTCTGCAAAATGTTGCAAATCAAATGCCAGACGCATTTAATGACCTAGCGAATGTCACGAGATCACATATACCTGTTGCAAATGTGCCTGCAAGGATAGACGTCCCAGTGAGACGCCGTGTTCCGGTTGAACACGTTGCTCCGGTTGTACCCACCGAGCAAAGGACGCTGCCGTCGACCGTTCAGTCCGCCACCCTTCCGGAAAAAAAAAGGAAGGCCGTCCGGTTCCAAGGATGTTCTGCCTCGAAAGAGGAGAAATCCTGTCGCATCTGTTTTGCCACACGAGATCATTAAGGATCACGGTGATGTATTAGAGGAGCGTGTTCCAGATGAAACACCAGTTCCTAATCATCTCAATAACCTCGAAATATCTGTCGATTATACTAGTTTAGATGATATTTTGAAGCAAAACGAGACTGTCATCGATGATGTGTTCATATACGCAGTGGCCACTGACATTATGTCTTTACCATTGGGAACACGGCAATATCCTGGAGGTCTCGTAAACAGACTCTAGTGGCCACTTTGACTAACCACTCTGAGCTACTCGCGCTCTATGAGGCGACTAGAGAGTGTGTCTGGCTTCGAGCAGTTATTGGCCATATTCGAAGCACCTGTGATCTAGCTTACAATCATGATGAACCAATTGTTATTTATGAGGACAGCACCGCTGTGATTGATCAAGCGAAGCATGGTTATATCAAAGGTGATGCCACTAAGCATATCTCGCCAAAGTTGTTCTTTACACATGAACAACAAACGCTTCAAAAGATTGAAGTGAAGCATATTGGTTCAGAGAATAACCACGCAGACTTGTTCACCAAGTCATTGTCAAAACATTCTTTTCATAAGCACGTACGGGCGATTGGCCTACGTAGGCTATCTGAGCTACCTTAAAGCGACATTTTATGTCGGAGTCGAAATCCTCGCACCCTGTCGTGTGCAAGTGAGGGGGAGCATCCTGTTGTATGCATGTGTACTCTTTTTGTCCTTAGTACAAGGTTTTTCCCACTGGGTTTTTCCTTGACAAGGTTTTTAGCGAGACACGTTCCCTGTTATACCTCATTAAGGATTGCCGAAATCAGGGGGAGTATCCTATCGTATACTTCTTACCATTGTGTACTCTTTTGTCCTTCGACCAGAGTTTTTTTCCCACTGGGTTTACTCTGGCAAGGTTTTGATGAGGCACCTGTTTTGTGGTTGATCTCCTACTACTACCACTGTTGCACTCTTTTTCCTTTTATCAGAGATTTTCCCATTGGGTTTGCTCTGACAAGGTTTTGATGAGACACACTGTTTTGTGGTTAGTTACTTACCTAGTATTTTGGCATATATCATTCGGCTACACAGTTTCTCCTAGGTACCGGTTTTGTCCCACACTGGGTTTTCCGTCCCTAAGGTATTTATGTGTTTAGCACTGCGAATGAACTCGACTCAGATCGACTGCATGAAGACGAAGAATTCAAGACGTCCAAATGGGGAGTGTTGTAGGATATTATTGGACTCTTGGGCTTATACTTTATGGGCCTAAGTGGGCTTGTAACCCTACTCCTCTATCTATATAAAGAGGGTTATGGATCTTTTATTTCACATTCATTCAGATATTCATTCATAATAAAGATCATACTGTTCTCCCCTCTCTATACTTCAGTCTCCATAAATACGTAGCTAATAGTTGTATTAAATTGAACTTTAAGATCAAATATAGTTGTATTACAACATTTGTTACGTTATTTGAAATATATATTTCAAATTGAACTTTAAGATCATGTAGTCATATATATATTTTTTTTTATAAGTAGAAATTTTATTAAATGAGCCATGCAGTGCATATCTTTAGTAAGCATCATGTGGAAGTTTTAATCTTAACTTCCCTTCTTTTTAGCCCCACTACTCTCTCCACTCATATCTCTCTCCGTAAATAAAGTTTTCATTTATGTATCTTTAAACCCAAATGTTATAATAACATCTCTCTACGTAATTTTTTTGGCTGGTTTTAATTTGAAGGTAATTAGTCCTTTTCATTTCATCTTATTAGTTTATTACTCTGTCTACAAGACTACAACTCCATCTCTCAAATTTGTATTGTTTTATGTTTATATTATGTTGGTTGAAAATATATATAATTTTATCTTATTAGTTATCTACCCAGAATGCTCAACTTGTTTTTTAATCGCATGCATGCTATAGATAAAGAAACTTAATTTTGAGTTATTTTGATACTAAAGATTTCAAACTAACGAGGATACCAAGTGAGGAACTCAGTACATCAATCAAGGATTGTTCCCCATTGAAAGAGAAAACAGAATTTGAGATTGTACAAGGAAAAATTAAGATTTAGACAATTAATGTATAAATGTAATTTGATTAAAAAAGAGTGAAATTCTGACAAAATATTAAAATAGTGAGAACACAGTTATAGTTAAATTTAAATATAATATTTAAAATCAAAGTAAATTGCAGCAACAACCAAAAGTAGTAAATTTGCAACGAAACAATTAAATTATTATCAACAAACAATTGTTCATCGGCAACGATAAGGTTTCACACTAGCAACAAATTATTCCGTTGCACATATTTATATTTCTGCCACGATTTTTTAGTTCGTTGCGAGAGACTTTCTGTAACGGGGTTTCCACAACGACATGGCAACGGCAAAAATTTGTTGTAAATTCGTTTTAGTAATGAAAAATGAATTTTCTACAACACTTTTTTTTTTTGTTACTAAAAGCGTATTTTCTTGTAGCGGTTATTTGTTTACTATCTAATTATATATCCCCCATCACATTTGGAAGTGTACTATTTCATATGCGTTGGGGATTATATATAGCTTATGTAATTTGTGTATCATCAAACTACACTACAAGAAAATACACTTTTGGCAATGAAAAAATCCGTTGCCTAATATTCATTTTTCGTTGTTAAAACTGATCGGCCATAAATTATTGTCGTTGCTATGCCGTTGCAGACGCCCCGTTACTGAAAGTTTCTCGCAACAGATAAAAGAATCGTTGCCAAAAATATATTATTGGCAACAAAAAATTTCGTTGCAATTTCGAAATAATACTGTTGCAAAACGAAAACAAATTGTTGTTAATCCTTTAATATTTCCGTTGTTAAAAGTTACAATTGCGTTGCTGATTTTTTACTAATTTGTTGCATTAGAGAAATAAAGTGTTGCAGAATGTGGAAAAAATTCATTGCAATTGCAACATTGGTTGTTGCTGATTCAAATATCTACCGTTGTAGATAAATCATCAATTTTTGTTGCAAATGAAAATAATGGTAATGAAAATTTAATTCAATTTCATTCATATTATACAAATATATAAATTAAATTAACTTTCAATTGCTATAATTATTTAACACACAATTAATAAATGATTCATCATTAAGATTTATCAAAATAAAATATAACATATTCATTACAAGAGTAATCACTATGAACATCCTCGGACCATAGAACGTATATATGTACATAGAAAGAAAGAAAAAACACTTGTGGTAACATGCTACTGAGTCCAAAGGATGAAAGAAAGGCAACTTGATGACGAATTGGGAAAGTAGTCTCTTAGCCAGGAGCGTAAGGATACTCTGCAGTCTTCAAAATTCAAAACAAAAGAAATACATCAAATTATCTTGTATATCAACATGTAATGTAGTATAGTAATTGTAAAAAAAAAACTAAAAAAATAGAACAATATAATCTTAACATAAAATTTATATTTTTTTCAGAAACAAATCAAGGAAGTCAGACATGACATTGACACATTGGTTAACAAACAATGGTGAGAGTTTAAAATCAGCCACACACAGAGACAACCATATGAGTTTTTTATGAGAAGAAGCAATAATCCTACATGACCACAAGTATATCAGCTATAACCACAAGTATATCATATATGAGAAGCAATGTAAGTAGTATGTAATAGGAGTGAGAGTATAAACGTAATAAATGGAGCTGCATTATAGACACTGAGAAATCTGTGTATGTACATATAAATGACTAACAAGGTTATTTACTAAATTTATAACTAAAAATTGAGGCCTAATACTATAGTGGGTGATGTGGGTGTTTGCAAACGGGTCTGGGAACAGAGTCATCCACACATCTAAATCTGGTGTTGATTTCCAGTGTTTAATATAACGGACCATTTCTCAAAAATAGTCTTGAACAATTCCATCCTGATCTTTAATATCAATAAAATTGTAAATGGGTTTTACCTTATCATCTACTACTTGATACGATGTTACGAATTTAATAGGGTAAAAACAAGTACTTCTATAAACACAGATTGAGTTTTAAAAACCTGAATCACCGGGTTCTAATTCTGTCTACAAACTATTGAAATGCCTACACATGTAGCAAGAGAGATAGAGATTCACTGAAACTACAAAATAACATAAGTAACCGAAACACTGGAAGATTTAAGCTGGACAAAACCTTATTAAGTAATAAAAGAAAATTCAGCATGGCTTAAGAAAACTGCAACCAAACAACGCCTATGCTTTTACATAAGCAGAAAAGCATTGGCATGCAGTAAATTGCCAAAGTTCACTCATTCAGATAAAAAAAAAGTTACCAGATAACAGTTATAAATTGAATAAGCAGAAAACTATTGACATGCAGTATGTACCATATACTTGTTGTGTATAACATTTTAACCAAGAAATTAGAGAAAACTACCTTTCATCTCGGGGTGCTTTGTGAATAAAGCAACTTGTGCGAACTTGGCTTCTGAGTTGTTCACCTCAAGTACCTTCAACTAAAACCCATAGACAAACATTTATTTAGAATAAGCAAGCGAAACACAGGTTGACCACAAAAACATGTCGAAAGAAACTCATCATAATTCGTGAGGAAAGTAAAACTTAAATTGCAAGTCCATCTATTCAAGGACTTTTCAAGGCAAAAGCTGCAGAAAAGCTCAGCCAAGAAAGGCCTATAAGGGTTACGAAAATAAAAGGGAATACATGATTCGTTCCTAATCAGGAAAAGAATTAGAAAAAATCAAGCTCAAAGCTTTTAGCCTTTCACGCATATAAACCAAAATTTCTCAGTTTTTAGCAAGTTAAGCAAAATCGGTCTAGCACACTACATTTTAAGCACAAAAGCAACAAAAGTATATTAAAAGCTGGAACCAAAGAAGGCCCTAATTTCAAATGAAATAATAGACCAACCTTTCCTGTCAGAGTGATCTTAGAACAAGCAGGGTTTTCAGGATCTTTTTTCCCACAAGTACCAACTGGGTACTCACTGATCGTTAGCGAAGATCTCTGGTATTTTAAAGCATTACTAGCCGTAGGATCAAGTGTTGCCAAATAGAAATATGGAATTCCGAGGCCCTTTTCAGGTACCCCGTCGCTAAAAGAAACCACATTCCTGGAAAAAAAAGTCTGTAAGTAAATATGATTTGGAAAACTTTCACTTTTTTGTTTTTTTCTGTATCAAAATTGTAAAACCCAAAACTGCCGAATGAACAACAAACAAGAACTTTCGGACTGGTCAAGGTGGACGATAATTCGTGTTCATCATTAAAATTAAAGGTTGAAAATTTCTTCATATAGAACTTTCATTAAGAACTTTACATAGAGCACAAAATTGGACTTCATTAAGATTTTGGCTTGTTACTACTGTAGTAGATCAAGGACCTAAGTCGATAACCCCAAACTCAAAAGTAGCAGAGTATTTTAAGTAAGATGTTTATGTTTATAAATATCACTTTTTTTCTGTATCGAAACCAACAACATTGGAAACAGAAGCAGAAAAAAATCGGGGTAAGGAACAAATACTAGCTTGTTTGACTTAAAATCACATTGGTCATGGTAGACGGTTTATTTGTTGGCATTCAACATTAAAATCAAAAAAGAAGGGTCAAAAGTTCTCAAGATAAATTTCACTGAAGACCTTACATATGCAGTAAAGTGGAGTTAAATATGATCCGGAGTTGGGTTACTCTCGATCGACGACTTAAGTTTATAACTCGAGATATGGCAAACATAGCATAAACTATAATTATCATAAATGGTAAAATGGAATATGGTGAACTTACCCAAAAGGTGCTCCTCCTAAATCGCTTGAGATAGTACTGCAGATAACATAAGTTTCAGATTAGCCCTCTAATTTATTTTTTGAAAATATTTATCAAGGATACATCTCATAACAAATGGAAGCTTTAAATTCTCAAAATGAAGTGCTTTCTTATAAACCACTACTAGAAAAGTTATACACTCTTATGCTGCCTTAGTTTCTCCACCTAAGTGCTTATCGCTACTCCTCGGCATCTCGTTGTTGATGGTATGCTGTTATTAATATATGAACTTAAAAAGAGTTTATATAAAGTGTAATTTATAAGTAAAGTGGTGCTAAACATGACTAGAATTTAAAACCCTTCTATAACCTATCACACAAAACAACTTGACTTGTGTCTACAGTGATGGCTTATTCATTGCAACTTTTAAGCTCAAATAATTTGTTTCTCCATGACCGCAATGTAAGTAGTTTGATGGTTGATGGTTATAGTTTTTTTTTGATAAAATTGGAAAAGTTTTTGAATAAAATTGGAAAAGTTTTTAGATAAAATTGGGGAATTTTTTTGATATACCAAAACGAAATAAAAAAAACAAAACCACAGACAAAAAAGGAAAGAAAAAAAAAACAAAAAAAAACCCAGTGACACCTACACGTGGGATTGCAGCAATCCCACGTCCCTTGTACTCCTAAGTAATTCGCATATGTAATAAAGAATCCCCGTTACCGCCTATATGAAAAAAAAAAAAGAGGTATTTTCCAAAATAGAAGACTTGGCTTTAAAATTGAATATTCATCTTCTTATTCCTACTGTAAAAATGATATTTTAAATTTCTCACCATTAATAAGTAATAATAAAATAATATATATGAAAGTATAATTATATTAAGACTCGTTCATAAAAAAAGTTTCTTATATTAAAAATTTATAGTATTTTTTCAAATTTTGTAGTTAAAATAATATAATTATTATTAAAAGAAAAAAATTGTCTACAAAATACACGTTGTCAAAAACACTTATTTGCAACGTAAGTTATTCGGTCTGCAACGCCATTTGTGTCGTTGCCAAAGATCACTTATTTGCAACGTCAGCCATTCAGTCTGCAACGCCATTTGTGTCGTTGCCAAAGGTTTCGGAATTCAACAACAATATTTTTGACTTGTTGCAGATAAAAGAGATTTTCAGCAACGTTTATAACAATTCGTTGTTGATGGACCATTATTCAACAACAAAAATTCTTCCGTTGCAAGATATATGTTATTCAACAACGAAATGCAATTTTGTTGCCAAACGCTGTATTTTCAGCAACAAATTTTTTTATCGTTACACGAATTCGTTGCTAAACATGTATTTTCTTGTAGTGCTAGATTACTTGTATCTTCCTCTATTATTTTATAAGATTGCCAAGTGCAGGGACATGCTCACAACCTAGCTAGTGTTGGTTGAATCTCGTTAACAAATATTGTACTTGATTTTTTTATTTATTTTTTTGTCATCCTGTGATTGTTTATTTCCGTATTTTATTCTCACGAGTGTGTTGCCGTAATTGTGTGAGTTTTTACATATTCCTAAGTTAATTTGTGTAACATCCCGTATTTTTATAAATGGTTTTATTTATGAATTAATTTATCCAAAAGCGTTTTATTCAAAATTTTACCAAAAACCGGTCACTCGACTAATTTTTAGCCAAAAACCGAAACTCTTCCGAAAAGCTTTATTTTTAAAACCTGTTACTAATTTTACTTATAAAAAGGACCCAATAGTTTTGTTTCTAAAGATTTGTTATTTTTGAGTAGTAAAACTATATTTTTGGATTAGGAGTTAATTATTAGAACTTTGGGGACTAAATAGTTCGTTACCTCAAACTATCTCAAAACAGCTTTTATAAACCTATTTTTTCAGCCACTTTTCAAAAGCAAAAATCAGTAAAACAAATAGAAGAGAGAGAAAGAGAGAGAAGAAGAAGAAGAAGAAGAAGAGGAAAAGGAAACCACCATTAGCGGGTTCATACCGGAAGCATCTCCTCTACGCTCTAAGGTAACGGGAGTTATCCATTGCGACTAGACGAGGGTGTATGTTAGGTTATGGTTTTGTGTTTATTATAAATTGGGATTATTTGTTGTAGTTTTAGTTCCATTATTTAAATTGTAGAGATTGAAGCCTTAGATCTGATCATTTCGAATTAGCAAGATTATGGATGGGTTTGCATGATTTATTAGTTGTTTATGGGATTATATAGTTGTTGATGGTATTGGATGAATTTATGGTGAATAATGGTTAATTGTAGTTTATGCATACAAGGTGTTTGTTAAAATGCCCGAATGGGATTTTACGTTATTGGAGTTGTTCGGCTAGTTGCGAATTTAGTACATATGGTTATGTGTTATGTTGTCTTATGTTATTGGAGTTGTTCGGCTAGTTGCGAATTTAGTAAATATGGTTATGTGTTATGTTGTCTTATGTTATTGGAGTTGTTCGGCTAGTTGCGAATTTAGTACATATGGTTATGTGTTATGTTGTCTTATGTTATTGGAGTTGTTCGGCTAGTTGCGAATTTAGTACATATGGTTATGTGTTATGTTGTCTTATGTTATTGGAGTTGTTCGGCTAGTTGCGAATTTAGTACATATGGCTATGTGTTATGTTGTCTTATGTTGTTTGGAGTTGTTCGGCTGGTTGCGAATTTAGTACATATGGTTATGTGTTATGTTGCATTACGTTACGTGACGTATGTGGTGGTGTTATTTGATTAGTATTACATTATTGGCCGAGGCCGTATGAGAATGTGATATTTGTGTGGATTTACATTATTGGCTGAGGCCTTGTGTGTTAGCTGTAGTGGCAATGGTCTCTGTCTCTCCCTAATTCCGGGGACAGAAGACGGCCGAGGGGATAGGGAATGACTCGTCTTACGGACCGGGGCGAGTGGCGTGAGAGGTCCCAGTGTGCACTATTTACTTTTATGTTAGCAATGGTCTATGTCTCTCCCTAATTCCGGGGACATATGACGGCCGAAGGGATAGGGAATGACTCGTCTTACGGACTGGGGCGAGTGGCGTGAGAGGTCCAAGTGCGCACTATAAATCTACTTTTATGTTGCAATGGTCTCTGTCTCTCCCTAATTCCGGGGACAGAAGACGGCCGAAGGGATAGGGAATGACCTACCTTCCGGACCGGGGTAGGTGGCGTGAGAGGTCCATGTATGCTATAGATGTGTGTTGATGTTATTTAATTTATTTAATTTATCGTAGTTGTAGAATGTCATTATATTTCGTTTTATACGTCGTTTATCGTAGTTGTAGAATTTGTGAGTTCTTGCATTTATGAGATGGAGTGACGGTATTTGTGGTGCCGTCCCGTCTAGTTAGGTGCGTGGGACTCACCGTTACATTTTTGTATTTCAGGTACAACTTAGGTTGAGCGATGGTTAAGAGCTTTAGCAAGGCATCACATGGGTTCGGGCTTTTGCTTTCTTTTCATGTATATTTTATTTTGAGGATGTAGCCTACTGGCAATTTACATTAGTTTAGTTTATCTCGTTTTGTAGCCGCGTTTGGTAAATACTTTTGTTTATTGTTTACTTGTTCCTTTAGCTCGCAAGTCTTTTCTTTTAAAATTTTAATTTTGTACCAACAGGTTTCTATTTCCTTTTGTTTTAAAAAGGTCATGCCTCGATGTCCGCGTCTTACGGATTTTGGGGCGTGACAAGTTGGTATCAGAGCTAACTAGGTTCTTGTATACTTTGGGACGACGGGAAGATGGGTAACCATTGGACCAAGATCCATCGTATCATTTTTACAAAACTTTTTCCAAAACTCAAACTTTTTCTAAAACGGGGGGTTGCATTTAGCTTTAGTCATGTAGCTAGAATTTAGTAGTAGTTGATGAAAGGAAAGTTCACATGTGAGGGAAGTTGGGGACAATGAGGACGCTTGTTGATCCCGGCTCGCCAAACTAGTGAATAGACCTTTCGTTGGTATGTGTGAAGGAATGCCTTAGCGATGTGGAACTCTAGAGTATGCGAGGACGCTCGGATGCTTTAGGATAACGTATCGTGACGGGTTGTCCCTTGCACTTTTGTGTTGTTTGGATGCGTGTGTGAATTGTTATGGTGTATATGAGGTGTAAGTTGTATGTCAAGTAGTAACGATGTATTAAAGTGCGAGAATTGTGAAGTTCATGATTTTACGTAGTACGTTTTCATATTATTAACATGTGTGTTAATGTACATTTTATGCGAATGGATGTTGATCGTAATAAGTTTGTGGACTTAAATGGGTTATTTGTGTAATATATGCCATGTAGGATTTTACGAGTGTTGAGAAATTTTGCGTTTTTGAATCTTTATTTTCTGCAGTTAAACGATCGGTCGACTGTAAAAACGATCGGTCGAAATTTTTCTGACCTCTCTGGAAGAAATTGCACCCAAAACGATCGGTCGTTTTCCCAAAACGATCGGTCGAATTTTTGGTGATCTCACTGGAAGAATCTTGATCCAAAATGATCGGTCGTTTTGTCCAAAACGATCGGTCGTGTTCTGGCGATTTTGCTATTCATCTCGTTATACTTCAAACGCTCATAACTTCTTCGTTTTAACTCCGATTCTGGTTCCGTTTGAACCGTTGGCTTCGTTTTTCAGTGCTCTATCTTTTTGGCATTTCGGAATTTTCATTTTCTATCTTTGGAAAATTCAAAGCGTTATATCGTCGAAATTGAGAATCCGTAAGAATCAGTTTTTGAACCTTAGAAAGGTTGATAAAGTGATGGATTTGTAAACCGAGCTTCTATCATGTACGAATATACATGTATGAGTAGTAGTGTCGAGTAAGACAACTAAAGTGTCGGTTTTAAATGTATGTAGTAATGGCTATTACTACAAGGACTGGTGGAAGGAGACCAGCTACACGCGGGGGCGCATCACCATCAAGTGGTGCGGCTACCCGAGGTGGAGCAAATGTAAGAGGAGGAAGAGCTCCAAGGGGACGGGGAACAACTCGAGGAAGAAGGGCTACTAGAGGTCGTGGGGGAAGAGATAACACTAATGCCCTACTACCCGAGCAACCCGAGGCGGAGGTAGAGGTTGAGAATGTTTATGAGGAAGTGAATGTGGAAGAAGAAGAGACCTCTGCACCGGAACCAGAAACGGTCAATGCTAATCAAGTGATGACCGACCTTCAGAAGGTGGTGCAAATGATGGTGCAAAATGCACAAGCTGGGAGTTCAAGCAACAATGGATTGCTTAACTTCACCCGATTGGGGGCTCCGACTTTCGATGGGTTAGGTGAACCATCCATAGCTGAGGGATGGGTGGATGAAATGGAGAAATATTTATCGGCTGCAGGAATAGTAAATGGGGAGCAAAGGATGAATATGGCTCAGTTTCACCTGAAGGGTGAAGCACGGAAGTGGTGGTTAGGAATTGTGGATACATACGACATAAGCAACTTCGAATGGAATGAGTTCATCGAATTGTTTAATCGACAGTTTCTTCCCGATTCTTATAAGGACGAAATGAGAAGACGTTTCGAGGAGCTATATCAAGGGGGTATGACCGTTCAAGCATACCAACTGAAGTTTACCTCACTCTCGAGGTATGCCCCAGAATCGGTTATAGGGGGTGCAGAAAGATGTAGGAGATTCATGAAGGGGTTGAATCCGACCATCTCGTTACAATTGGCATCGGCTCGACATGTCAACTATAACGAATTGGTAAAATCAGCCCAAGCTGTGGAAGGAGCTCTGCTCCATAACAAGCGAATCTCGGAGAAGTCGAAAACCGGAAATGCTCCGAGGGAAGAGAAGAAGCGGAGTTGGGATATGGCGAATAGTTCGCGATTTCAACAACCGGGAAGAGGAGAGAGGAGTTTTAATCCACCGCCGACAAACGTCGTGATAAGGGGAGCGTGTTTCCACTGTGGAGACGTGAACCATCGACAATTCGAGTGTCCTAGGGTCCAATGTAGGACATGCAACCGAATGGGACATACGGCAAGGGTTTGTCCCGGGGGACGAGGAAGAATCGACACCAACCGACCCTTTAACCAACCTAGGTTGCCACCACCACCACCAAGAGGACCAAGATTCGTACCACCACACCAATTACCTGGGAACCAAGGGGGAGGGTTTCGAGGTAACCACCAAGGAGGGGGAAACTGTGGGAACTACCGAGGAGGCTATAAGGGCCCGGGAAACCGAGGGAATCATTGGGGAAATCGAGGACCGCAAGGAAACCCACCAATTCAAGCTCGACTCTATGCCTTGCCACAATTGCCAAACCAAGGAGATCCGGCAAATGTACAAGGTATGGTTCTTGTGTGCTCGTCTTGGGCACATGTTCTTTTCGATACGGGAGCTTCGCATTCTTTTATATCTAGAAGTCTAGTTGAGTCTTTGTTGTTAGAAATTGGGGTTTTAGAGAACCCGATTATTGTAGAGACTCCTGTTGGGGGTCGAGTTGTGTTGGACCGAGTGTGTCGGTCTTGTGAGATGGTGGTCGCAGACCACGTGTTTATATTTGATTTAATTGTTATAGAGATGTCGGGGTTCGACGTGATTCTTGGAATGGACTGGTTGGTTCATTTCAATTCTTTCATCGACTGTGTTCGACGAAAGGTTTTCCTTACAACTTCATCCGGAGATGAGGTGTTCTTTCGTGGGGAAAGGGATGCTACCCTTTCTTCCATTCCATATTATTCCAAGCGGGTTGTGGGCAACCTGTCTTGTCTTTTGGCTAGTCTCTTGATAGTAGATAACGACGAGGAAGTGGAAACGTGGCCAAGCGTAGTGGACGACTTTAGAGATGTGTTTCCGAAGGATCTACCGGGATTACCACCGAAAAGAGGTTTAGATTTTTCTATCGACTTGATACCGGGAACGGCACCCATAGCCATTTCCCCGTACCGTTTGGCACCAGCAGAGTTGAAAGAGTTAAGTATGCAGTTAGAAGAACTGCTAGGAAAGGGGTTTATTAGGCGGAGTACGTCACCGTGGGCGGCACCGGCCCTATTCGTGCAAAAGAAAGATGGATCGATGAGGATGTGCATCGACTATCGAAAGCTAAATAGGGTGACTATTAAGAATAAGTACCCACTACCTCGAATTGACGATTTGTTTGACCAACTGAAAGGAGCGACGTTCTTTTCAAAAATCGACTTGCGATCAGGCTATCACCAATTGAGGGTGAAGGATGAGGACATTTCGAAAACGGCCTTTAGGACCCGGTATGGTCACTATGAGTTTGTGGTCATGCCGTTCGGGTTAACTAATGCGCCGGCAGCATTTATGGAGTTAATGAACTGAATCTTTAAGGAGTATCTCGACAAGTTTGTGGTGGTCTTCGTCGACGATATCTTGATTTACTCGAGTTCAAGAGAGGAACACGAGGAGCATCTCCGTTTAGCGTTGCTCACGTTGAGAGAGCATCAACTTTACAGAAAATTTAGCAAATGTGAGTTTTGGCTAAATGAGGTGAAATTTCTTGGACACGTGATCTCGGAAAAAGGGGTCAAGGTGGACGCGACGAAAGTTGAGGCGGTTTCGAAATGGGCACAACCGAAGAATGTGTTCGAGATTCGAAGTTTCTTGGGATTAGCGGGATACTATCGACGGTTCGTCAAGGATTTCTCTAAATTGGCGACTCCAATGACTTACCTTACCAAGAAGGGGGTGAAGTTCATGTGGAGTGAGGCATGCGAGAAAGCTTTCCTAGAGCTCAAGAAGCGGTTGACTAGTTCTCCCGTACTAGTTATTCCCGAGCAAGGAAAGGGTTATCAAGTGTATTGCGATGCTTCGAAAGAAGGCTTGGGTTGCGTCTTGATGCAAGACGGGAAGGTTATCGCTTATGCTTCGCGACAACTAAGGATTCATGAAAAGAACTATCCGACTCATGACCTAGAGCTAGCGGCAATAGTTCATGCGTTGAAGATATGGAGACATTATTTGTTCGGGGAAAAGTTCAAAGTGTTCTCGGATCACAAGAGCTTAGGGCATATTTTTACCCAACGTGATCTAAATATGCGACAACGACGATGGATGGAATATTTGGAGCAGTACGACTATGACTTGCACTATCATCCGGGAAAGGCCAATGTAGTGGCGGATGCTTTGAGTCGAAAGTCTCATGCGACCTTAGCTCATGTGGCGATCGAGGAATGGAGGATGATGGGAAAAGTGAACGAGTTCGACTTGGAGTTGGGACATGTTGATGTGGGGACCTTGTACACAATAGTGGTACAACCGGAACTTGTGAGTAGGTTTCTGGAAGCACAATATGGGGACGAGAAAGTGGAGAGCTATGAGAAACAGATGAGTTCTAGCGAAGGATTAGATGGTGGGACGAAAGGAACCGATGGAGGACTACGATTTAAGGGAAGGACTTACGTGACGGAAAATATGAGGAATGAGGTATTAAAGGAGTTTCACCACTCCCGATTAGCCGTTCATCCCGGCGGGACGAAAATGTATCACGATGTGAAGAGACGATTTTGGTGGCCCGGAATGAAACGAGATGTAGCTTCATATGTTAGCAAGTGCCTAACTTGCCAGCAAGTGAAGGCGGAACACCAAAGGCCGGCGGGTATGCTCCAACCCTTACCGGTAGCGGAATGGAAGTGGGAAAGGATAGCAATGGATTTTGTGACCAATTTACCTAAGTCGGTAGGTGGGAATGACGCTGTGTGGGTTGTGGTCGACCGTTTGACCAAATCCGCACACTTCATTGGTATTAAGATGACAAATTCGGTGGAAATTTTGGGACGGAAGTATGTTAAGGAAATTGTTATACTTCATGGGGTGCCGATTTCGATAGTATCGGATCGAGACGCGAGGTTTGTGTCGAGGTTCTGGGGCGCATTGCAAAATGCCTTAGGAACCAAGTTGACAATGAGTACGGCGTTTCATCCCCAAACGGATGGACAATCGGAGCGGACTATCCAAGTGTTAGAGGATATGTTACGCACATGTGTGAATGACTTCAAGGGAGGCTGGGAGAGCCATCTACCCTTGGTTGAGTTTGCATATAATAATAGCTTTCAAGCTAGTATTGGCATGGCACCTTTCGAGGCTTTATATGGGCGGCCGTATAGGTCTCCGGTGTGTTGGACCGAGGTGGGAGAAGCGGAAATGTTAGGACCGCAATTGGTTCAAGAAACGACAGAAAAGATTAAGTTAATTCGACAAAGGCTTGAGACGGCCCGAAGTAGGCAAAAGAGTTATGCGGATAAGAGGAGGAGACCTTTGGAGTTCGAAAAGGGGGATCAAGTATTTTTGCGGGTTTTGCCCAGGAAGGGGGTTATGAGGTTTGGCTCAAAAGGAAAGTTGAGCCCGAGATTTATCGGACCATTTGAGATCGTGGACCGAGTTGGAGAAGTTGCTTACCGGTTGGACTTACCACCAAAGTTGGCGGGGGTTCACCCGGTGTTCCATGTGTCGATGTTGAAAAAGTATCATCACGACCCTTCACACGTGGTGGACTTTGAGGACATTGAGGTTAGTGCTGATGTGACCTACGAAGTGGGACCTATGAGGATTATCGATGTGCAAGAGAAGGAACTTCGAGGAAAAACGAATAGATTGGTAAAGGTGGTTTGGAAACACCACGGGGCCGAGGAGGCAACTTGGGAACGTGAGGATGAGATGAAGAGGAAATATCCTAATCTCGACTTTTCTTTAGGTACTTTTCTTTAGATACATTCTAATTTCGGAACGAAATTTCTTTATCGGGAAAGGGTTGTAACGCCTAGAGTTTGGAGTTTATTTTTGGTTGTAACGCCTAGAGTTTGGAGTTTATTTTTGGTTGTAACGCCTAGAGTTACGGAGTTGTTGAGTTGTCTTTTATTATGTTTGATATTACATATAGGTGTTTACCTTATTTGAGATTCTTACATGTTGTTCATGTATTGAATTATGGAGTTGTTACGGGTCGTGAAACCTTATGTTGGATATTGCATATTTACCTTATTTGAGATTCTTACATGTTGTTCATGTATTGAATTATGGAGTTGTTACGGGTTGTGAACCCTGTGTATTTTATTTTTGAATTATCACACGAATTGAGCGTTTACATTCTTATGGTCTTATTGTAATTTTATCATTTCTGGGTATAGTTGTTTAGATAGGAAATTTCGGGACGAAATTCTTTTAAGGAGGGATAGTTGTAACATCCCGTATTTTTATAAATGGTTTTATTTATGAATTAATTTATCCAAAAGCGTTTTATTCAAAATTTTACCAAAAACCGGTCACTCGACTAATTTTTAGCCAAAAACCGAAACTCTTCCGAAAAGCTTTATTTTTAAAACCTGTTACTAATTTTACTTATAAAAAGGACCCAATAGTTTTGTTTCTAAAGATTTGTTATTTTTGAGTAGTAAAACTATATTTTTGGATTAGGAGTTAATTATTAGAACTTTGGGGACTAAATAGTTCGTTACCTCAAACTATCTCAAAACAGCTTTTATAAACCTATTTTTTCAGCCACTTTTCAAAAGCAAAAATCAGTAAAACAAATAGAAGAGAGAGAAAGAGAGAGAAGAAGAAGAAGAAGAAGAAGAGGAAAAGGAAACCACCATTAGCGGGTTCATACCGGAAGCATCTCCTCTACGCTCTAAGGTAACGGGAGTTATCCATTGCGACTAGACGAGGGTGTATGTTAGGTTATGGTTTTGTGTTTATTATAAATTGGGATTATTTGTTGTAGTTTTAGTTCCATTATTTAAATTGTAGAGATTGAAGCCTTAGATCTGATCATTTCGAATTAGCAAGATTATGGATGGGTTTGCATGATTTATTAGTTGTTTATGGGATTATATAGTTGTTGATGGTATTGGATGAATTTATGGTGAATAATGGTTAATTGTAGTTTATGCATACAAGGTGTTTGTTAAAATGCCCGAATGGGATTTTACGTTATTGGAGTTGTTCGGCTAGTTGCGAATTTAGTACATATGGTTATGTGTTATGTTGTCTTATGTTATTGGAGTTGTTCGGCTAGTTGCGAATTTAGTAAATATGGTTATGTGTTATGTTGTCTTATGTTATTGGAGTTGTTCGGCTAGTTGCGAATTTAGTACATATGGTTATGTGTTATGTTGTCTTATGTTATTGGAGTTGTTCGGCTAGTTGCGAATTTAGTACATATGGTTATGTGTTATGTTGTCTTATGTTATTGGAGTTGTTCGGCTAGTTGCGAATTTAGTACATATGGCTATGTGTTATGTTGTCTTATGTTGTTTGGAGTTGTTCGGCTGGTTGCGAATTTAGTACATATGGTTATGTGTTATGTTGCATTACGTTACGTGACGTATGTGGTGGTGTTATTTGATTAGTATTACATTATTGGCCGAGGCCGTATGAGAATGTGATATTTGTGTGGATTTACATTATTGGCTGAGGCCTTGTGTGTTAGCTGTAGTGGCAATGGTCTCTGTCTCTCCCTAATTCCGGGGACAGAAGACGGCCGAGGGGATAGGGAATGACTCGTCTTACGGACCGGGGCGAGTGGCGTGAGAGGTCCCAGTGTGCACTATTTACTTTTATGTTAGCAATGGTCTATGTCTCTCCCTAATTCCGGGGACATATGACGGCCGAAGGGATAGGGAATGACTCGTCTTACGGACTGGGGCGAGTGGCGTGAGAGGTCCAAGTGCGCACTATAAATCTACTTTTATGTTGCAATGGTCTCTGTCTCTCCCTAATTCCGGGGACAGAAGACGGCCGAAGGGATAGGGAATGACCTACCTTCCGGACCGGGGTAGGTGGCGTGAGAGGTCCATGTATGCTATAGATGTGTGTTGATGTTATTTAATTTATTTAATTTATCGTAGTTGTAGAATGTCATTATATTTCGTTTTATACGTCGTTTATCGTAGTTGTAGAATTTGTGAGTTCTTGCATTTATGAGATGGAGTGACGGTATTTGTGGTGCCGTCCCGTCTAGTTAGGTGCGTGGGACTCACCGTTACATTTTTGTATTTCAGGTACAACTTAGGTTGAGCGATGGTTAAGAGCTTTAGCAAGGCATCACATGGGTTCGGGCTTTTGCTTTCTTTTCATGTATATTTTATTTTGAGGATGTAGCCTACTGGCAATTTACATTAGTTTAGTTTATCTCGTTTTGTAGCCGCGTTTGGTAAATACTTTTGTTTATTGTTTACTTGTTCCTTTAGCTCGCAAGTCTTTTCTTTTAAAATTTTAATTTTGTACCAACAGGTTTCTATTTCCTTTTGTTTTAAAAAGGTCATGCCTCGATGTCCGCGTCTTACGGATTTTGGGGCGTGACAATTTGTTCTTATGTGTTTTGGATGTATTTACGTTTCAATGTATTCTGTATTACATTCTTATATATGCTACTCCTCCGTTCCCATTTAATTACGTAACTACATGCAATTTTGACCGGCTTATAACTGTTAGAATGATATACTAAAAGACATGATTTATTGTTGGTTTTTAGTATTTATTTATTAACAATGAATGATTCATTTGAGAAGAGTTTTAAACAATGTTGTACACGTTATTTATATGTGCATGTGTCTTTATTCTGTATAGTAAGTGATTTGGTGTCTATAATACGGCTTACACACGGAATATCAAATCATTGATTATAACAGAATATATTTTATCGTTCACAACTTTAGATGAAGTAGACAACCATCGATATAGTTGTAGCACATAGTTTTAGTAGGTCTGTCTTTACTACTTGAAACGGTTGAATTCCGACTATTTGTGCCAGTATACTTAGAGTATATTGAACAGGACAAAGTAGTATTATTTTATGGTATTAACCAGAATAAAATAATTATACCTAAGTAATTATTATGATTACTTATACTTTTAATCCCTACATTATTTTCGATACACATATTTATAATATATACTGTTTTGATTTGCAATGAGTGAGATTTGTTGTGGTCAACAAACCCGTATGTTGGGCAGTGATATTATTTATATGGTGTGTGTTATAATCGAAGAAATTCACGTCCCTTAACAAGGATTGATGATATACTCTCAAGTAGCTTATAAGTTTTGTTTGTGTCAAATCTTGCAAGTGGATTTTATATCCGACACAACAAATAAGTTAAGTGTAAAGGTCGAGGAAATAATATGCCGAGTAAAATAATTATCAATAATTTATTTACTCAGTGGATATCTGTAATGTTAACGTGATGAGATATTTAAGTATTTAATAATGTGCTCTCAAATATTATTTTGAGAAGAATTAACAGTGCAATTATATTCTCTAATGGAAATGAATATAATTTACTGATAGATTATCCTATGATTATAAAAATATTAATTTAGATAATATTATATTAGTCTTTTAATTAATACTAGATAATATTTATTAAATAAATTATAATCTAATTAGGATTACAAATCTAAATTAAGTAAAAGTTTTATTCTTCTTATGCACTAGGTCTCTACTGTAGCCTATAAATATACTCCTATAAATATACTCCTATGCTGTGAAAAAGAAAAATAAGTCTCATACAATATTTTTCTAGAGTTTCTATCAGTTGAGAGTCCATATCTGTAAGAAGTAAGAAATAGTATAGGAATACGATAGAAGATCCTATGCCCGTGAGATATTTCTCTATTGTTTTTATTAAATCCATATACACTAAAATAAGGATCCAAAGCCAGTTTTTCCGCTGCAAAATAAAAAGTGTTTTCAACAATAACTTGTAGAAAAATTATCGAGATGAATTTTTTTTAAATCTAATCATAAAATTTAACATTTGAACTATATGATCAACTTTTGAAATTTTTGATAGTTCAAATGCTTATGATTAGATTTCAAAAGTTAAATTCTTATGATACACAATTTTGATATAAGTTCTTGGCCGGTCAAAATTACACGTAGTTTTGTAGTGGACAATTAAATAGGAACGGATGAGTATCAAATATGATCAATGGGGGTCAAGAATCTCATCAAAGTTGTGAGTGAGTACTGTAACAACGCTAGCTTACACAGTTCATAACTTTGAGGTCACCATCTCCATATTCAAATATTGTAAGCTTTCCTTACCTAGCTTGCACAATCTAGTGTTTCATATATATATATATATTGATAGTAATTGTAATTATTCAGAAAGTTGTAATCAACTTGATGAGGCTTGATATATCGGCTCAAGTCTCTATGTAAGATGAATGAATCAAGATTTGTGTCTATTGCCTAAGCCAACATTTAACCCCTTGAATTCACGCTTAGGAATGCCGGTCAGACGTTTAATTACCTATCATCGAAATGCTTAAGAATGAACGTATGTATTCCAAATTATAATAGACCTCAATGTATTAGAGTTTTAAAGCACCGTGGACGATACTAGCTGAGAAGGATTGGCTTATGATATTTCAAGCTCAAGTTGGTTTAATACTTAAAAGTCTCGAAAACACAATTCACCTTTAATTCTTCAAGCGCCTATGTTATGTCAATGTAGAACACGGATTGCAAAGTCACTAATCTATCTTCATTTAGACCTACCGCCTACGACACATAGCAAAGATTAATTGAGATCATTGCCAAACATAGCAAAGTCACTTTTACACATTCCATTTCTGTGGTAAATACGAAAATAGGTATAAGCTCTTTATCTAAAAAGAGTTGAGTATATCTGCGTACCTGTAAACAAAACAAAGAAGATATAAAAGAAAAGGCAAAAGATTAAAGTTTGCGAAGAATCAAAGGAGCTCCATATTGCGGTTGTGTGGTGATAACGCTATGTGGGGCATGCGCATATGACGAAGAAAGCTCAAACGAAAATCGTCGCAAAAGCATTGTTAAGGCCATCTTTGCTTCTAACATTGCAAAGTTTTGTCCGATACAAATACGAGGTCCAGAACTAAACGGGAGAAATGCATTTTGATTTTTAGTTGCTTTCGATACTCCATCTACGAATCTCTCGGGGTTGAACTCTTTTACATCCTCGCCCCATATTTCAGAGTCATGGTGAAGTACCATTGTTGGTATGAATATCAAAGTTCCCGCAGGTATAGTTATTTCTCCTAATTTGGTATCTTCATGAACTGTTCTATTCATTGCAATGACCGGTGTATATAATCTTAGAACCTCGTATAAAATCATAGTCACCTACAGAAAGGTTGCAGATATTAGTAAGAGCATGTATTCTGAACCAAAAATACAGCAGTAACACAATTTATTTAAAAACAAAACAAAAAAACAGGAGGTTCATCTTAGATCTCGCCAATTTCTTAAAATTTATGCTAAGACATTGAGACGGTACTTACAACTTTGAGATGATTGAACTGCTCAAAAATTGGCGTATCATTTCCAAACACTCGCAACACCTCATCTCTAGCACGTTGTTGCCATTCTTGATGCCAACTGAGCAAAATCATAGTCCATACTAGTAAAGCCGAGGTAGTCTCTTGGCCAGCGAAGTAAAACAACTTGCATTCTTCAATAACCTCGTCGATCGTCATCCCCATATTCTTATTGCTTCCATGTTGTTCAATTTCTTTAAAATTAGAGTCTAATAATATCCCCAGTAAGTCATCTTTACTAGTTTCTCCCTTTTCTATGGCCTTTAATCTTTTATTAATGATATCCATTAACGATGCACTCACTTCATTGTTTATCATCTTCATCCTTTTGTTTTTCTTTGTCGGCAGGAATCTGTACATTTATAATGTCGTATAAATCTTAACAATATATAATTAGAGAGGATCATAGCTAGATAATTTCGTATAAAAGAATTTCATCTTAATTACCTCCAACCAGGGATGTAAACCGATTTAAAAGATTCAATAACAAGTTGAGATTGTTCTCGTTGAAGCTCAAATATTTTGCTTCCTTCTATATAGTTACTACTAAAGGCTGTTCGGGATATTGCATCACTAGTTAAAGTTTGCAGATCCGGCCATACATCTAACTCGGATCCGTCATCTGACACCAAATCATTCCATTTGCTCAACATCTCCATACAACTTAAGTAGAGGGCAGGAACCATAAGCTGGAAATTACAAAATAATTGTTTTGTTTTCAAAATATTCTCAGAAAACAATTACCAAAAGTATTTGCAAGTTAATTATAAGTCAGTTTTAATTAAGACAAATGGAACAAAGGAAAAAAGAGAAGTAGAGATATTGAAGAAATTAAAAGGTTCTTCAGTAGATTTTATGACAGAAAATCATATTTAGAAAAGAAATAAAAACAAGTCCTGAAAAGGTTAGATCCGCATATTAGATCAAGGTTACAGATCTTATTTTATATTCAAACTTTCAAGATCTATTACATCAATACACAATAATATTAGAATAGATATCAAATTAGTTTTCATATTCTTTCTGCTTATCCAGTTATGTTAGTCTCCATTTGGGAACTATTTCTGAAGATATGAGTCTATGACTTCCCCGTTTAAGGTTTTAGTCTACTAATTTAGATTTTCATTCAATACTAGTTAAGGAATTAATGGATGTACTTTGGTTTATGTGTAAATATCTTTTGGAGAGAGTTGCGTGTGATGCATCTTAATTAATTTACATCCTAATTAAACTCATGCGCTAAACATGTTCCTAAAAAATTTCAAATGGATCAATCACACGATATGATGGTTGTTTTACATTATTATTTGTTTGGCCAACTTGGCCTCGTATTGAAATTAAATCTTGATTTCGATTTTCTGCAATAGTAAGATGACATATTGATTTCAAATTCCATAGATATACTCTATATATGATCACACATCGATCCCTGATGGGCTGATTCTTTTGCATAGTGACTTTAATTTTCTTGTCTATAACGTGCGCACAATTGTTAAAAATAATATATGAGAGTAAATAACCTTCAATTTCTCCATATGGAACGCGGGATTAATGATTTTTCTATGCTTTGCCCATTTATCTCCATCATGGTCGGTTAGTCCGGGGAGTAACAACTTGATTAGAGGGTCTATTTTCGGCTTTTGAAACTTGTAATTTTGTGTCAAAATCTCCTTTACAAGCTCAGGGTCTACGATGTTTAGTCCTGGATTTGGTCCTAACCACATAAAACTGTTCTTTCCTGCACAAAATATAACCATCTCGAAACCTATTATGTATGTTTACCTTTATAGAGAAATATTAGCATGAATTAATGAAACCTGATATTACCAAAATGCATGCATAATAATGCATTAATGCTTACAATAATATCATTCAAACATCAAATTATCCTCCTTCAATTAAGTCCAATTTTGTATTTCTCAGTGGCAAGCAAACAATTCCAAATCGTACCACGCCAAAACAGAAAGAAAAGTAAGTAGATACTACAGCTTAGTAATCATTTATTAAGATTGGCAAATGTTAAAAAAATCTGGTCAAAGTCTTGATGATAAGCACATATATAACATGTGGCCGTTTGGATTTCAAATCTTCTATCTCATTTCTCTATCCATTTCTGTGTCTCCTTATTTATTTTATTCAAAAAAAAATTCTAAAAAACTTGAAAAAAATTGTATAATTACTATAATACATGTATCAATACATTTCAATAATTATTTTTAAAAAAAAAAATCCACACAAAATTTATTTTGAAATAAATGTATAAATTAGTGTGAATTAAACATTGAATATTAAAAAAATTGTTCAAAACAATATTATGTTCAAATGTTTTAAAATTTGAATACAATATAATATAAAAGTTTATAAATTTGCGGTATAAGTTGTGAAAATTTAAAATTTGAGTGAAAATAAATAAGGGGACACGGAAGGAGATAGAGAATAGAGGTAGAAGATTTGGACTCAGCCGTTTGATATGTTTTTTTTTTTACAAATTGTCCTAAATTAAACCGGCCAGGATTATAACATGCCAAAATAAAACTAGATAGAAAAGAATACAAGAAATTATTCAAAGACCAAATTTTTCATACCATGGTTTTTGATGGTTTGGTAAGAAAGTGGGAAGAGACGTGGCCAAATATCATTGGACAAAGGCATAGGTTTAGATGTGAGCTCGTTGGTCATTTTAGCATGCTCTCTAATATCTCCAAATAATAGCTTATAAGGATTTCCATTAAGACCTTGTTGCCTTAAGAATTTTTCTAATCTTTTTGGTTTAAACCACACCCAATTCAATATAGACCATGCCACATATGTAAAGACTATGACACATGATAATTCGACGATTTTATTATAAACTAATGACTCCATATGACATAAGAGTGAGAAAAGGAAGAGGATTTCAAATGAGAAGGAATGTAAAACTACTATAAATACAGGCATATAAATAGAGACACAGAGAATTATTAAATAATGTCACAGCTGTGATATTTTACTTATTACTAGGAGGGGAAATTTATGGACCCGGACGGCTAAGATAACTATATATATATGCATTTGATAAATTTTAATTATATAGTTTGGGAATGAGTACACACATAATTAAGTCATGCAAATAAAGCATGTGCATGCAGACAAGACATAACGTGTATATATCACAAACTCATCCATGATCCATGAATTTTATCTATTTGTCAAATGTTTATTCACTTAATTATATCCGCCTAATTTTTTAAGGGGTAATTCATCATTAGTCACGCTTTTGATATTTTATCTCTAAAAAATCACACCCCAATATTTTTATCCCCAATAAGTCACACTATTTTAAAATTAAACTAAATTACAAAATTATCATTATCATAACCTATAAATCATAATTTCTCTCTCTCTAAAAATCTAAAAAAAAACATATGAAAAAATTAACAATATTTTCAAAATAACAAAAGCAAATAACAAAAATTAGGAAAAACGCATAAACATAAAAATAAACTTACTTTTTTCACCAAAAAAATAGTTTTTTTTATAAAAAAATAGTTTTTTCACACAAAAAAAAGTTTTTTCACAAAAAAAGAAGAAAATTTTCACAAAAAAAAATTAAAAAATCCAAAAAAAAAACAAGAAAAATTGGGGAAATTTTGGAATTTAAAAAGTACATATGAGTCTAAAAAATGCATACGGGTCATCAAAAGTGTATAAAAATGTATAAAATGTGCATAAAAGATGCATAAAAGGTGCATAAAATATACATAAAAAATACATAAAATATACATAAAAGGTGCATAATGGTGCATAAATATGTATAAAAAAGTGCATAAAACGTGCATAAAAATGTGCATAAAAAATGCATAAAATTATATACGGATCAATAAAAGTTGCATACGAGTGCATAAAAAGTGCATACGAGTCGAATAAGTGCATAAAATGTGCATATAAATTGCATAAAATGTGCATATAAATTGCATAAAATGTGCTTAAAAAATGCATAAAAATGCATAAATAGCACATAAAAGTGCATACGGGTCGATTAAAAGTGCATAAAAAAATGTATAAAATGTGCATAAAAATGTATAAAATGTGCATAAAAGATGCTAAAAAGTGCATAAAAGTGTATAAAAAGTGCACTGCACATGATATTACTGTTGAAACGCTGAAACTTTCGAGACGTGATTGCACGTGATATTACTATTGTGGGTTTTTTTTGGAGTTTGAAAAAAAAATCGTAATTGTCAAAATTGAATGAAATTGAATTTTTTTTAGAAATTAAAGACATTTTAATTAAGAAAGTAAGGCTAAAAAATGAATAAAATATGGTAAAAAAGGTATAAAAAAACCCGGCTTCTCCGTGTTTATACTTAAAAAATATTATGTGCTTTTATTAATTATTTTGATAACCGTATACATTTGGTTCTGTTTTCGCCCATGGAAGCCTTAACAGTTTCTGTATCTAGAAATTTGACTAATTCCGGTTTTCCAACTGTTAGATCACCCACAACATGATATACAAAAACACAGATGCCATTTTCTAAATTTCCAAAAAACTCAGAATTTTTTATTAAAAAAAACAATTTTTACAAAAAAAAAAAAACAGATTTCGAATGCGAAATCGAAACAAACACTGTTTCCAACCAAAATCCAGCAAATCTGTTTCCTAACTCAATTATCAAAAAACCCATATCAAATTAACAATCTTTTCTAGAAAACAATAAAAGGGTTTCCTTTTAAATTAATATTTTTTCAACCCAAACTGCAAAAAGATTGTTTCTTAATTTATTTACTTTTACAAAAAAAAAAAGGTTAAATGTAAAAAAGCAAAAAAGGGTATTAAAAAAATGAAGATAAAAGGAGAAAATTGGGGGTTAAAAAAGGGAATGGAGAAATGTGAAAAAATACAACCCATTAGTTACTTTGTCTAATTTTAGTACTCCATATTATTATTTGTTTTCAATACAATTCATTAGTTACCACCCAGCAAACATAAACCCGAATCGAAATGTGAAAACAAATGATTTTTTTTTTTCTAAATTTTACCCGTGAAAACATGTAAAACACGAGAAACAAAAAACGGAGTTTTGAAAATGAGAATAGAATTTTTCGGTAACTATGGTTAGAACTTAGAAAATGGATCGAGCCGTTCACGAGAAACCTGAGGATGAGTAATGTGATCGTAATTCATGTAAGAAGAAGAAAACGAGTGAAAACTGAAAAAGGTAACCAGAATCATATAAATAATGGTTCAGCTCGTTTTCGTTCCTTGAAGCTTACTTTCCAATCATACGTCCTAATAATTACTTATCGGTTATTATTCGTAAATTGTTGTAATATATTATTAGTTGTGATCTCATACTTTAACCAATCATTTAAACTTAGATTACAATTGTGTTGAAACACAAACTTGATTATTCATTTGATCATTTCAAAGAAGACCGTGGAATGAACGTGTGATTTTTATAGTGGCACTTCTTTGATATAAATAATAAATTATAACACAAATAATGAAATATGTGGGAGGTGAATTATTAGACTTTTGGTTACTAAATCTTCATTTAGTAGAACTTTCAATGTAGGTATACTCCTAGAATTTTCGTGGTGTGACGTAGGGCTGAGTTCGGTCCGGTTCGGTTTGATTTTTTATCAGGATCGAAGCCAAAACCGAAATGATTTTTTGGTTCTTTTTTTTTCGGTTTTCGGTCTTTTTATTTTTTGGACCGAACCGAAATGGTTTGTTTCAGTCCGGTTTCGGTCTTTAGTTTTTTTTGTTTTTCTTCGGATCTTTTCGGTTATTTTTCGGTTTTTTTCGGTCCGGTTTTATTGTAAATCGAAACAGACCCGAATTTTTTTCCGGGTTTTCACCCAGCCCTAGTGTGACGTACTGTTCGAGTTGTTTTATGGTGTGACGTACAGTTCGAGTTGTTTTGTGGGGTGACGTAATGTTCGAGTAGGGTGAACTATGTCGACTTTGTTCATTAAAAGTTATCCAACCAGTATATTTGTTTGTTAAAACTTGTTGTTGGCACTAAATGGTCATATACCGCTTTAATGTCATTTTTTGTAAAGACTTGTAAGACAGGGCGGACCCAGGACAAATTTCGTCGAGGGGCAATGGTGTAAAAATTTATAATACATTTAGCTTGTTATTTACCTCCAAAACCACTATGATATCAACACTTTTGGGATTTAAGGAAACTTTTATTGTATATAGCGCGACAAAACTGGAAAGATTAAATGTAATATTGGGTGGTGGTACACAATGAAACGATTTATTGAAAAGATTAAATGTAATATTGACAAAATCTAATGATGGACTGTGACCCAGACTTATCGTGCCAGAAGTGCCTACCAAAGTAATGGGTACCAAAAGAGAAATTTTTTATGCTCCTTTGTAGAGTCTAAATCTTCTACCCCATTTCTCTATCCCCTTTCGTGCCCCCTTGCTTATTTTATCCAAAAAAAAATTCTAAAAAACTTGAAAAAAATTGTACAATTACTATAATACATGTATCAATACATTTCAATAATTATTTTTAAAAAAAAATCCACAGAAAATTTATTTTGAAATAAATATATAAATTAGTGTAAATTAAATATTGAATATTAAAAAAATTGTCTAAAACAATATTATGTTCAAATGTTTTAAAATTTGAATACAATATAATATAAAAGTTTATAAACTTGCGGTATAAGTTGTGAAAATTTAAAATTTGAATGAAAATAAGTAAAGGGGCACGGAAGGGGATAGAAAATAGGGGGTAGAAGATTTGGACTCTGCTTTGTATCCAATGGAAATGGAAACTTCGAAAAAGTATGGGTGCGAAGTAAATGTAGATAAAATCGTAGAGAAGTATGTCGTAACAAATAACATTCGTTAACCTACTTTTTTATTTCGTTTTGCCACTACATTTCTCATCCTGACTAGGGGTGGGCAAAAAACCGGAAAAACCGAACCGAACCGTTATTAACCGAATCGAAAAAAACCGAAACCGAAAACGGAAAAATTTTCGGGTCGGTTTCGGTTTTCAGTAAAACCGAAACCGAAAAAACCGAAAAAGACTGAAAAAAACCAAACTGAACCGAAAAAACCGGTCCGGTTCGGTCCAAAAAATAAAAAAACCGAAACCGAAAAATATGATCGGTTTCGATTTCGGTTTTGTCAAAAACCGAACCGGACCGAACCGAACCCAGCCCTCCTGACAACTAGGGTGTATCCAACAAAACAAACTCATTTTTGTAATTTTTTCATCATTAAAAAAAAGGCAAAGTATTTTGTTCTTTAATCAAAAGCAAAAGTTCCTACTTCCTAGTGTCTTGTGCACACTTTGTAAACACATCAAGAAGCTTGATTCTTTCTCTAAATAAACCCTCAAAACAAACATAATTTTATCACTCTGAACAAAAAAATGGACTCTTTCATAATCTCTCTGCTAACATTCTCTGTGATAATCTCTCTCACACTTTCCCAACAACAAGACACAACCACTTTATTCATATTCAAGTCCCATCTCAATGACCCAACTCAATCTTTATCCACGTGGCACCTTTCTAACACCTCCATGTGGACCGGTCTCGCTTTCGAGAACCGCCACGTCATCACCCTCAACCTCTCTAACATGGGTTTATCAGGTTCACTACACCCTGTTATTTGTAAGCTTAAATCCTTACAAACCCTTGTTTTATTTAACAATTACTTTAATGGGTCATTACCAAATTGCTTGTATCATATGCAGAGTTTGAGATATTTGGATTTGTCACATAATATCTTTAGGGGGAAATTATATCAGTTTAGTCAAGGTTTGGTTTTTATTAACCTCGAGTCGAATTCGTTTTCGGGTACTTTACCTTACCTTTTATCCTCTAGTAATTCCTTGAATTTTCTTAATTTAGCGAATAATTACTTTGTTGGGGGAATGCCCACTTGTTTATCCTCACTTAAAGAGCTAAACCAATTAAACTTGTCCTCTAATCGGTTAGCTTTCGAGGTTTCGCCTCTACTAGTGTTTTCGGAGAAATTAGTCGTTCTAGACTTGAGTTTTAACGATTTTTTTGGTCCGATTCCTGTTATAATTGCCGAACCGATAGAAAGATCGAACCTTTTGCTTCTTGATTTGTCTCATAATCGGTTTTCTGGTAGTGTCCCGTTGGGTTTTACCAAGTTCAAGAGCTTGGAGGCGTTGTTTCTCTCTCATAATTCTCTCTCGGGTCCCATCCCGGAGAGAATTGGAAACTTAACCTACCTGCAAGTGGTTGATTTATCGCATAATTCGTTATCGGGATCGATCCCTTCAAGTATTGTCGGTTGTTTTCAGCTACTCACGTTGATTTTAAACAACAATAATCTTTCGGGTGAGATACAGCCTGAGTTAGACGCGTTGGATAGCTTGAAAATACTCGATGTTAGCAATAATAAGTTATATGGTGAGATTCCTCTGACATTAGCCGCTTGTAAGTCTTTGGAAATCGTTGATTTTAGCCGTAATAATCTCTCGGGGCCTCTGAATGACGCGATGATGAAATGGTCAAATCTCAAATTTATCTCCCTCGCGAAAAATGCTTTCACCGGAACTTTACCCTCTTGGCTGTTCTCTTTTGAACAAGTTAAAACAATCGATTTGTCTAGTAACAAGTTTTCTGGTTATATACCTGATGCAAACTTTAACATCAGTTTAAATGTCAACTACAGCAACATCGATACTGCGTCGAAACCGATAAAATCTTTCGTCATATCGTGGGATTTGCAAATGAGATTATCTGTCTTGTTTTCGGATTTAAGAGGGTTGAGCTTTGATTATGATATTAATTCTCCTATTGCCATCGATTTATCAGAAAATTTGTTACAAGGGGAGATACCGAACACTCTATTCGGCTTACTCGCGTTAGAATATTTAAATCTGTCCTTTAATATCCTCGACGGCGAGATCCCTGTCAGTTTAAACAAAATGTGGAGTCTACAAGCGTTGGATTTATCGCATAATTCTCTTTCGGGTGAGATACCGAATAATATATCCTCTCTTGGGAATTTGACTGTATTAAATTTGTCGTATAATTGCTTATCGGGTATTATTCCGGACAGAAAAGGGTTTTCCAAATTTCCAGGGGCATTTGCAGGAAATCCGAATCTGTGTACGGAGACATGGAGTGGCGGGTGTGAGATGAAGAGCTCTAGTGATAGAAGGGGAAATACGTTTGAGGAGGAAGAGGAGGGGCCAATTTCGGTTTGGATATTTTGTGTAAGCGCTTTCGTTAGTTTTTATTTTGGTGTTGGTACTCTCTTTTGTTCGAGTAGAACTCGAAATTATTTTCTTAAACTGAGTGTATGAACTTGTTTGTATACCATTTCGTAGAGTTGTAGTTGTATAATTGATCATGTTTGTAGCCCATTCGGTTGTCATGTTTCAACTGTATTTTATTTTTTTTGTTTCGGAAATTTTATTCATCAGTAGTATTTGTTGTGTCAAATCTTATGCGAGAGACGTTAGACAGATGGAAAAAGGAACCACAGATTTAAAACTATGAACTATGAGCATCTGAGACTTGTCTTGATTTGAAACTATAAATTGGTTCAGCTTCAAGTTACAGAATGTGAAAAACGATAATCAAGCAATTGCGCTCTGGAAATAGTAAAACAAAGAAAGATTGAAGAATCACAGATTGAAAACTGAACCAACTGCAGAACCTAAAAACATTCACAATATATAAAATAAACTAAAAAAGGTCCTGCATCCACTAGTTTTGTTAGTACAATGCGCATTTCCTTCTCTGAGTGTTGTAAGCCCAGAACCATAACAAACACGAGAAACTTAATTAACTGATATCCGTATGTCTCGTCTACTTTCTTCGAGAGAGAAAAAAAGATACAGACTTCCGGGAAAGGATATTATCAACTTGAAGTAAAAAACGCGGGCACTGAAGGTACAGAGATATACAAGCTTACTTGCCTTGCTTGATTTGAAGCTGTCTAAGTTAGTAATATTTAATTGCCCCGTCCAGGCGAACTGCTCCAATACAAAAATCAAGACAACATTTTTTAAAAATAAAAAAAGAGAGAAAGTAAGTGTTTAATAAATATTAGAGTATAGTGAGAAGGTTCGTACAGTGTAGTTAAACCAAGTGTTTGAATCGTTTTTTAGACTGAACTGTTTTGTTTTCGCAAACGAGTGAGGTTCCAAACATAGTTTTTAATTATAAAAACTTTAACAGATAAAACATAATTAACTTGCTTAGACTTTAAGCTACATACATAGTTATCGAGAACTTGAAATTCAGATTAAATTCACAAATTTTTGCCCCTGCACATTACAAAAATAGGCCCACTAACTAACCTGCTAGATTAAAATTATAACCCAAATCATAAAATCTATAGGTTATCAAGCCTAGGTACGGGAAACCTATACTTAACAATTATCTTATTAATTATACGACCATCGATATACATTCTTCAAGAACCTTCTTTATTTGGAACAAATAAAGCAGGAACAACATAAGAACTGAAACTATCGCCAATGAACTTTTTTCTAAAAAGTTTGTCTATCTGCCAATGCCTAGTTAACTTGACACGCTTCTTAAAGTTCATCATATAATGAGAAAGGTTGGGCAACTGGAAACCCGAAACAAGATCAATGGCATGATAGTGCAAAGTTTCGATATCGCAGCTATGAACAATGGTTAAAAACTTAGAAAATTGTAGTAAGTTGACGGAATACGTACGTGTTAGTGACAAATTAATTAGGACTTTTTTTTTTGTGTAAATCAAACGTTCTAAATAAAACTTTCCTCGGGGATGGATAATGAAACAGTTTCAATAAAATAACTTGGCATATAAATCATTCAAGGTGGCTTGAAAATATGAGAGATGGTTCTAAATATTGTTTGGTAACACCAATTTTGTAAAAACACCGGGACGCTATTCTGGCAGAAGATAGTGTCTTGGTTTATTGTCATAAAAAATGATCTTGGAGTATCAATTTTTTCTTTGAAATCGTATATTTCTTAAGATCTATCCAACCTCATAGACTAAAAATATTTTGCATAAACGACTAATTAAAAAAAAAACGATGCAGTACTGCTTCAAGTCGAAAGTAGTCTCTTGACTTTTTTGTCATAGAAATTGATATTTCAGGTGTCTGATTGAGATTAACTTCTTTATTTTAAATCATGTATTTTAAAAAAATAAATCAAACCCTATGGTCGAAACGTGGTTTGGTCAGATCAATTCACATAAAAACACCATGACATTGTTTCAACCGAAAGTAGTAACTTGTTATTTTTTTCATAAACGTAATTTAAGTGTCTAATTGAGTTAATTTGTTTTACTTTTCAAAATGAATATGTTTTTAAAGATGCATCAACCTATAGCTTAAAAGTGGTTTAGTTTGCACAATTAATATAAAAAAAAAGGCTATGATAGCGTTTCGGTTAAAATTGTGTCATGTTTTTTTTTTTTTCATAATCTGAGACGAGTGGTGAATTAGTAAACATATTTGAATATGTTTAAGAGTGTTGGTATTGCAATCCAAAAAATCTATCCAAAACTTTTACCCGATGAGATGGTTTGTCTAGTCATATACTCATACAAACACTATTATAGGTTCATGTAAGTCTAAATATATGATTAATATAGTATAAATATTGATAGCCAAAAATACAATTACAAATTAAGAAAAAATAAATAAGTGATAATTTTATTTTAAAAAAGAGTGTTGTTATTGTCACCTTCAAATTCAACCCGCTAACGTGAATTTTACTAATCACACAATATATATATATATATATATATATATATATATATATGTGGTACATGGCCAGCTACAGTTTATAAGGCTTTTGCCAATAATTCTTTGTTATTTTATAAGTTTACGTCATATATATAAACATTACAAAAGCAAGACATTGTAGATTCATGGTATATACCAAATTTAGAGTAATATTAATGTTCATGGTGTTGTTTTTAATATATCGACAAAAGCACTGAAACGGAAATAAACAATTTTATTTCACTTTGAAAGAAATATAACTCGATTACAAATTTCTGACTTGTACATAATTTAAATTGCAATAAATAAATTGCAAACAGATTTAATATAAATTATTAAACTGCTGGGCTGAATTGGATTGTACGAAATAGTCGGACAGAATAGTATAAAGACTATACTGCATGACTGTTTGTCAATTAAAAGAAACTGTCAGACAGAATAGTATGATTACTAAACTGCTGGACTGTTTCTGTAAATAAAATAAATTACATAATACAAATTACATAACAGAAATGGCTGGAAATTAAATACAGAAAAGTAAACAGTACTGCAAATGTAAATTACAGAATGTAAACAGTACTGGAAAATAAATTATAGAATGTAAAGTAAAGAAGAGGCAACTGCAAGCAGTTTTCTTTAAATAATATTTCCCGAACCACCTTAGTGTTTCTGTTTCTCGGAACTTTGTTCCAAAGGTATAACTTCTGTCACTGAGTGGCTCACGTGGAAACGACACCGAACCACAAATCGAGCTGTTGGTGGTGCGATTCTCTCTCTAATATGATGCTATGTTGTGTGTGTGTTTGTTGTGTCTGAATGAGAGGGGAAATGCTGCCTTTTATAGATTTTTCAGAAACCGCAATCATAATGGTCCATTTAATTATGGGAGTTACACCCACAGAAACTTTAGGGACTTCTTTTGTATTTTATATAAAACTCCCTTTTCAGATTTGACCCAAGACAAATCCCGTACCCCGAGTCCTGAGACCCGAGCGAGCACGCGCATGTGTGGTACACACTCATACACTTATGTGTATGCAGACATAATAGTTTAACAATTACATGGGTTGGACTTCTATATATATTGGACAATTAACTCTTAATTATCCAATATGGGATAACTTTCGATGGTTTTCTCTTTATTCATTCCATTTTCCAGCATTAAGCTTTTCTCTTCTTTCGAGAAGCCAACTTTGAATCCGATTAATATTCACACTTATTCTCCGAATAGGTCATGCGATATGCCGTTACGAATCTCGTCACACGAGCTACTCAAATGCTTTGAGTACGACATTAACAACTCAGTATTGTCACATGTAATATTGACTCGAAGTTGTTATGTGACCGTTCGGAACACGCATGTTTAAAACATGTTTTCCAATACATTGTGCACAAAAACGGTACTGCATTTGTGTCCTATTGAAAGAAGAAGAACTTCTGCTGCAAATTACTTTATAGCACAAAATGGAGTTTCAGGATTTTCATTTGAGTTTTTTTAAAGAACTAACATGTCATCTAACGCTCTCGATTCAACGGGCTCAATGAATGACCATGCCGTAAAAACTTGATTAATAATTTTAAGTCTGTAGACATACTTCAACACTTGCTATTTTTTATTGTCATTGCAATATTTTTGTGAAGTTCAAACCATAAAAACTTAAAAATTTGTGATTTCTAGCACTTGTGTTTTGCTCAATATACTGGGATGTGAACACTACGGTGTTATCATGTGAAAGCAATATGCCTTTTTTATAAACTTGTGATTTAATAATGTTTAGTCTTGAATCCTGAAAGTTTGTTTTGTATATAATATTAATTAAGTGAATAATAATGAAAAAGCGTCACCGTGTTTTGCAGACCTAGTGGGTTTTGGAATTTGAAATTCCTACTCAAGTATCCTTTAATTAAGTTATTAGTCGTAATTCAAGTTTTTTTTTACTCAATCAGATATGATTAATTAAAATTCATATCACTTTTACAAGCTTCCTGAAAGCTTCGCTTGTACAGTACTGTCTATAGAACTTAGCTTTTAATGTTTCAATTTGCATAACTGTTTTGTTGTTCTTATGAGTACATTTTAACGAGTTGAAGTTAATAAAAAGCAGAGGATGTGAATATTTTCCGTTCAGAATTGGATGAAAGAATCCATTCTCGATAAACATGTGGAAGAACCAAACATAAGTGGAAGTAAAACAAAATAATAAATAACAACTGAATATCATTCATAAATCAGATACTTGCAATCCGTTAGAGCAATTTTATCAATTATAATATTGATCCCGAGATGAAAGCTTATAAGTTTATCACTTAAAATAAATAGTGCACCAACAAAGTAAGATCAAACCGGATTCTCATTATTGGAAATCCGGAAATAGCAATGGTCCAAGAGTGAATCTTTGTGAGGCATTTCATCAGGGTTATATATATATTCCCATAATTCAATGTATATATAGCTTCTCCTTTAAAAAATAAAATAAAATGCATATACATAGCTTCTATGATTTATGCTTATTGGGAAATGGGGAGAACTGCTCAAATACAAATATCAATACAACAATTTTTAAAATAAACAAAAGATGAAATAGAGAAACTGAGTGTTAAATAAATATTTTGTATTTTCCTGAAAAAATGTTGACAAAATAATGGGATTAATTCAATAGTTAATTAACAATGATATATGCAGAATCAATGACACGGGAAGTTTTTTAAAAAGAAAATCACTTGTTGTACAACCTTTCCGTCGTAGAGAAATAGCAACCTACAAATATCAGCATGACCAACATGCATACAAAAAAATATATTTCATCAGTTATTTTTAGTAACTAAGCTAACTCAAAATCAAATTATCTTCCATAAATATAAAAAGTCCAATTTTGGATTTCTCAGTGGCAAGCAAATAATTCCAAATCGTACCACGCCAAAACAGAAAGAAAAATATATAGATATTATAGTCTATTACTAGTATAATCAGTCATTAAAATTGGCAAATGTAAAAAAATGTGGCCAACTTCTTGATGATTATAATAAGCACATAACATGTTGCCATTTGATATATTCTTTTTACAAATTCTCCTAAGACCGGCCAAACTAACATGCCAAAAATAAAATTGATAGAAAAAAATACGAAATTAATCAAAGACCAAATTGTCATTACATATGTACCATGGTTTTTGATAGTTTGGTAAGAAAGTGGGAAGAGACCAAATTGATTACACTGAAGGTATAGTCGTACAAATTTTAATTTTAATTTGCTTGATTTGGCACTGTCAAAGGTCCTCTTGATTGAGATGAGTTTTTCTACGAAATCCTATACAGTATTTCTTAAGATCTATTCAACCTCATAGCCTAAAAATGTTTTGCAAAAACCAATTTTAAAAAAAACAAAAAAAACATACACTACTTCAACTCGAAAGTAGCGTCATGACTTTCTTGTCATAGAAATTGATTCGGGTGTCCATGACATTGTTTCGTCGGAACATGCATGGTTTGGTCAGACAGTGCAGTTCACATAAAAACACCATGACATTGTTTCGTCCAAAAGTAGTGACTTGAATTTTTCATAAACGTGATTTAATTAGTGTCTGATTAATTTCTTTTGCTTTTTCCAGAATCATTATATTTTTAAAATGTATTAAAGCTGTAGCCTAAAATTTGGCTTGGTTTGCACAATTTATATATATATATATATAAAAACACTATGACAGCGTTCTGGTTAAAATTGTGTCATGGTTTTGGCGATAAATTATTAGACTTAGTAATGAAGTACAGCCGATATGATCGATAAACAACAGTGAACTAAATTAAGGATTATTTACCAACCAGGTTATAAAATCTACGCCAATGAAGAAGAATGTTGATAAATAAGACATGATTTCACAACGTGTACTGTAACATGTTTTTGTTTTTTATACGGAGTATTTCACTTGATCATTAGATGCCCTTCAAATTATACAATTACATGTTAAGATTCAACTTTAAGTAACTAATGCATAATCTGATAAAAAAAAGTGACTTGTTTTACGGTCTTAATTAAGTTTCAAGAACTTGAAATTGTCTTTACTACTACAATTTCCTCATAACATATCTCACTGCTTCATAACTACCGCCCTTAATTAAACTATTCTAAGGAGACCGTATGGAACAAAACTAGTAATTTGTGCTCTTAAAACCAACGTAATACTAGTGAAACGTGAGAGTTTGGAATTAGACATGGGCTATAAATAGTGGATCGACATTTAAAATTCTCACTACACTCAAACAAATTAAAAACTGCTTAAAAATAGTACTAGAAACTACACTATGGTTTCTCTCATGAGAGTTGGAATTACTTGGTACTGTGTTCCTCGTTGGATTGGTTATCATGCCAATAACGATTAATTCACCGATCTTTTCTGGACACCGAAGTGAAAAGCCATACATGTAGAGACAAAGTATACGATACTAATAGTTATTTTTGTTTGGATTTAGATACCATCTTAAATGATTTGGAAGAAAATACGCCCATTGACCATGATCCATCGTTATTTACGAGTCATGATCTTGAGTACAGTAGTATAAGTCCCGATTCAGTTGTATACGGATGGGCAAAATGTAAGGAACTTACAAGTAGCGATTGCCAAGTTTGCCTCCACGCCGCTGTAGCTGAGACTAAGAGTGGATGTCCCCTTAGAGTTGGATCGACTTTAGACCAAACCACTTGCGAATTTCGGTATGAGAACTTCAATTTCTTCTGATGGAGACTTGTAAACAAAGTTCAAAATCTATGATTTGAATAATAAGAGGTCGAATTATCAATACACCACAATAACCCTTTTTCATTTTGTTTTTATCCTGTTGTTTGGTTGTCCATTTACAATTTTGTGAGAAATCTTGGTTACATTTATGAAATAAATTCTTATCTTCATATAGAACACCTAGTGTGCCTGTGTAGGTGATTTTAATTCACATTGACATAATTTAATCTATTTTAACATGCAATTGCTATCTGGCCAAAACTAATTTAGTCTTTGTAACGCACTTCTTGGTTCTTGGCAATGAACAGCTTCATCAACGAACTGGAATTTTAGCTATTCCAACTGTTAAGGAACTAGAATTAAAAAGGGGGAAATAGTAGTAAGTATATATTTGTTGTGAACTATCCAAATTGCAAAGCATAAACTTTAACCGAGGAACCCAACACAGCACATAAGCAACAAGAAAAAAACTTCGAACTCGTTAAAATCCCTAATGAGTTCAGAGATATTTTTAATGCAGAAATTTAAAGAGTTGATGGGGATGATATTGTTATTTGGAAGAAAAGGTTAAATGGGAGATTTAATATTAATTCAGCTTGGCAATTAATCAGAAAGACAAATCACAAAAGCTGGACTAACGAACTTTATTGGGACAAAATTATCCCTCTAAAGATCTCAAGTTTCATGTGGAGATTGTTCAACAATTTACTCCCTATTGATCCAAATCTTCACAGGTTTAATATTGCAAGTGTCTCTATATGTAACTGTTGTGATAAAGTTGGAGAAAGTATTGAACATTTATTTTGTTATGGACCTATTGCTGCTAAAATATGGGATCAAAATAATTTTGGATGTCTTATGAGAATAAAAGTTAGAGCCATTTCTTACAGAGATAATATTATCCAACGGTGGTCAGGTATAGATGGAACTATCGGAAATTTCTATCCGCAATTCTAGTTACTGTAAAACTGATGGTTGGAACTGCAGTTACAACTGTGGTTACAACCAAGTTAATCTGATGAATAAACAACGTTTGTAACTTTAAAGATGAAAGAACACAAGACGTTTGTAACGAACTTCATCGCTAGTTCCAGTGTTACGTCTTTGGAACACTCACTCAATTTGTATTATTATTTTAATCGTACAAAATAGCACACAACACTTATAAAAACTCTCAGACTCCCTATAAACTTTTCTGCCTATCACTATTTTGCTATTACTAAATAACTATTATTTATAAACAATAATATCCCGTAATTGTTACTCTCGTATTTTTTTCTTTAAGTGTATTATCTCTAAGTTGAGTTTTTTATAAGTTTATAACACAAATATTTACAAGCAATTATGAGACTATTTATAATGATAAAAGTCTTTTAAATCTTCGCACGTCTTATCTTCGGTCTTCAAGAATTCCGTCGGCCTATTTTCATATTTCATTGATTGAACATTTGATCGCTAAGATATTTAGAGATAAATCTTGTTTGCATACATGCCTATTTTAACCCCAAATCTCTTAAGAAAATTCGGCTGACTCTGGCTTGTAACAAGAAGATTAGTTAGCTCCTTTTTAGCAGATAAACTATTTTCAATAATCAAGATATCATGTCTAAAATTCTCATAAATTAAGCACAAACAAATTTAATTAAATCTGTTAGCACAAAATAATATATATTTTGAAGTATAAGATAATATATTTATTTAAAAAAGATTCACACGTAACAATCTTTTTGATAGTTTTATATTTTGAACAATGTATCTCCAAACATGATTCAAACTTATACTTAGCACATCAA
Source organism: Primula vulgaris (assembly GCA_963920805.1). Classification (NCBI taxonomy): domain Eukaryota; kingdom Viridiplantae; phylum Streptophyta; class Magnoliopsida; order Ericales; family Primulaceae; genus Primula; species Primula vulgaris. Next base: position 27,894,570 of record OY987216.1, read on the forward strand.
TAACTAATCATCGTATAAGACTGAATCTGTGATAAATAAGAAAATATTTTATTTAGCAAACTTTAAGTAATAGAACAAATCTTTTCATAAGCTAATATATTTTTAAAAACAAATCCCACATAATTTGAAAATATAATTACATTTATTTAATAGTCAAATATTCTCAAAACATATAACATATCTATATAGAATCGTGAGAATATCTACTGCATTAATAAATTACTTTGCAAATCAACTAATGCAGGAAATACGGATTACTAGTTGCAACCGACAGTTGTAACCAGGAATACCAGTAACTTTTTCTCCAAACATAATACATAAGTATTTTGACATAATCCAATATGACAATAAATTAATTAGTTTTAGCAACTCAGCTTAAGTTCAAACAATATCCCCTTATCATTGTATTTGATAAATACTTAGAGTTTAATAGTTTACTCCCCTGCACATTAATATTACAAAATTCATATATGAAACATAATACAGAATCTATGAATTAATTATCAAACGAAATTTAACGAACCAAACCAAATTAAAGTACCAAATTCATGCCACGGTTTGAATAAAAACATAGGTTCTTAAACACTAAAAGTAAAGATAGTTTCAACATTAAGATAGTAAACTTAAACTCGCATAACTTTCTTCCCCTATTTGTCACATCGATGACGAAGAGGAGTTCCTGCAGTTTTGATCATTCGGTGCATTACTTATAGCTGACCTTCCTTGCCTTGATAATGGTTCCACCTCGACAAAATCATCCCCAAACATAGTGTTGGAAAAAAAAACCTTTGGTTTTATTTTGATTTGAATGCAATTAAGTTGTAGGAGTTTCAAAATATTAATATCCCCATATTGATGGCTTTCATGAGTTACATTTTAAAAGACACTTTTCAAGACAAAGAAAATACATGTCATCATACACACATACACACACAAACACACATGCATACATATAGAGAGAGAGTACCGCACCACCAACGGCCCGATCGTGGCTCGGTGCCGTTTCCGCCGAGTCACATGTGATAGACGTTGTACCTTGGGAACGAAGTGCCCCATTTAGCCAGAAGCAGAGGTGGCGGGACAAATATCGTTTAAGGGAAATTGCTTGCAATTAACTCGTCTCGGACTTTTGTCCATTTCGGTATCATTTACATTATTTTGTGTTAAATCTTGTATTTGATATTTATATATTTGAGGAAACCATTTTCTATTTGTTTGTCCATTTCTTTTCCGTAGAAATTATTGTGTTTATTTACAACGTACCCAACAATCTTAAACGATATTTTTATGTTTCGTACGTTAATACAATAATTTTGGTGTTTGGATAAACAGAAAATTATTTCCGTGGCTAAGACAATTTTTTGGAAAATAATTTTCTAACAAACCTTGGTTTTAAGAAATTGGTGTTTCCGATTGAATTGTCGAAAGCGTTTTTCGTTTGGTTTTACTTCTTTTTTTTTTGGGTTTTGTGAAAATCCTTATTTTCGGTTTTAAACCGTCTCGTTTGAGTTTTGTGTAATATGTGTGCATGCATCTTTTGTATTGTATCGTATGTATGTTTAGTAATATGTTTATTGCTATTTTTAATTTTTTACATACGAGCATGTTTGGTTGCTTTGTGAGAATATGATTATTTTGAGAAAATCTATATTTTATTTTGTGATGATTTTGGTGATTAAATGGTTAATCATAGTTATTAGAAATACTCACGTACACAGAGATATAGAAAAGCTATTTACATGTTATTGTTGGAAAATTGGTTTGTAAAATGAAACAGCACACATTCTTGGGTCACAGGCTCACACTACACTCATGGTTTCAAGAAGGATGTTAATGTTATACTATATAGAAAAAAATACATGTGACACCATGCATGGAAAGAAAGCTGGTATATATGAGACATAATGTTTTATTGATGTTATACTATATAGAAAAAATACATGTGCATAACAATAGAAGAAATTGAGAGATAGGAGAATGACATAGTCAGACGTTGGCATGGGAAAATGATTAAAGAAGGATGTTAAAGTGTAACAGTAGCTTTTGGTAGTAAAATTTTTTGATTCTTCCGTATTCGTATGGAGATATGGATCTCTACAATTATAATGGAGGATGAATGTTTTCGAAATAGTTCGTGTAAAACCATTAATTTGGGGCTTACGAAAGAACTGGTTTCGAAATAGTTCTTGTAAAACCATTTTCTGATTTTCAGAATTTAGGGCTTACGACAGAACTGGTTGAATTCTGAGATTGTTCTGTGTAAAACCAGATTTATCTGGTGTTTACGGCTGAATAAATCTTTCAGAATTTGATAATCTTTTTCGGTGATGAACTAAAATACTCTTGCAAAATCAGTTTCTTAAAACCATGCGTGGTTATAGAAAGTTGATGTTTGCAAAGGAGGAGTTTTAGTTTCATTTTACGAAAATTAGATTGTGCGTGTTTGTTATTTGAGATAACAAACAGTTTCATGCGGGAAATGTCCGGAACACAATGGGTGTTGGAACTGACCAGAACATTGTGGGTGCCGGTGTAACTCCTATTAATTTTGCATGAGTGCATATTAATGACGGGGGTTACAAATTTTAAACGACCATTATTAAATACATTTATGTGGTGAAATAATGGGTCGTAACTCTTTTTAGTTGTGATTTATTGCAATTTAATTTGGAGGGTTACAAATTTTATAACGGTGATCATTAATGAGATTAATGACGAGTATTTATAACTTCTTATTAATTGTGGTTTAATCGCAATTTAATTTGGAAAGTTCTAAAGTATTGTAACGACAGTCGTTGGCATTTATGGAAAGCTTTATTAGCTATTTACGAATTGCATTGACGAGTCGGTTACATATTTGGATGAAATGTTATTTAATAACAAACTTTGTTCATCCAAGAGCAAATAATTTGATAATTGGACAAATTATAAATGGTCGTTGAGTTATATTTTAAGAATAAACAAATATCGTCTAATTTATTATTTGTTGAAATAATATCTTATTAATTTGCTGAAAGAACATTTAATAATTTGTTGAAATTAACATCTTATTTATTTGTTGGAAAAACATTTAATAATTTGTTGAAATAACATATTATTAATTTGTTAGTAAAACATATTGTGAATATGTTGAGCTTGCTATTATTGAGAATAATAATTTAGTAATATTATATTACTATTATTGGGGGAGAACCCCGAGGGTCCCACAAATGTGGGGGTAACCCGTCGATCATGTAGATCGAGAATCTAAACGTACCCAAAAGCGTCTACGGGCGAGTGGGAGAAAAACTAACGGTTCAGTGGTATGTACTTAAAACGTCTGAAATAAATGATATCGTTTCATTTACCATATTGAAATCGATTAATTTTCTCTATAACAGTGTGCATGTTCTGAGTGAGGACAAAAGGGAATGCATGAACTGTGGGGGCGTTAATGTGTGGAAACGTTTTAAACGTTTGGAAATCCACTAACAAGTGCAAGCATACAAATCTAAATCATGACTAGTGGTTTTGAAACCTAAAGGGCAGTAGCCTTTCGGTAGCCAAAACACTAGGATCAAATTGTGATAAGTTTGCTTGTTTGTGGCAATACATGAGTGACTATTTGTTCAAAATGAGCATTTTAGTCGATACTCTTGTGGTCAATAATGACGTGTTGAATTATTCAACCAAGTCACTGATTTGACATGATATAGTAGGTGATGAAAATATAAAAGTTTAAATGTTTTATTTTTCTTAATCTATTATTTAAATTGAAACACAAATATGAGTTTGTGTTTGAAGTAATGTATTGCTAAGTTTTCAGTTCGAAGTTTTCGAACGGAGTACATAACCAAATGGTTCGATGCATTTGAGATGAGTGCAAAACCAAGAAGGGTTTAAAAGATATTTCCTCAATTTATTGATGAATGTATTAAACACTGATATGTCTACTTGATGAGAAGTAAAGATAAATCAGTCGAGATATTCATTCAAGTAAGAATGAATGCGTGAATTCTACTGTTGAGGATTAAGGCTTGTCAGAAAACATGTTTAATCATGGGTGTTTTGTTGTGTTAATCTACCAACTTTAATCCAATGATTAAGTGTTAATCATTAAATGATAGACTATTTTTGGAAGTGTTAGATATTGTCTAACTAGTTCCGAAATGGTATATTCACATGGATATGAATACATGATCAGTGTGATTGAAACGGTGAATATGAGACACCGTTCACATAATTGTGTTGATGGAATGACACAAATTGTTAAAGAACGACTTATCATGCTCTCGAGCAAAATGTAGTTCTTAAACGATGATTATCATGTTGATAAGTTCAGGATTAAACTCTGAATTTGTATGGGAAGTGAGCTTTCCGCAAGCTATGTGTTGAACAAACTATCGCTTAGGAAGTTGGACCAAACAGTCAGAATTATAGAAGGCATGGTGCCTGACTATAAGTTCGTGAAAGTTTGGTGCTACCTAAGAAAGGTCTCAATCTTGTTCCTTGAAGAATTTGGATAGAATCGAAAACGGTAAATTGTGTTGTTCATCGGATAAGCACTGAATATAGTGCTGATCGGTTTCCAGTGCAAAAGTCAGATGTCTTTAAAGTGCATATAGAACATTGTTCTATGCCTGAGAAGCAAATTTTCTAAAAGAGAAGCTTTTCCGCAAAACTCTAACGCTTGGCGAGTGTGACCAATACGTTGAGGGTTCAAAGCATTACGCTACCCAAGACAAGTGAACACTCAAACGGTGCTAGAAAAGTGGGAAAGTGAATCTTGTAAGGAAATGAAGTGCCTCGGCATGGTAAAATGGTAAGTAATGAAACTTCCTTTCTCCCTTGACCTTCATGAGTGAAGGTGAATCGACGATATTGAAATAATCAATGTTATCCATATAATGTGTATATGGGAAGATGCCATCAACAATGAGGTTGACAGGCACGTGAGAAATAAAGTCAATTACTTTAAGTAAACTGACGGTTTTGATAATTTTAATGTCTATACTCTAATCTCTATGAAAAAAACGCATCATTAATTAATGAGAACATGTCTTTTATAAATGGAGATCTAGAGAATTAGGAACAACCCATTGGGTCGTGGTTCCGTGTAAAGTAAGCTAAGGTGCGAAAACTTGTTAAGTCGTTATATGGACTAAAACAAACACCTAACTTATCATAGGTAGTCTCTTGTGCGTCAAGAACTACACTAGACCAATTATAGCCAACTCAGTGAGCAGACTCAGTAGGTTTGCCAATGAGGCTTCTCAGATACATGAGGTATACTGCCAATCATGAACTGCATTATACGAGATGTCCAAAATGTTTGGAGGGTATTTAGATACCAAATGTATCTCAAATGTATCTCGAACTTTAACAGTACAAGGTCCATTAGTGGATATGTTTGTACTTAAAGAGGTTGCAGTCTTATGGAGGTCTGTAAAATAGACCTGCATAGTTGGAGAAACTGTAGAGTTAGAATTCATAACGTTGAATCAAGCTACAGAAGAGGCAGATTGGCTGAGAAGTCTTGGGAGGTATTCCAAGTGGCCAAAATCTGTTCCCGCAATAAACGTGTACTGCTGCAGTCAGTCAGTTATTAAACGGGATCAGAATAATTTGTATAATGGAAAGTCCCGACAAAGTCATGACATATTCGTCGGAGACACAAATCCGTAAGAGGAATTGCTAGCAAAAATTGTGGTATCCCTAGACTTTGCAAGGTCTAAGGATAATAATGCGGATCCATATACAAAATGCTTGACTTATGGAGGAGTTGGAGCATTATCGAGGGAAATGGGGGTTGAAGCCCAATAAATTGGAAACCTTCACATAAGCTACCCAACTTGTACTGCAAATTTCAGTCTCAGGTTCAATGGGAAAACTGAACTGTGCGGGTTACCGAACAAAGCACTCGAGAACATAAGTTCTCAGCCCATTTCTATGATGAAAGAGTGATAGACCTGTACCATTTTAAGGGTGAGCATGAGGCTCTTAATGAATCAAGTATCTCGAAGGTCGAGTGGGGTGAGTCAGGACACCTTTGACTTGAAAATCACCTATAACGAGTGTGTATGGCCGATACTATGTGATGAGCTAGGGCTAAATCGCTAGAGCACTCGGTTGAATTTGCCAAGGCAGTCCAGGGCCAAATATGGACAACAACCAAAGGACTTAGTAAGTGGTGTAGAGAGGACACTGTGTGAGTATTATCCTGGTATGCACAAAAGCTAAAGGGTTCAAGGCTTTAAGGCTACCCAATAGTAGCATATCAGTTTTTACATCACTATGGCAGGTTCAAGGCGCGCGCTACCTGTCCTTATGCAGTGAATTCTCGTGGTTCTCTCGATTGTATTTAGTTGCACATTGCATGTTTTAATGATTGCATTCATGTGGGGGATTGTTGAAAAAAAAACCTTTGGTTTTATTTTGATTTGAATGCAATTAAGTTGTAGGAGTTTTAAAATATTAATATCCCCATATTGATGGCTTTCATGAGTTACATTTTAAAAGACACTTTTCAAGACAAAGAAAATACATGTCATCATACACACAAACACACACAAACACACATGCATACATATAGAGAGAGAGTACCGCACCACCAACGGCCCGATCGTGGCTCGGTGCCGTTTCCGCCGAGTCACATGTGATAGACGTTGTACCTTGGGAACGAAGTGCCCCATTTACCCAGAAGCAGAGGTGGCGGGGCAAATATCGTTTAAGGGAAATTGCTTGCAATTAACTCGTCTCAGACTTTTGTCCATTTCGGTATCATTTACATTATTTTGTGTTAAATCTTGTATTTGATATTTATATATTTGAGGAAACCATTTTCTATTTGTTTGTCCATTTCTTTTCCGTAGAAATTATTGTGTTTATTTACAACGTACCCAACACATGGGATCCATACTCTCACCAGAACTATTAGAACCATACTCATCAGTTGGTAAATTTTTCAATTGTTGTCTAGCCCTAAACTCTTCCAAATTCAACTCAGCCCGTTTATTATTTATAATTGAAAGTGCTTCAACCAAATGCATCTGCATCAACTTTTTTTTTTTTTTTTACCTTTTTTAAGCCCGGAAGTATCATCCATTTTCCTTTTACCCTTATCACCTTGCAAACCGTCACCCATCGGTTCATTACCTTTATACTCAGAGGTGTAATTTAGGTGACCCTCTTTCAACAATTTATCAGAAATATATATAGCAGAGGCGCACCTAATAGATACTTCATGAGCATTTAAAATAGGACTAACACTATCAAAGGTAAATGCCGCAAATTTGTTCCTAGTTTCATATATATTATGGTGTTTGTGGAAACACAGATGCAAAATAAGGTATGAAAACATCAAAATGAACTATGAGAGTATTACTACAGATATTGAAATTTTAATTTATTTTTATTGCAAAAAAGATAGCAACGTTCCTGAAATTTTCAAATTAAGAGAACTTGATTCTTTTTCCTACAAATCCACAACAGTAAGAGCTAAAATTGTCTATTGGAGTCCTCCTACACGCAATATGTATAAATTAAATATTGATTGCAGTCAATTTGGTAATAAAAGTGGTAATGGTGGAGTAATTTGTAACTACCGATGTGAATTTATTCTTGGGTTTGCAGCTAGCATATATGCTAGATCTAATCAAGAAACTGAAGATAAATCACTATTAAAAGGTCTAAACATTTGAACAGATAACACCATAGTAGAATCTGATACTAAAGTGCTTATTGATAATTTAAGTCAAAACAAAAAAGCACCATGGGAATTATTGAAGGTTTACGGGAAAATAAAATATCTCGTGGGGAAGAAGAAGATATAATTGATTAGGGGCGGGCAAAAAATTCGTAAACCCATCTCGTAACCCAACCTGTATGGATTGGGGTGCATTGGGGGTGTATTGAGTGTCCAAAAAAAAAAACTGTCCCGCTCCAATCCGCTATATATTTTGCTGGTTGGATTAGAGTTGAGATTCACAACCCGCGAATATATATAAATTGTGTGTATTTTAATATATCAACCTTTCATTCTTATTATATTTTAGTTGTATTACTTGTTCGTGAATGTTCTAAACGTATTTTGATTAATTTTAATTTATATTTCTCTTTGAAATATTCGATTTATTTTAAAATTTAGGTTGATTATGCAAACTATGAAAAATAAATAATTAAAATAAAAATTTAAGAATCAATGTAAACTCAACCCGTCCCAATTCGCAATTTATTTTGCAGGTTATGCTTGATTTTTAATTGTAACGGGTTGAGTTGAGTTATGATTGATATCGATTTGCTTTAATTTGACTCGTGTCCACCGCTACCATTGACGCACGTTTAGAGGGAAGGTAATAAAGTATGAGAGGATTTTACATATGCAAGCCTCAAATTGCCCTAATCTAAAGATATTACAAAGTTAATCCCTGGAAGTTGGAGAAACTATTGTTCAAGGATGAATACTTTAGTTTACCTCATTTATTTAATGTTTGTTCAAAGTGTTACAATTTCTAGTTTCGTTGTATTTACTTTTTTGAGACTTTTATTTCGGATCGATGCACTTTTGGCCCAATCTATTTTGTGAGGTTTTTCCCCCGTATTTTTATTACACTAATTCAATAAAATAAAAAGGTGGGGTTTTCTTACCAATTAAATAATAAAAAAACTCGTTAAATCTTAGCATTAAGAGCAGTCACATCTGAGTGTGTATATATCAATTATAGCTAAAATATACTCATTTCCTTCCAAATTATTGGGGTATACGAAATAACATGTAATTTTGATCAACAAATAACTCATATCTAAATTGTTGAAATTGAATTTTTCAAATGTTAATTAAATAGTTTAAATGTTAAACTATACGAACAAATTTTAAAATTTTATATTTTAACAATTTAAAAACAAAATATTAACTCATTAACGTTGCACGTAAATACATAAAATTCTAATATTTTGATACGAATGAAGTATTTAGTTTGACCTAAAATATTATCACTAGCTAAAAGTAATATGAGCTATCATTGATAGTAGTTATATTGTCATAGCAAAGAGGCTCGCCATTATAAAAAGTAAATTATATGTGGATCCATCTCTTTTACTTTTCTCTTCTCATTTTGTTTGTTAAAAGATAAATGGTTATTTATTAATAATTAGACTTTTCTCTTCTCATTTTGTTTGTTAAAAGATAAATGGTTATTTATTAATAATTAGAAGAATACGGAGCTGACAAAATGGACATAGCATCTGTATCTCTTATCTTAAAACATATTTTTATTTTAAATTTGATAATTATGCTATAAAAAATAAAATATATCAGAAACCTTATAAATTCTTTAAATTTCAGGAAATACAAAATTCACCTTATCTACGAGGAACATATATGATTCACTTAGTGAATATAATAGTAATAAACTATCATGATGTATACATTTTTATGGTTGAAACTTGGAATATTGTTATGATTATTAAATGATAATAAACAAATAAAAATGAATAATGTATGGTTATTATAAGTAAATTAATAAAAAAGTTGAATTTTGTGTAAATGTAAACGGTTTCTCAAAACATATAAGATGTCTTAAAGTTAAAAAAAAATTGTTAAGGTTATTGATGCTGCTCTTCTACTTACAAAATTGAGAAATTTTTATTAAATATGGATGGCATCATACAAAGCCAGGTGTGGCTGCTCTAGCTATTCAAAGGAATAGAAACAAATAAATGTAAATGAACTGTTATATACTATTTTTCATTTACTGAACGTGATGGTACATTTTGTCACACATATATATATATAGACTTTGAGCAACAAATTCAGCTTGTCAATTTATATAGACATCAAGATTACATGAAAAGTCTTGTGGGGATTACAAAGCATTTCTAGATAATCCAAATAGACTTTGAGCAACAAATTCAACTTGTCAATTTATACCCTAGCTAGTCAGCCTCGGTTTTGTAATTGACTTTGGGAAAATCGTTTCAATAATTATGAATATACTAGTACTTTATACTTATTTCAATGACTTTATAGTTTATAGTATTTTATTATTTATTTGAAAAACACTGCTCAATTGAAGTCCCATAGAAACTTTAGACATGAAGATGGTTTCCATATAGCTATGGAGTTCTTTGGATCAGGTTGGTGTTTGTGTGTGAAGTTTCACATTCCTTTCTAGCCATAATCTTTAAACAATAGTTTGTAGTTTGCAAACAATCTTTTCCTCTGATTTGCTAGTTTGTAGACCTTTTGTAGTGCTTCAAAAAGTGTTATCATTAACATAGATACGCAACGTTGCGTACTTTTTAAAACACCGGAAAGTATTAATTCTTCGATTTTATCTAAAAATTCCATATTTATATAACATGTATGAAGTAGATATTAAGTTCAGAAAAAGTAAACGAAAGGACCTAATAAGATTGAGAGTTTTCGATACCAATTCCACACAATAAATAACACCTATTTGTATTCAATTTCTTCCGAATAGCTAACTAAACAAAGTTACATTTGAGCATTTTAGACTTTTTCAACACCATAAACTTTATTTTTGTACTTACTTCTACATTCATTCCACGCAGAAGCCATTAAAAAAATCTGATGGATTAGAAATCCAAATCACTTTATCGTCATAGTTTGTGGGATAATTGCAATTAGGCACATTTTCCGATTCTTGCATATCATACTATTAATATAAGCAAACCCAATAAAAGTTGATTCTGCCCAATTTTACTCAATTTTTCCAAAAATATTCTCATTCTATTTTAATAATTACCAATATACATAATCTAATTAATTAACTATTTATCCTCACTATATTATCCTAATTATGGATGTAGACTAAATTAATTAACAATTCGTTTTAACCTTCATAACTATAATAAATTATACCAAATCTGAATATTATGTTAAAAATAAAATATATTACGAGATTTATGTCATTACGCGTCTCACACGCAACGAATGAGATAGGCCATTCTCCATTATTCATAATTGAGCCCCGCTTTTGCTTTTCCTACTTAATCGTGATAAATAAATTGTCATTACTGTTGTAATACAACTATTAGCTACGTATTTAGGGAGACAGAAGTAGAGAGAGGGGAGAACAGTATCGTCTTTATTATGAATGAATATCTGAATGAATGAATACAAGGGAACCCTAACCTTCTTTATATACTAGAGGTTAGGGTTATACAAGATAGAAAGCCCAACTTAGGCCCACTATGAGTAAGGCCCAATAGTCCAATAATATCTTACAACACTCCCCCTTTGGACGTCTTGAATTCTTCGTCTTCATGCAGTCGATCTGAGTCGAGTTCATTCGCAGTGCTAAACACATAAAAACCTTAGGGACGGAAAACCCAGTATGGGACAAAACCGGTACCTAGGAGAAACTGTGTAGCCGAATGATATAGGCCGAAATATCATGTAAGTAACTAACCACAAAACAGTGTGCCTCATCAAAACCTTGTCAGAGCAAACCCAATGGGAAAATCTCTGATCGAAGGAAAAAGAGTGCAACAATGGTAGTAGTAGGGATCAACCACAAAACAGGTGCCTCATCAAAACCTTGCTAGAGTAAACCCAGTGGGAAAAACCTCTAGTCGAAGGACAAAAGAGTACACAGTGGTAAGAAGTATACAACAGGATGCTCCCCCTAATTTCGGCAATCTTAAGTGAGATATAATGGGAACGTGTCTCGCTAAAAACCTTGCCAAGGAAAACCCAGTGGGAAAAAACCTTGGTCTAAGGACAAAAAGAGTACACGAGCATGCGACTGGATGCTCCCCTCACTTGCACACGACAGGGTGCGAAGATTTCGACTAAGTAGTAATTAGTGCAATAAGCATTCACCTGGATGCTCCCCCTCACTTGCACACGACTGGGTGCAAAGATTTCATATTCCAAGAAAGAGAACGAGCATTCGACTGGATGTCTCATTTACTTGCACACGGCTGGATGCAAGAAAATCTAACGTGGAATAGAACGAGCATTCAACTAGATACTCTTAAACTTCATATGTGAAGATTCATTTCGACAAGAAATGCTAAATAGCATAATGTAGTCATGTCTCTCTTAATCAATAACAACAAGTTGTCTTCTATGACAAGTGTTTTATTAGAATCGTGAGACAAAGCATATGTAATTCAAATATGGCTAATACGAGCTCGAAGCCATATACACTCTCTAGTCGTCTCATTGAGCACGAGTAGATCAGAGTGATTCGTTTGGAGTCATTCCAAGACCTCCAAGATATTGCCTTATTCCTAATGGTAAAGACATGGCATGTTAGGAATATCCCTTATGCGGGTCTGATAAGTAACCAGCATCGGTATAACCGAAAAAGGGTTGCGTTAATTCGAGTACCGAAGGGGGTAGGTACACTCGATGACGCAAATGGGATAAGACAAGCCCTCATCCACAGTTACCTTAAGGTAATGGGAAAATGTCTTTTATGCCATTTCGATGGCAGCGTGTTAGCGCGATGTTGTGTCGAGCTATACCATTCACAGCAGACGAGATGTTCATCCTAGCACATTAGACCAAGTACAATAATGCGCTTATTGTATTTAGATATGAACATCATGGTTCAATATCTCTTCATCGTCACATCAGGGACGGACTGGGTCTATATCAATGTCTAGTGATCGAACGATCATGGGAGAATCTGACGACTTAGCGTCATGATGACTACAACGTCATAACACCTTCTAGGTGTAGTTTGCATCATGGACTTAGATTCAATATTTACGGGACTCGATCATCAGGTCGAGTCACTACCGTTTCTTCCCAAGATCATTCATCTCAAAGGCAAATCCAAAAAAAATGGATCGCGTAATAAAACACGCAAGGGCTTAATACTTGTTCAAGTATCCCAAGCTGATCAAGTACTCACTTAGGCGGTATACCACATCCGCTCGGATTATATTAATCCATATAGTGAACGTCTCAGTCAATTGAGATCGTGTTCCATGGTCAGGAACTACTTGATTCAAGTACATGAAGTCACACAGGGACCTTCATCTATATCTCTTTGTCTAAATCCCCATAGAGATAAACCCGTGACCACAATTGCATGCTGCATAATCAGTTTTTCGGAAACTACTAAACTGATAAAGTAGGGGACTGTTATAACGTCCATTACGAGGAAATCAACCATCTCGTAATCAATTCCAAGGTGTGAGAGAAGCCTTGCGCTACTAGGCGAGCATTCTACAATCTCATTATTCTCATCAATTTTCCTTACGAATAACCAAATAAACGAACTCGTTTAACATTGGTGGTGTTGGAGCTACAGGTCCGAACACACTTTCGCTAAGGAGTCTACTTGGATTGCAAGTTTCCATTAGTACAGTCTATTCTCCGTTGACTTCAGGCAACAGTACATGGTTCCCTGTCATAATTTGTTCATATTATCAGTCGTCACCGAATATATGAACAAGTAATCAATGACAGTCCCGTTTCGCTTCAATATCGTCTAAGATATCATGATCGACAGATATTTCGAGATTCTTAGGATGAGGAGGAAATCACACATCTCCTTGATCCTTTATAATCTCGTGCGACAAACGAGTTTCAGTTCACCATCTCTGGGGCTGAACGAATTAAGAACCGGTCAACTTCCTCATATCTTGGGAAGGATGACAGACTGACGGCCGACGGCAACGTCCTTTGCTTGGCGGGTTCGGCCAAAGCAACGTGTTACGACAGGAACACGGCGTCCGACAGGGACGTCTATCCTTGCAAGCATTTTGCAGTAGGTATAAATGATCTCGTGACATCTCATAAAGTCATTAAATGCGTCTGGCATTTAGTTAGACTTGAGGGAGTCTATGCACTTACTTATCACTAAGTGCAGTTTTGGGATCAAGCTAAGACTGAGTGGGTTATGCCACGTTACTTCACGTCGTTTCTTATTAACGGTAACGTGCAAATCTCCCCCTAACGACGGGGAGAACAGTCTTAGCGATGTCACTTTCGCATATCATGCGGTAAAGAGATCGCTTGCCAAGGTTACTCTATCAAATGATAGGTATGGGATTCATAATCGACTTATGTCCCCTTAAGAGGTCCATATTTTGAACTCTATAGCGGCTCAATCAAAATATTAATTAAGCACTCCAAACACGCGTTAATATGAGACTTCTGGCTCATAACCAGTAACCAGCTGGTACGCATATGGTGTTTGAGTGTCTATGGGCCTCATGACGGACCAATGCAGCAAAATAGCATAACCCCACACGGAAATATAAATCTTGGTGCGCAAGACCAAGAAATGCGTGCAATCATTTGCAGTCGCATCATCAAACTTTCCGTGAGTCCATTTGGGTCTGAACATAATCGACAGGATGTTCAATTTGAATTTCCAAACTCAAGTAATTTAAATCAAAATTTCGATTTTTTTACTCTTCGGAATTATCAAGTCAACTAGACTTTTCAGGATAATCCGGATCATGAGCCATCAACTTAATGATAGGGCTAGAAGTTTAGGAAATGCTGCATTTCTGTGGACAACAATAATCATGTGACCTTATTGTCGATGCATCAACCATAACCATTTATATTTATGGTCCGTCTTATGGTTGGATAAGTCCACAATAACTCCTTCAATTCTTTACAAGAATTCTACGAGTTCTTTTCGTGATCTTTACACATACTAGTCTTTCAAAGTGAGCATTAGTGGCATGAATTTCGGATTAATTACGAAATATATTCTCAGAGAGAATCCAAATGCGATGCGATCATAAATCAAGCATCGTCTTTTGACCCGGGAATATCTCATCCGGTCAATGCCACAATATCAAAATGCTCTTATCAATCGACGACAGGCGAATGATAGTACAGACAATCATGTCTTAGCATTTAAATCATTTATCATTCGACGACAGGCAAAATGATAAGTTAACTTTAAATGCTTTAAAGAATGTGGTACCAACCACTTGAAAGACATTTCAACTCCTCTAAAATACGCTTTTGGTCGTATTGAATGGAGGTTATGTAAAGAAATTTTAATTCTTTCATGAGCTATTACCAGGTAACACTGGTTTTCTCGAATATTTTATAACTCAACAAGGTACGACAGGACCTACAGGAGTATAACGCCTCATATTTGACAAATCAATTTGGCTTTACCAAAGATTTCGATTTGGAACAACAGGTCCAGAATCGTTGTCACTGAGTACTCTTTTAGGCAAATAGTTGGTGAAATTATGTGGTACACTGTTACCCACTATTTCCAAAATATATCAACTACCCCACAAGTATTGCCTAAAATATCATAATTTAAAGTTTGGTCACATTTGTCAAAGGAATTTGCTCAAAACACTTTAAATTATTTCGAGAAATTTTGTAAACAGGCAAACCATAATCCAAAAGTATGTCCAAATGGAAAAATCATAATCCAAATGGAAAAACATAATCCAGATGAGCGAAAAAATGGCTCAATGATTTATCAAAATCAATAAAGAAAGGTATCAAACTCATTTGAGCCACAAAATCGGGGGTCTCAAGAGTTTACTTTCAATTAATTTTAACCACATTAGCATCAATTTTTCCACCTTTATAATAGTTGTGGACTATTTAAGGAGTAACCGTGCATGACCTTTGTCTTTATAGCATAGAGTTGGCTCCTTGAGCATTATCTCTTGCTTTGTGACAACGTGTCATATTGTTCCTTTCAATTACTGTCTTGGAGCCACAGGTTTTCGATTTTGACGATTGTCTAAAATCTCACTTGGCTAGGCGATTCATCGGGATCGCGACAGTTCGAGACAAATAACACTTATCTCGGTTCTCGATTCGTGAAAAATAAAATGTACACGAAGAGCATTAATATCAGGCAAACAATTCGCCATTGACCCAATAGGATTAAAACTACTCACCGGGGTAATTTTCTTATCCAATAACAGATGGGCGATAAAGGAACATGGTGAATATAAATTCACGATACTGCTTATGAAATGCAATTTCCAAGCTAGTATTTTGGTGAAGGATTGCTCCAATATGTCAATTTCAGACATTTGTTCACCATAGACGTCATCACGTCTCAAATGTGGCGGCGGAATAAAATCAACGCCTTAGCATTCATCTCGAGGGTAACAACAAACTCGTGTTTTACTCATCAAAGATGGCATCCAAAAAAAATTTGGGCATCACATTTTCACACATCAGGGTGACTAACATGTGGTGACGGAATAACATCAATGTCTAAACAGTCATTTCGCAAGTATGTTTTGCGATTTTTCTCATCATAGATGGCATCCAACCTGTGTTGGGAGTTCTGGATTATTTATCATATAAAACGACTGGTTTATATGTTTATGGTTTGCACAAGCACAAACTTTTTTCCGAAACGACAGGTTCGAAAACATTAGTTTTGCTTCTCATGTGAATCGGTTCTCATTGATCGAACGACGGGTCGATACTGAAACACCAATTCGGCGAAACATACATCACTATATAAACACACTCGGGGAAATTATTATTTAGTCAACCCCTTTCGGTAGCTCTACTTGAAAAACGACCAGGAAAGACGGTGAGGGTGGAGGGCACGAATACCACTTAAAACCCGACCTCATTAGGATATCGACTTCCGCCTATATCTTTCCTAGACATCGTATCCAAATAGGTGAGCCTAGTTAGGGAAGGTTCATAATTTTTCCAACTTAAATGTGAAAATATATGATTTCGCAAATTTACAGATATTATACACATGGCAGTGATTAAATATATTTAGATTGTACCTGCTTGTAGTGCATATTATAACAAGATATTCTAAATCACACTTAGCAATATCTAATACAATCAATCAATCTAAATTTACCAATCAGTACAAAATATATCACAATTATTATTCTAATGTCATATGTGTAAATTTTATTCATGGTAATTACAACATGCAATAGTAATATATCTTTAATTACCAATTAATTCTATATGGTAATTTTACATGCAAAGTGGTTAAATATACATGGAAACATATCAATTTATTCATTTAACATGCAATTTTTATTCACTTGCCTTTTTAATAAATATATATATGCATGTGGGTGAATATTTAGACCGAATATTGACTTTTATAACACATATATACTGTTTTTATACAAGTAATATACTACAGGGACTATCCGTGTAATTTCAGCAAACTATATATCTATTTACAGCATTATTACTGCTTCAGTCCATAATTTCATACAAGTTTCAGTTTAGTCCTTGAGTAATTTAGAATAGTTTACAGCTTTCAGAGAATTACAAATCAGTACATACGTTTCAGTTTGTTGCAGATTTAATCCGACAGATTAATATATGTTTTACAATTACATGATTTTCGATTTACAATCCGATAATATATTTTTTTCAAAACAAATTACTAACGAATCTATACTATACTTCACAAATCATGGGATGATTTCTTTAACCAGTAACTTAATAGTCTAGGTTTTACATATATCATGCAGCCGTATAATTCAACGTATATCATGTAATTGCTGTAATTCATTAGTCAGGTTTCTGCGTGATACTAGTCAACGTTGATTGATTATAGTATTAGTCATATTACATATATCATTAGTCAGATTACATACATGACATATATAAAGCATACACTGACCATCACATGCACTATATATCTTAATTAACAGAATTAAATCACCTACAACAGTGATTAATGCAAATTAACCTAAACCAAAAATAGCATGGAGCCGTAGTAACACAAACATACGAGGCTAGTTATATGAGTTTTGAAAAATCGGTACCTTACGCACGGTATGTTGGTGAAGGTCGATATAGCAAAATCCTAAAAAAATCCGGATAAACCTCAAGGTTTATTGAATCTATAATCCGTACTCCAATCTCCGGGAGCAGTGCTGATAACGTGTTGTAATACAACTATTAGCTACGTATTTAGGGAGACAGAAGTAGAGAGAGGGGAGAACAGTATCGTCTTTATTATGAATGAATATCTGAATGAATGAATACAAGGGAACCCTAACCTTCTTTATATACTAGAGGTTAGGGTTATACAAGATAGAAAGCCCAACTTAGGCCCACTATGAGTAAGGCCCAATAGTCCAATAATATCTTACAACAATTACCAAATTGTAGATCAAATAGGGGAATCATTGAAAAGTGTCATTTATATCTTACTTTTGTCGCATTATTTGTATTTCCAAAGGCTTTTATTTTAGTAAATAATGTAAAAATTATGTGCGTAAACTTTCTTGTTCACTCTTATCTAACATTTAAACTTATAGAATATGGATACTCATGAAGATGACCAAGTTTTCTAGTGAACTTTTGATACATGCATGCTTATATGCATAATATATACTTGTGTAATTTAACTTAAATTTATAATGGAAAAATCATGTAAACCGTAATTAAATCACCGGGTTGCTTATGATAACATTGGCCATGATGCAACAGCATACAATACATCTAAGAGCATATGTATCAGTTTCTTTTTTATTTTAAAAGGTGAAAATGACATTTTAATAGTTTTGATTAACCATTTACAACTTACATCATTTATCAGTTTACTTATACACCCCTCCCTATTTAACTTTTACCTTCAAAAATTGTATTTGTTCTCCAAAGAAGAAAAATTAATCTAACTATCTTTTAATATATGTGGAAAAAAACATATGAGGATTAAATAAATGCTAAATTATTAATTTTTGAGTGAGGGTATTTGCCCTTATATTTGAGGGAGTGAAAAGATCACTTTAAATATGAGATAATCATAAAAACACCGATGCATGTATTTTTTATTTTTTTTTACCACTGTTACCTTATTTAAGGGAATATTAGTAAGTTTGAAGATAATGATACTATTGATCTGAAATTATAAACTTAATAAATCAAACAGTTTGTTTGTCCATAGCTACCTAAGAGTATTTTCGTAATTTCATGGGTGATGTTAAATGTTGGTGTTTTTAACTTGACACATAAATATAAAATAACCTTATAAACTCCACATATACATGTCAAAGTTAGGATGAGTTTAAATTATACATTGTTACACTTTATTTTCAACTATAAAATCTATTTTATTTTATTTATTCTAACATATTATATTGTTATATATTATTATTCCCTATTTTGGAATAAAATATTAAAGTAACAATAAAAGTTTATAATAAATTTACTAAAATAATATACATGACCCACATAATATACCATAACAACTTAACAAGATCATTACAACACTAAAATTAAATTTTTATTATACCATAACACTAACCTATGACATAAAACAAGCATTAAAGATGCTCTAAAATAGCTCTCATATACCAAACTTATCTTAGGTAACGGTCATGGCCAAACTCTATATGCATCTTTATTTAATGAAACTCGTTATTTAATTAGTAGAGTATCATATGTAGCCAACAAATGTGGCCTTAACGGGGTCAAGGTGTGTTGTTTATGTCCATAGAGTCGAATAACAAAAGGAAAGGTTGAGTGAGAAACTCACAAACAACACCACTCAAACATACGCACAACACATGACAAGATTTAATAATCAATCATTATTATTTTGGAGGTAAATTCACTTTGAGCACATCAGGATTTAAATCTTGATGATTAGGCTAATATTCTAGAGTTTCAGCCACTTGGATCAACAGTTTGCTCAACATTTGAAGAAGAAAAAAGCACCGGAAATGATCATGGTAACCTGGTTGACCTCGCATCGCAGAGGATTTGTCCTCCTTTCCGTTGCGCTATTCTGGCCTCTCCTCATTCCAGTACTATTTTGCTTCGCTGCTCCCTTGATCTGTTTTTGCTTAAGCCGACGCCATGGTCGTCGTCATCGTCGCCATACAAGAAGCTGTGGAGCTGAGCGGACGAGATTGGTTGAGAGGTACTTGGAGGATCAGTTGCAACTTGTAGTTGGATCTACAAATGATATCGATCAATATGATCATGTTGCTCTTGGTCAACGGTCATTTACAACTAACTATTCACACGGTTGACCTTTTCTTTCATGAATCATGATGATACCTCAAAATATTTTTTTTACCCTTTTTACGATTGTACTTCATGCATGTAAATGCATTTGATATTAGGTAATGTATTTGATATAGGAACTAACAAAATACTTTTCCGGTTACCCTTTCTGTTGTTAGGCAAGTCATATTCAATTTACACGTTTAGCCTTACAGTTTAAGTTAGAAATGATTTTTTATATATTTTCTTTTGTTGAATTTCAAGTTCTTAAATATCACAAATTTACCTGACACTTTTGATTTATTTAAGAACGAATACAGAGTGATATTAATACGCTGATGAAGTATACCAAATCGTGGGACAAGGAAATAACAAAAGGCATTATTAACTTGTGAGATTTTGGTGAATTCTTCATGTGCCAAAACCATAGTTGCCAGGAATAAAAATAAAAGCGCGAAACTAATTAGGGAATTGGAAACAGAAATCGCAAACGCAGTTTATTACTCAATCCATTCCCATTTAATTGTTCATTACGAAACCACGTGCAATTTTGACCGGCTTATAACTTGTATCAAAATTGTCGAAATGAAATTTTTTTAAATCTAATTATAAAATTTATCATTTGAATTATATGATCAAATTTTGAAAATTTTCATTCCGACAATTTTGATATAAGTTTTTGACCGATCAAAATTACACGTAGTTTCGTAATAGATAATTAAATAAGAACTAACATGTTTATTTGAAATAAGAATCTAGTTTCACAATAAATGTTGTTTTGATGTTGATGAGCTTTGAAAACAGTTTTTAACTAATAAAGGTTATAATTAAACTGAATGTGGCCCTAAAATAGACGTATATTATTGTTCACTTCACTCTTAATTTTTACTAGCATTTGTAATATCATTATTCCAGTATTGCATACTGCACAGGTTATTTTCCGAATTCATGCTTTCTTTCTCCAATCAAAACCAATATCAATGGACTGAACAATGCAAGTTGAAAAAAGTGATGCCAACATCGCATCATAATCACCCGTAAATCATTATCAAAGATGAAAGAAGCTCTCAGGATAAGCTCGAGTACAAAATAACGATAGGGACAAACCATCTACGTCTTAGACAAAGAACAAACCACGTATAGGAGGTTCAAGTTGCAAATACGAAAGACTCCAAAACCTTGTTACAATTTGACTAGTCGTAAAAGAAGTTACAATAACTGACACAACTCATTAAAAAGAAGTAAATATCGTAAAAGAATATCATTTTCTGCAAATATGATACACAAACATGTTCTCTCACTAGGACGTACAGATCCTTCGCTTCATTTTGAAGTTAATACTCAATTGCTACATGCAAACCCAGTGAAACTCTTTCGATATAGATCGAAAGCAATCAAATGGAAACTATTACGAGAAACAAGACATTATCTACATTTTTTTCTTTACTATAGATGCATTAACATACTCTTGTCTCAATCTAAAGCCACAACCAAGATATTAACATACTCTTGTCTCAATCTAAAGCCACAACCAAGATGGTGCTTCGCCCCACCTTGAATTTAATGGTTACAAACTCAAACCCATATAACAACGTAATTACACTCCTTTTGAAAAAATAAAAATAAAAATGAAACTGCATAAAATTCTAAACGTAATACTATTACTCAACAAGGTCTCCCTCTCTCTTCGGAGTGGGTGACAACACACCATTATTACCATTACGTACGGAATTACATGTATAACTGCACCCACTCTTTATTCTGAAAGAGATGAGCTTGGCAAACACCTCCTCCCTTCGGGGGCGGTTTGCATAGAAAAGCCAAAGAGAGAGACAAAGCATGACCCCTACTGATATTAACACTAGCCCTGCATTAATTGTTCCGAGGTCATGCTCTAGAGGGGGACAATACTGCAACGTTATATTGCGAAAAGCATCGATAACAAAGTTGCAGTCTTGGAAATTGAGTAAACGTGGCGTATATAACCGAAGAGCGAGGCTAACGTTGACCGCTTTCACCAATTGCCCATACATGTCTGGAGTCACCCTCCCGGGGGTGCTGCATAAACCGGTTTGCGTAACAGAACAAGTATAATTACTCCAGACCTACAAATGATAAATTGGATTCTTGCATAAATTTATGGTTTTGATTTTTGTTTTCGCTTCCATTATAATTGACAACAATGAAATATGTTAAACACCATTGTTTTTAGGCAAATAATCTACTAACACCATTGTTTATGAAAGCATGTCCATAAGGTTACAAAAGCTACGTGTATTTCGGAAAACTGACTAAGAATCGTCTTAGAAACAACAGTGCTAAACAACTTCCATAACATTATTGTTTTGAGAAAAACAGATACCATGCTATGTAAAAATAAGAAAACACAATCTTAGTTTCAGAGTGAACATGGAGATACAGTATGACCATTGGCTTAATTCTTTATTTTGAATTCCATGCATGCATAGAGGTTTTCAAGTAAAAAGGACCACACCACTTGGTTATCGTTTAAACTTTAAATTGTACTCTTGTCACTTGTTGAAGACCAAGATGCTTAAAAACAATAATTTAATGAACACTAAAGTTTTCTGGGTTTTATCTAATTAAACAGTAAAATTGGTTATGTGACATGAAATTCTATAAAATGTATAAATGAAGATCGCGAAGCAAACAAGTTTATATCCGAAATATGGAACCTTAACTTTCAACTGTACTGAGAGAACCGAAATTAACGGTGGACTGAATTTGCAACAAGAATATGGTCAAACTAACATGAATAGTTATAAGAACAACTAATTTATATATATATATATATATATATATATATAAAAACATATAAAGAAACAAAAAGACAAGAAAAAATAGTATACCTGAGAAGCACTCTCCATGGACACATCTAAATAGCCACACTGGCTATCTTGCAACTGACTATTATACGGATAACAAAGAGGCGGCATCAAGGGACCTGACTGATTGTAGTAAGAGGAATCGGATCCAACTGGCGGATTTGTGTTTGCAAACGTGTATATAAATTGGTTAACTACATTTACGATATCGGTAACGACTTGCTTGCTTTGATATAGCGTCTGATTTGTGGTTTTTTCGTCAACACATGGTAAGATATCGCTAAGGGCGGTCTCGGTTCGAGGGTTATCTGCCCATTCTCCCATTGCCATACACGTGTCTGATATTGCACTGAAATTATGTTAATTGCATTAGCTTTTTTAGTGAACGAGCTTTAGGCATTCTGAAGAGAATTATAAAAGTTCAGGTAATAGAAAAACTAAAAGACATGCCAATAAGAAGCAACAAAAAGATGTTTTCGCAAGCTATAAAAAAAATTCAAATGTGAAAAATCTATAAAGCAAAATAAACAGTAAAAATTGATAATTTTTCAGTCCAGGAACCATATATTAAAAAAAGCAAACAGGTAATGCAACATATATTTCTAAAAGCAGAACCAAACAAATCACAGATCCTTAAATAAAGGGTATAGGGGTGTATTATTATTATTCTTATCACATTTTGAAAAGTATACCAAGATTATATTACATGATCATGCGTTAAAAAGAGGAAGAATTAAAAAAAAAATTAGTGGTGGAAGTTTGGTTAATCTAAGAAAATAGTAACTTGGCTGTGAGCCTTGTAATTCAGAAGCATTGAGATTATTACTTACTTTTCTAGTATAACAAAAACTCCACAAAGGATGAATGTAACAGTCACTAGTAACCACCCACTCACAATGAAACTGCACAAAATTGAAGATTACATCAGATTACAAACAAAATGAGTCATTCAAGTGCTTGAAACATTGATATATTTAAACAAGTGAAATCGTATGGAAAGTTCACAGCATCTTACATGTGAATTGCATGCTTGTGACGTAGAATTGATAGGACTGAAACCAACCAAAAAGAAAAGAAAAGAAAATATAAGGTAAAATATTAAAAAGATATAATAAGTTGGTTATAATATATAAATAAAAAGGTGTGGATATACGTACGTAAGCCAATCAGAGATAAAACAAGCATTGTGGCAGCAACAGTGATTAACGCTGTCTTCCTGTAATATGTGTTCTTATGTCAATTTCTGTAGGCAAATACGTATTTAACAGACACCAAAGAGAACATATTATTAACCCATTTAATAAATAATTTTACAGGTTTGTAAAATCGTACACTGCAGTGAAGACCCTCTGTATCATCCTTGAATTTCCACTTGTTTTCTCACTTATTGTATCTACTGCATTATTTAAGTCCAAGTTAAGTTCATCAATCTGATTTTGTACATCTGTTGGAATGAAAATCTTAGCCACACTGATTGATCTCGCGAATATTAAGTACTCTGTCACGTTTCTTAGAGTCTGCACTGTGTAATCCGATTGGTTCACTACAAATTGAAGCGTATGTATAGCTTCATCATGGAAATCGCCCTGTCCAACAGCTAGAAGTATACAGCCAATCCTGGTAGACAATATATTAATATGTTAGTAAAAGTAATACACGGAGAAAGATAGTCAAAATTCTAATAATAATAATAGAAAATTTTAGTTCCACTCATAGACGGTGCTGTCTTTCAGATGACAGCATGGTGTAAATACACCGACAGTAGAGAAAGTACACTTCAGTCTATAGTAAATGAGGATAATTTTTGTTAAGGTTAACTAAAATCTTGAATTTTCATTTGTTATTAACCATTTATAGTTGGAACATGGAAATCATATACTTTCAAGCATTGTTTCAAAAGTCCCCGCCTTGATCCGCATAGGCCCCAGGCCTCAGTCCTCCGCCACAATTAAGACCAGGCGTTTTGTTATGGGTTAAACCCGGGTCAAACAGGTCAACCCGGACAGAATAGGTGAATTGATTTTAAAAAAAAACTCATAAATGCTCAGCCCAAAAAACATGCTGATCATCTATCAAGATTTGCACTTTCAAATTTGTATTTCAATACATTATTATGTTCATTTTAATTTATGTATACCAATAAATTAATAGTGTTTAAATATTTAATTTCGTTAGTTTATTAAATTAATAACTTATTATCAAACTAGAATCCAAAAAAACTCTAAAGAAATAATAATATATGGTTTTCAGACCTAGGCCCCGCTTACTCACCTAGGCCATCTCTTCCGCCTTTGGTCTGCCTAGCGACTTTTGAAATGTTGCTATCAAGTTTGATACAGACTCTTAATTTTAAGAATAAAAATAATTTAACTTTTACTTTCAAGCAATATATAAATACTACAACTTGAAAATCTGTACTTTTTCTATATAAACTGGAGCAAGGTAGAAGTTGGACAGTATTGGCCAGCACAGGTACACCTAGAAAACGAGCTGAGACCAAGAGTCTAGTTTGTTTGATTAAAAAAATACAGTTTTGTAAGAGATTTTCTCCAGAGGTTTTGGACTTAATTATTCCATTATTTATCGATACCAAGTTGAGGATTACACTGGTTCTAAAACAGAACAAAATTGCAAATTTCCAAAGTTTGCCAGAATCAGCACGTTCCGGAATCTTTAGTTCTCCAAAAACTATGAAAAGCTGTGCTAAATGAGTTTCCTGGTCCAAAAAATGTAAAAGACGAAGCAAATATACAACTGGACGAGTGAAACAAATAAAGTGAATAAAGACTGGTACATACGCTGCAGCAGAGGTGAAGACGATTAGTAGAGTGAGAAGAATCCATTGCGATAACTTTGAACCTTTGCCTTTAAATTTGAACCTCCATCCGCAGCAATGATGAACAATTAAAGCCAACCCGAAAGAAACACCCCATATTACAGCAAGAATAAAACCAAATGCCCCTGTAAAACCGACCGACTACGCCAAATAAATATCGTTAGAATATATGATTAGTAACACCTTTAAAATTTTCATTTTGCAAAAGAAATAAATATATTTTTGCCTAGCAAGACAGAAAATCATATATGCTCAATAAGCTCTGATAAATACTTTCATTTTCAATAAACGTGTGGAAACGGGGTGATTATAATGTGCATATGTTTGCACAAGGTTTCACTCGCATTCCCCTTTTCTATTTTATTTGGAAGAAACTTTCACATTTGCTTCTTAGTTTTGATTCAACATGATGTTCACTCGTCAAAACTAGGAACAGATATATAGACCATGATGGCAGGCAACTATAATAAAATGGAAACAGTAGGGTGGAATTTGAACTTTAAAAGACTTGGAAATTCATTCACGCCATACATTAAACGAGACCTTAAATAAATTGACTTCGTTTCATGGAAAATGCAACACGTCTTGAAAATCGCCCAGAATGGGTAAATTTCCACGAGTAAGGGACTTGGTAATTAAGGCCAGTTTACATATAATTGAAAATGCAACAGGTGTTGGAAAAAACTTTCAAAATAAACTCTGGAGAAAAGAACTTAAAAATTAAGGTCAGCTTAGTTTAACCGAAAATGATACAGGCCTTGAAGAAATTGCCCAAAAATGGTTTAATTTCCAAGACTAAAGGACTTGGCAATTAAGGGCAGCGTACAGTTAGCGAAAAATACTACAACGTCTTAGAGTAATTGCTGAAAAATAGTTAACTTCTAGGATTAAAGGACTTGGCAACAAAGGCCAGCATACGTTTAATGAAAAAAGCTACGGATTTTGAAAAATAAATGCCTAGAAATTGGTCCTTAAGTTCAGACTATTGGATTAGTTATAAGATTATGATCCCATAGCCATATGTTTCAGTATCCAATTTCTGCATCGGAAGCAGACCTTACCTGAACTAAGGATTTTCAGCTAAATGCAAGTAATAACCCTTATTACTTATTAGTACCAACAGGTCCTTAGAGCAAAAATTCCACACAAGTCACAACAGACAAAACAAAATACACAAAATTTCCATAGATTTACTTATAAAATGACTTACAGCCCAATAGTGCTTATTAGCGAAGTCCCAACCACCTTTGTAGCGTTTAAACTGATGAAGAATGTCTGGTCTTTTGGTTCTACTCGATGCTAGTACGAGAGTGATAGGTGGGGCAGGTCCTGGCGCCATGTCACTAGATATACCATCTCTAAATAACTCAAAATTCTCATTTCCTATCAAAAGTCCAAATAAATACATAATCCACAAATTACGGTTAGAAATAAAAAAGAAAAATAGACAATATCACATGAATACTAGAATTGAATAAATTGCACTTAAGGAGTGTAATTTTTTAGAAAGGTACGCCTAAATTTCACTTCTAGGACTCATCCTAAAACTATTACTATTATCATTGAAAGTAAACAAAAATTCCATTTTTCCAGTCCCTATTCCCATCATCAACAGATCTTCCAGATAAAACAACAAACCTAATATGCAGATTCAAATAAAGGCTAAAAGTACAGATTTCAACAAAAACTCCAAAGTTTCATTTCACTTCAAGATCTTAATCAATAAAACCATTTATAACAAACCAGAATCTAGAAATGACTAATACACACACACAAAATAGACGCCATTTTCCCACATTATTTCTTTCTAAAGTTTACTTTAAGCATAAAACCAAAGCACAAAATCCGAACTTTTTCATTCGTTCACAACGAAACTCCCTAAATAAGAAAACAAAATCATAACTGAAGATCCAAATCTTGAGCCACACACATGCAGAAAATAAAATCCGTTTCTTTATACGTACAAAGCATAACTAAAGCTATGTTAAAGAATCCCTATAAAGCACATCACTGATCCCAAAAAAGAAAATTCAATGAAATTGAAATAATCCAAATCATATAAATTTCCTAAACTAAAAAAAAACAAGAATTGTCTAAATCGTTTTCAAGAATTTATTTACTACCCAAGTAGAGAAATGCATAGATGAACTTAAAAAAAATCATATATGTATACATTTAATATTGAAATTTTCCTCTCTTTTTTTATATAAGAGCAAAGCTAACCTTTGTTAAAAGATAGATAACAAAAAATACACTTAAAACTGGAAAACTAAAATCCAATCAGTTTCCTAAACTAAGAAAAATTAACATTCCATATTTTTAAAGAATTGGCTAAAAACTAGAGAATGTTTTAAATGAAAATATAAAGAAATACATAGGAGATCATGAACAAACCTGATATAAATTTGAGATGATATATGGGTTTAATAACACTTGTAGAAAGTGATTTAGCTGAAATGGAACTTATAGCTAATAAAAACAGAGAGATAAACAATATCAAATTTCTCATCTTTTATTTACAATAGAAAAAACCCATAAATCATGTGATTTCATTAGCTCCTCTAGGAGATATATATATATATATATATATATGTATATACATAACATATAATATATATTATGAGTCAAATGAGAGCTGAGTAATAACTATTTGGCTAAACTGAAAATAAAACCCATGAACTATAACTGATTTTGCAAGTGATACTTATAAATACAAAGATTTGAAATTAACCCACAACAAATTACAAAAAAATGTCAGATCGAAAAATAACGACAGATTTTGTTTCTCAACGTATTAATTTCGGACAATATGGTGACAAATTTAATTTTACTGGCAATATTTTTTCATTTAGCGGCATATTCTATTTCTAAACGTATTAATCGCATATTGCATGGTGGCAAATTTCAACTTTACTGTCAATGCTTATCGTTTAGCGACAGATTTCAGTAAACTACTGACAATATTTATTATTTAGCGATAATTTTTTAACCGATTTAACCGTCCCTAATTAGAGCGTATTTTTGCATTGACTCATAGATTATCTTTGTTTTCTAATTAACCCATGAGTTATTTCAAAAAGGCATAACGACATTTTTCATTTTTGTTATATGTATTTGTAAAGTCACACATCTCTCATTGGAGAATCTTATTGTATAGAAACTAAGTGTGGCCACTTGTTTTTCTTGTAATCTAAATTATAAAAATATAGATATAAATAGAAAAATGATTTTCCAAAATGAAATAACGTACAAAATATGATGCAATTTTAAAAATTTGTCACGGATTGCAAAACATATATAAATTATGGGTGTTAATTGCAAAGTAACAAAGTGAGTCGGTTACCTCCAAAAGACGTATAATTCTTGGTGGTATTTTGCAATTTACTTGACTAGAAAACATAACAAACACAAATCTCGGTTCAAGAGGTGTCTAAATTCTCTAAAGAGTGAACATGTGCCCGGCATACACGCATTAATTTTGTCACTTTTTTTGTATTTTATTTTTCCATATCCTAGATAGTGACTCTTTGATTTGATTTTTAATTTATATATTGATGGCTTTGAAGTCAAGTTACGTTGACGTAATTTATATTTTTGTCTTGTCCAGAGAATGTTATTGTGTGCTCAGTTTATATATAAAAAAAAAAATTGTTTTCAGTTTGTTGAATCGTATTTATTTTAGATTTCTTAATATACGTGACTATTTAGAAACAAGAGGCTAAGTAAATGTGCTGTTATTAAAAATAATGATCTATCGTACTAATATTGGACTTTTTTTCTTAGTTACAAGAGTGGGTGTAGTTATGTATAATGGTATAACAATTAAATAGCTAAAGCCATATTCCATGATATTTATACAAGCTGTGTATAACTGGTGCACTACATGTGATATAAATTATATATTTTTTCTTAAAAAAATACCAATGATAAAATCATAGCTAAAGTCATTAATATTATTGCCTTTTCATTTTTCAATGCTTACATGCGTGTATGTAAAGTGATTTGAATTATGGGTTTGAAATCATGACAAAAAAATTTTGTTACTAAGTGTTAAAAAATAACTGAAAAGTAATTTAGTAGAAATTATGGGTTTGAAACCATGACAAAAACTTTTTGTTACAAGTGTTAAAAAATAACTGAAAAAGAATTTAGTAGAAAGGCGATTGCAACGACATTCTGAAGGAGGTAAATAGGTAAATAGGTAAAGCGATAATCATGATATTTATATAGACGTGCATAACTCGTGCATTTCATGTGATATAAATCATATATTTTTTATCAAAAAAATACCAATGATAAAATCATAACTAAAGTCGTTAATTACAATGATAATCAGAAGTACGAGGACAGGTTACCCATTATAACGCATATATGCTAACAAACTTCAACACATTTTATTAAGTTTACTACACTAAATCAAGTTTTTGAACCATGAGAATATTAAATCATAAAATATCGGCCAAAAACATAAAAATATCATAGTAATTTTTTTTATATGTATTTGTCAATTCTCTTCTACACAAGTCAATCATATTGACAATAATATGAGTAATACTAGACAAAAAGAAAAAAAGGTCCGGTAATACTATATAAATAACCCAAAAATGTCTAAATATGATGGGATGACAGATCAATCATTGCAAATAATACCCGGGCTACAGCATAACTCGGAGTATCCCTAAATATCCACGTACTCGATCATAGTTTGACATAATTAGGACTAATGATGAAAATTTGCCCCAACCTTTTCATTAGTTTTTATTTCTCCCTATTATCACAACTACCATCCGAATATCAATACGATGGATTCATGTGTTAAGTGGGAGACCAAACAAAAAAAACAAGAAGAGAAATATGTGACAAAACATGATAAAGTCATAATCGAAGGTTAGCCACTATCAATCTATCAGGAGAGAGATATGTGACAAAACATGATAAAGTCATAATCGAAACTAATTAATTCATATATCTGATATAATATACTATAGATTTATGATTTATATATATATATATATATATATATATATATATATATAAATCATAAATCTATAGTATATTATATTAGATATATGAATTAATATAGTAAAAAATTCGTTAATGAGACGAAACGAAATTTTCATATCATTAACGAAATAAAAACGAAATAAATCGTTTTCGTCTCATTGCGCCTCATTATCACCTCTAACGAGAATGTTTGCTAATGTTATTGAAAACTAAGGTATCATGTTTAATCATTAAGTAAAGATGCTTTCCACTTTAAGATACGTTTATCTATATTCGTTTCACACAAATTATCCTAAGTGTTGAAGACAGAGAAAATAAAATACTAAGCCAAATCATTTTATTAATCAATAATTTTGTGGGTGCAATCTCTGAAAATTCTCTAAAAACTAGAAAATGAAATAATCCTTTTAACTCTTCTTTTTGAACAATTTGAAGAAGACTCTTGATGATGAATTTCGATAATTTTGATGAACCTGGTTTGAATTCTTTTGATGAAGAACTTTGAAGTTTTGTTGATTTCGTTGATGATCTTGACGTTCTTCAGATTTGATAAAAAAATTTGATGTCTTTGATCTAGAGAAACGCACTTTTGTCTTTTATTGTCATGCCTGAAGATCTAATGTCAGTTTGTTGTACAATTCTTGGATGGAGTTCTTCAGATTTGGTGAAGAAATTTGAAGACTTTGTGCGTAGAAACGGTTTGCTTGCTTCTTGTAGTCGTTCCCGAAGATTGAACGCTGGGTTGTTGTAGAAGTTCTCCAAATTTGGCGATGAACTTGAAGACTATGATGCGTAGAAACGTCTTACTTGCTGCTTGTAGTTGTTCCTGAAGATCGAAAGCTGATTTGTTGTAGAAGTTATTTAGATTTGGTGAACAAATTTGAAGACTCTGATGCGTAGAAACGGCTTGCTTGCTGCTTAAGGTCGTTTGTTAAAGTTCTTCGAATTTGGTAAGAAATTGAAGACTTTGATGTGTATAAAACATCTTACTTGCTGTTTGTAGTCGTTCCTGAAGATCGAATGCTGAGTTGTTGTAGAATTTCTTCTGAATTGGTCAACAACTTGAAGATTTTGATGACTCTGATGCGTAGAAACGGCTTGCTTGCTGCTTAAGGTCGTTTGTTAAAGTTCTTCGAATTTGGTAAGAAATTGAAGACTTTGATGTGTATAAAACGTCTTACTTGCTGTTTGTAGTCGTTCCTGAAGATCGAATGCTGAGTTGTTGTAGAATTTCTTCTGAATTGGTGAACAACTTGAAGATTTTGATGACTCTGATGCGTAGAAACGGCTTGCTTGCTGCTTAAGGTCGTTTGTTAAAGTTCTTCGAATTTGGTAAGAAATTGAAGACTTTGATGTGTATAAAACGTCTTACTTGCTGTTTGTAGTCGTTCCTGAAGATCGAATGCTGAGTTGTTGTAGAATTTCTTCTGAATTGGTGAACAACTTGAAGATTTTGATGCGTAGAAACGTCTTGCTTGCTCATTGCAATCGTTTCTAAAGACCGAATGCTTATTTGTTGTAGAAGTTCTTTAGATTTGGTGAATAATTTGATGATTTTGATCCGTAGAAACGCATTGCTTTCTGCTTTTAGTTGTTCCTGAAGATCAAAGTCTGATTAGTTGCAGATTTGTTGAACTTGTTGGAGAGCTTTCTTGATTTGTTACAGACGTGTTGAAAATTCATTACAGATTTGTTGAAAACTCCTGAAAACTTGTTGAACGCTCATTACAGATTTGTTGCAGACTACTTGAAAAATTGTTAGAGACTCATTACAGATTTGTTGTAGACTTGTTGCAGAGCTTCTCTCTCTATAGGAGTTGACGCATTGAATTGTTGAGAATTTTCTCTTTTAGTTTTAAGTATTGAAGTTATCTAGAGAATAATGCCTCCACCCCTCTCTATTTATAGTTTTTGAAATTATATTTGTAAGGACACTTCACTAAGTTTGGGACCAGTATCATATAGGACCATATACTTAAGTAAATGAATCAAAATTGATTTTTTGTTTGAAAACATAACTAATTAGTACTATAATAATAAGTAACTCATTATTTATATCACATTTAATGGTTTTAGAAATAGAAATATGTTTCTTTTATATAAATTATGATCCTAGATGTTATAAGATGATAAAATATATTTCCTCTTTCTCTTTTATTACTAACAACTCGTCAATTCTTAGATTGAGAAATTAGTAATTAATTTTATTTGATTTAAGAGACACGTGTTATATTTTAAGTGGATATAAATTTTACGTGTCAGCAATATCATAGTGCTTTAAAAAGATGTTTAATGTTGATTGTTTTTGTTTTGTGTAATTGAGTCATGAAAACAGAACAACAGTATTCCGATATGGTGCAAGGTGTAAATCTGAAGATGGTATTAGAATATACGGTTGGATCCTTATAAGATTCAATTGACGAAGCGTTTCAATCGGGTTCCGGACGAAAAAGCTCGAGAATAAATAAAGGAGTTGAATGTCATTTTTTTGCTTTCCGTCGGAAAAGCATCGAGCACATGAGTGCAATCCTATTAGACTCGGTCTACGTCAACACTAAATTGTGAAACGCTAATTTGCCTATCTTTGGAAAATGGATGGGAAGTGGACGTTGAATTTGTGTTTGAGAATGCATTGCAAGGAGAATTTAACAATGTTGTTGCAAAATGCAGTTTCATGGTTGAATGCAGTTTTATTGTGATTTTTTTTTCTAAAATTTCCAAGAAGATACATGAATGTCGTTTTGTTGCAAAATTGTATTGATGTTTCTTGCTGATATTTCTTGGTTCATTTTACTAGCAGTTTTGATTGGTTTCAACTGGATTGATGAGCATTTTTGGTCAGGGTTGAGTGCAAACGTTCAGGTTCTATGTGCATTATGAGCATATACAATCAACTCAAAAACTTCACTCATAAATTTCTCAAAATTAGAGATTTCATTCACAAACTCAACCAATACAATCGGAAATTTCCATTTCTAAACTGAATATTAGTTTATCACAAACTGCTAAAAACCATTCAACTGTGGTGCTCATTTGCTGAAATTTGTCGCTAAACCAGATAAAAGAAACTTGTTCATATATCATCAAACTGTTCCCAAACAAACAACAGGCTGCTCATTTGATGAAATATCAACTGCAATTGTGTTTTTTTAGCTTTCATAGACAATGTTTTAAACTTAAAACCTCTCCATCACAAATTGTCGGCATTCTCCGATTAATGAATCACATTGATATCATTCCGACTTAACTCCCGTGTGCATATAATTACCCGTCTATCAGACAACTAGTTTTCTCCCTTCATTTTGTACATTGTTTTCTCCCTTACAAGGCTCTAGCATCTCTCCCACCTCTTCTACCGACTTCTTCACACAATCGACAAGGCAAAGTGTCTAGACTCATTGCACGGACATTTCCGTAATTGGCCATAACACCACATCTCCTCCAAGCATGGTATTCAGCATAAGCAACAGGGTCATTAGCAAGGGCTTTTATATAAGAAGCTAATTCTTCCATGGAAGAGAATTTCGTCCCGTCAATTATCGAATTTGGAGGAACAAAATCCCAAACATTGGGAGCGCCAAAATAGACTGGGACTGCTCCAGAATCAAGGGCATAAAATAGCTTCTCCGTCACATAGCTCTCTGTCACTGTGTTTTCAATTGCAAGGACAAACTTATAATGTGACATGGCACAATGTAAATGGTCCCACCATTTCGGGGTGTTACTGTCTTTAGCGCATTCAGGGTAGAAATTGAGCGCCATGTCAAGGCCTCCAACGTTATTCAAGCATTTGCCAAAAGAGTGGTGAGGTAAAAACTCAAGGAGACTTTTGGCAAGTTGGTTTCTTTGAGGAAGACAACGTGACGAGGACCAATAAATGAGTATATCCTGATAACATTCTCACCCCCAGAATTTATTAATAAAAAAAAACTCACTAGAATCCCGAGTAAGAGAGATTGAGTTTATTCCATGAAAAGTACTATACTGGGTAATAGAAAAGACAAACGATTACTTACATTGTTCTTCTCAGAGGATAAATGATAATTGCGATTGTTATGAAAGAGGGCACCAGCATATGTGGATTGAACATCATCCTTAGCATGATAACTAATAAAAATATCCTCCGAACCTGACCTCTTTCGACCAGCTTCAAGATCCATGTACACACGAAGAGGTTGTCCTTTGCTTCTCTAATTAAAAAAGAAGAACCAGCATTAACACAACAATACAGTTTTTACTATGCATGTTTTGGGGTAAAGGGTTTAATCATTAATTCTCTTTCCTGGGGAAGAAATGGCTTGATGCTGAAACATGACCAAACAAGGATCACAAAAGAATGAGAGCAGCAAACCAAAACCTGTAATTGAATGCAAAGAACAAAGTAGGGTCTATTCACATCTAATTTTAAAGGTGGAATAAAATGAGAGTTCCAAGTTTTCTAACCAAGTGCAAAAATTGTCCAACTTATAGAGGGAATAAATAAAATGACTTTTTTATAATCATTCCTCGTAAAGAAGGCATACATATCGGAAATGTTGTACTGATTATGTAGAATACTCTTGTTGCATAACAAAAGCGTCATTTGGCGGAGGCGAGATCATTTCAAGGAGGACAAAATGCTAAACTACAAAGAAATACTGAACTACATGATAAAAATTAATCTCGTCAATATTTGTCGAAATAAAAGAGGCGGTTATCCCATATATCACCACCTAGTTACTTCACTGATTTGTATTTCCCTTTTCAGTTCCCTTACGCATCAGATACCTAATCTATAGACGTTCAAAACGAAAAAACATCAACAACTTCCATTTCTCATCATCCGATTCTAGTTCATTTTCATGCTCCAACTAGTAATTGCTACATGTCTTGATACTGTGCTAAAAACTTGCTTCCTTTGAATGGATGTATAGACGGTTATAAAACTGAAACTTAAATACAGATCGTACTAAGAACAGAGGGTAAACAAACTATCTCCAATCTCTCTCAGAAGCAAAATATCTTAATAGTGGCAGGCAGATAAATGAATACCATCGTAACCACGTTGATGAAAACTAATTATACTGGTACGTATCTAATACATCTTTTATCATTTTCTCTCTACGCATTACCCATCACCATTGTTTTCCTTCTGCAGTTTTAGACCTGATAATAACAGGTACATAAGAAATTAAGTCTGTCAAACTAGCTGATTAAATATTGCTTCGCGCCCATTATCCAAGACTATAATGATATTTCATAATCACTGCCCTCTTAGGCTTCACTAGGAACTCAACACCACCCATTCATTTCGGTATTTTAAACACAACAATAGGTAATATGATAGTCATACAAAAAAATTACAAGAATCCAAAACCAAATGAGGCGTCTGCTATGGATAAAGAAAGTGGTGGTGTTCCGAATCCCTATGATAAATGTAGAATTGGCGACTTAATAATTGCATGAGTATAGCAAGAGCTTCTTTAATGCATTTGATTACTCGCATTCTTATAAAGACACCAATGAAAACTAACCAATCAAACCACTAAAAATTAAATACGGACATAAACTTAACTAAAATTAACAAATTTCACATTTCCAATAAACTGATTAATCAAATTGAAATACAACAATAGGTAGTCATTTGAGAGGGGGTGTAATAGTCTTGTTGGGGATATTGAGTAATGCACCCACAAACCAATACTATAAGCATTTATAATCCCACCTTTGGCTTCAATATATTTCCAA
Organism: Primula vulgaris; assembly: GCA_963920805.1. Taxonomy (NCBI): domain Eukaryota; kingdom Viridiplantae; phylum Streptophyta; class Magnoliopsida; order Ericales; family Primulaceae; genus Primula; species Primula vulgaris. Next base: position 27,930,898 of record OY987216.1, read on the forward strand.
CACCAAAATCATACATGCAGTTTGGTACTTCTGAACTCTACCACTCACAACATATATTATCAATTATACACTGATCACAACTAACAGGGAAGCCAACCCACTAGGAGTAGCCTAGTGAGCTAGAACCCGCTAGGAATAGCTTAGGTACAGGGTTCGAGTTTGTTAAAGGGGGTAGGAGTGAAATCCCTTGATCCTCTTTAATAAGATTTTAAAAACTATCAGGGAAAGGCCCCGGTCTGGGACTTTGGTTGTCCTAGTGAGAGCTAGTTTTTCCCTTTAATCCTCGTCTAAATTTATTTAAAAAAAATCCTATATTAATAAAATCAAGACCAGATGCTAACAGGCTAATGTGATTTTTTCCTGGTATTATGAAAGACTAAAATCTGTAACTCTTTGCTAGAATACATGGTAAAGAATTGGGTTTCTATAATTATGGAGGGTGTTGCAGCTCTACCAGCCTATCCCCTTCACTCTTTTCATTTACCCAAGCACTTTTTCGTCATTTTTTTCAAAGTGAAGGGTTACAGCCCCCTAGTGCAGGGGAGGCGCTAAAAGTAGGCTGGACTTGACTGTGAGACCCCCATATTAAGAGGAACCCAATTTTTACCATATATTTAACCAAAAATTAAAGATTTTAGTTTTTCAGCACCCTTTGGTCTCTACATAATAACAAAAAAAAAAAAACTATATCCTGGCTCTGCCACAGCCCTAGTGTCTCTGCCTAATTCCCCCCTCTCCATACAGAAAGTCTAGTCGGTCTTAACTTCGGATCAAAACATAAAACTAATCAAGCAAATCACTAAAAACATGAATGAAATCAACTAAAATTCATCACATTGTCATTTCCATTCAGTGGCAGATCTAAGATACCGATGCGGACTTTTTCTTAGTAATTACAGGATAATTCTGTAACTTTTTGTTCAAATACATTACCAAGAATCGGCTTTCTATTATTATGGAGGGTCTTGCAGCCTACTCTTAGCTTCTCTACTGATTCCATTTACCCAAGCAAAATTTCAAATTAAAATATATAGCTAGTCACTAGTTCACATCAAAAAACTGAAGAAAGGCTCGCTTTCCTGCTTTTTATGCGGATAAAATCTTGTGCATCTACCCTTTTAACGTAGCTCTGACAAAGACACTTAAGCTACTGTATCTTTGCTTTTCTAAAACATCACTTAAAGCAGGTATGAAATTAAGTACAATTCACCACATTGTCATTTCCATTCAGTGCCAGATCTAAGATTCTGACATGACGGTATGCGGACTTTTTCTCTGTCATTAAAGGATAAGTCTCAAACTTTTTGGTAGAATACATTGTAAAGAATCATCTTTCTATTATTAGTTTATTACGGAAGGTGTCACAGCCTACTCTTAGCTCGCTTTCCTGCTTTTTATGCTAATAAAATCTTACTCATCTACCCGCTTGGCGTAGCTCTCTCAAACAGACTTTAGCTACTTTTTTGCTTTTTAAAACATCACTAGAAACAGGCAAGAAATTTAGAAATTAACTACAATTAACCACATTGTCATTTTCATATACCCAATCAAGTTCCAAAAACACAAGAACATGACTAGTTCACCTGAAAAAAACTGGAAGAAAAAAAAACTCGCTTTCCTGCTTCTTATTATAAAATCTTACGCATCTACCCTTTTAACAAAGCTCTCGCAAACACACTTAAACTACTTTTTTGTTAGAATACATGGTAAAAAATTGGCTTCGCAGCCTACTCATAGCTCCGCAACTGCCCTAGTGTCTAGTTGGTCTTAACTTCACATCAACACAAGCAAATCACTAATCACAGAAATGAATTTAACAACAATAACTCACCACATCGTCATGAATGATATAAAAATACATAAATAGTGACTACTAGTTTTACCTGAATTGGAGGCATGACAGTCTCGAACAACAAGGCATCGGGTTTATCAGCAAGAACAGACGACTTAGTCCACAAACAAGTCAGCCCACACCCACAGTAATACACATTATCAATATTATCTACATTGTCTTACGCATCTAACCTTTTTGCGTAGCTCACCAAACACAATCGAGCTACTTTTTTGCTTTTTAAAACATTACTATAAACCACTGTTTTAAAAATCGCGCTTCGTGGTAAAAAATACGATTCGAAGTTCGATAAAAGCTTGATTCAAAGCTTAAAAAAAGCTTTAAAAGCTCCTCTTTTTTTGCTTTTAGGCCTCTAAAAGCTTACGCTTTTTACCCTTTTAGGTAGCTCTCGCAAAGACACTCGAGCTACTTTTTTGCCTTTTAAAACATCACTAATAACAGGCATATAGTTAATTACTAAAATTCACCACATCGTCATTTCCATACACCCAATCAAATTTAAATATAAAAAAACACAAGAATAGTGAACTTATTTCACCTAAATTGGAGGTGTGACAGCCTCAAACAACAAGGCATCACAATTGGAGATGTAAAACCAGCAAAAATTGGATGTTTTCCATCCATAATTGGATGGAAAAGTTCACAAAGTAAAAAAAAAAAACATGAATGCAGGGTACTAATCGGAAAAACTAACAATGTAAGTACTAATCGAGAAACACAGGATAAAACCCCAGGATAAGTCTGTAACCCCAGGATAACCCTAAAGATAAGTTTTTTCTCGATATTGGGGTGTTCGAGTCCCTTTTAGCCTGTTACTAGTTCCTCTCCCGCATTCACCCAATCAAAAATTTAACAAAATAAAATACAGCAACAGTGACTAAATTAACCTGAATAGGAGGCGTAACAGTCTCAAACAACAAAGCATCGGGTCGATCAGCAAGAACAGTTGGCTTAGTCCACAAACAAGTCAACCCACAATAATACACATCATCCATATTATCAGGGATCCAAGTCCATCCCCTCACCAGCACGCTGACGTGGCGAGACAAACCCGTCTCGCCACAACCCTTTCCCCCCCTCTCTGACGGCAAAAAGGTGCGGTTTTTACTAAACTCTTTGTGTTTTTCTTTGAAATGAGCACAACCCACTTAAGAATCCCAGTTCTGAAAGGCATTAAAGTGGTTTATGAAGGGTTCTTTTGGGTTGTTGTTTTTAGTCAACCCACACCCAATAATACATATTATCCATAATATCAGGGATCCAAGGGTACTGATCAAGAAAAACTAACAATGTAAGGTACTAATCAAGAAACACGCAAGAACACAAGGAACAAAATTGCTAAAAACCAAGGATAAGTTTGTAACTTTTTGTTATACTACATTGTAAAGAATCGGCTTTCTATTACTACAGAAGGTGTTGCAGCCTACTCTAGCTCCACTACTGATTCCATTTACACAATCAAAGATTTCACAAAATAAAATAAAGAAACAGTGACTAAGTTCACCTGAAGGGGAGGCGTAACAGTCCCAAACAACAAACCATCAGGTTTACTAAAAACATGAATGAAATTATCTACTATTCACCACATTCTCATTTCCATTCAGTGGCGGATCTAAGATCCCGATGTGACAGTATGTAGGCTTTTTCTTTGTCATTAAAGGCTAAGTCTGTAACTTTATGTTAGAAAACATGAAAAAGAGTCGTCTTTCTATTATTCAGGAGCGTGCTGCAGCCTACTCATAGCTCTACTAATTCCATATACCCAATCAAGCAGGTCTTAACTTCGGATCGACACATAAAACTAGTCAAGAAAATCACTAACAACATGAATAAAAATAACTACAACTCACCACATGGTCATTTCCATTCAGTGGCGGATCTAAGATTCCGACGTGACAGTATATGGACTTTTTCTTTGTCATGAAACGATAAGTCTGTAACTTTTTACAAAGTGGCTTTCTATTATTATTAAGGGTGCAGCCTACTCTTAGCTCCACTACTGACAGTGGCGGAACTAGAAATGCTTGTTTCGTAATTATAGGGGTGCTGAAAGGCTAAAATCAATAAAATAAATCAAGATGCATGGTAAAAGATCGATTTTTTTCTCGATACAGGGTGTCGTAGTGCCTTCTAACCTGTTACTAGTTCCTCCCCTGCATTTACCAATCAAAATTTTCACACAAAAAAATACAAAAACAGTGAACTTAGTTCACCTGAATGGGAGGCGTGACAGTCTCAAACAACAAAGCATCGGGTTTATCAGCAAGAATAGAAGACTTGGTCCACAAACAAGTCAACTCACACCCACAATAATACATATTGTTCATATTATCAGGGATCCAAGTCCACCCCTTCACCAACACGCTGACATGGCGAGACAAACCCGTCTCGCCACAACCTCTCTCTCTCCCACTCTAACGAGTCTAACGACGAAAAGGTGCGGTTTTTGCCAAACCCTTTGTGCTTTTCTTTGAACTGAGCACAACCCACTTGAAAATCCTAGTTTTGAAAGGCATTAAAGTGGTATATGAAGGGTTCTTTTGGGTTGTTTTTTTTAGTCAACCCACATCCACAATAATACATATTATCCATATTATCAGGGATCCAAGGGTACTAATCGAGAAAAACTAACAATATAAGGTACTAATCGAGAAACACGCAACAATACAAGGAACAAAATTGCTAAAAACCCACGATAAGTCTGTAACTTTTTATTAGACTACATTGTAAAGAATCGGCTTTCTATTACTATGAAGCACGTAACAGCCTATTCTTAGCTCCTCTACAGTTTCCATTTATCCAATCAAAAATTTCACACAAAAAAAAAACACAAGAATAGTGAACTTAATTCACCTGAATCGGAGGCGTAACAGTCTCGAACAACAAAGCATCGGGTTTATCCGCAAGAACAGTTGACTTAGTCCACAAACAAGTCAACCCACACCCACAATAATAGACACTATCCATATTATCAGGGATCCAAGTCCATCCCTTCACCAACACGCTGACGTGGCGAGACAAACCTGTAACACCACAAGTCACTTCTTTCCTCTGTAACACCGAGAAGTTGCGGTTTTTAACAAACCCTTTGTGTTTCTGTACAAACTGAGCACAACCCACTTGAGAATCCCATGTTTTGTACACTTTGAATATATCTTTGAAGGGTTCTTTTGAGTTGTTATTTTTTGTTAAAATGTGAGATTTAGTTGGGATTTGGTTGGGTAAAATAGGGGAAAATAAGGAGCCTGAGAAGAAGAAGAAAAGGAGGAGAGAGAAGTACATGATAAGTGCCACGTGGACAGTATTGAAGGGTTTTATAAGACGATGAAGCATTTGCAACTCTTTTTAATGGTGTTTTTATTTCTTCTCCTCTTTTTTCTCTTTTTTTGTGGTTTTAGAGAAAGAGAGGGTTGAATCTGAAGGTGTGTTGTAGCCGGCTGGCTGCCAATTAAACTAAGATTTTAAGAAACAAACTACTAGCATGACTACTTGCATGTACTACAATATTTTACATTTTTTTTTTTTTTTTTTGAAATTCGATAAACTGATTTAATTAAATAGGCTTGAGTTTATAATCAATGTGCTTTTTAGCTCTGTGTTTTTTTTAAGATTATTTGCGATTATTGTGTTTTTCAAGTAAATGTGGTGATTTTGATGTTAAACGATGGGAAAATGTAACTTGAGCAAAAGTGAATAAGTTAAGATGGGTCGGTGATGAAATGAATCTTAAAGAATCCCACGAGACTTGCTCATGAAGTCTAAACCAGCTCAATCGAAGTCCATCGAGCCAACAAAACCCAGTTTGCAAAGCAGTCTTTCTAGATGCAGGCAGCTGATCGCCACCCTGTCCAATCAGCTTGACCGCCAAAAGACAGTTAAGTATGAAAAATTACAAAGACAGAGCTTGTTATCGAATGGGATTAAATATCCCAGGTTGTATATCTTATTATTCATTCAGTATTCATCCAGAATCGAGTTGTTACGTTTTTAGTGAGAAAAAAAAGAGCTTTTCATCCATTTGTGCACATAATTTACCTTTTGCATCGTGTTAGTGTGAGTTTTTTGTTAATCTTACATTACAATTAATCGTGTTCTTTTGAAACTATCCGTAATTAATGAAAGATTGTGGACCAATCCGTAATTAATGAAAGTTCTGATAAATAACAAAACAGATACACCTTCCAAATATATATATATATAATTTAACTTAATGAACCCTCATTAGTTCTACTAACATTTAAACTAAGTGTTTTTCATATTATAATGTACGATAAACAAGTTTGAAATGCAAGTTAGAAGACCAAACTAAAATCAAATCAAATCACATTTTTATTCCCAACTTCACGGTTAGACTATAAAGATGAATACTAATGGTTTTGGCCTCTATGTTAAGCGGATAATTCCAGCAAAAAAAAAAAAAAACTTGTTGAGTTGTTAAATAATAAAAATAGACATACTCAAAAGTTGAGTGAAAAAGGAAGAAAGATTTGTTGAATATTTCCGACATCTTATGATGAACTTAATTGAGAAGAAGACAACTGCGTATTACTCTGAAGTGATTAGTTGATGATGTTGTACACAAGTCTATTGATGAAATTGAAGACCAGATCTGAAACGAAAAATACGGTACATGTGAGACTAAATTTGAAAAATATGTCGTGAAAAAGCTCAAGGAGCATTTTTCTTTGGTTTACATGAGGGGATTGAAACGTATTTAAGCCAGTTATTCAGATATAAAACATTTTTTTAGAACAATGTACATGCTGCATCTTTTGCTGCAGTCAAATATACACTTTTCTTCTTTCATCCATACACGAAGTAGTGGATAGTTGTTTAAAATACATGGTGATTCCACAATTTTATAAATCGTGCTAAATCATGTGGGTGCAGTGATGTTTGAGAACAAGAAAGTGTCAAATACACACATAGAATATTTATTGTGGTCTCTCTATCTATATATAATATATATATATACTAGTAATCGTAGTTCACGCGTTGCGTGTGTGACACGTAGTTGCATAAATATGATCCGGCATAAATAAATTTAACATTTTCAAAAAGTTTACAAAAATAATTGGATGAATATCGTAAAAATATAATGTTTTATTGTTATAGTAATATAAAAATACAATGATTTGTTTGAGAGATGATTTGATATGTGGAAAAAAAAAGAATATTTATTTATTTATTTAAATTGCATTAAGTTATTTTAGTAATTAGTAAATTAGAATAAGAGTATTTTTGGAAAAAATGTGTAAAATTGAGCAGTCTTAAGATTTTTTGAATTCTCTTATATTAATAGTATGATATGATATACTCATAGTTTATCCTTCGGTTCCCATTACTTTTGTTCAAAGGCTTTGTTTGTCATCGGCTTTTTTGGTCTAAAAGGTGAATAATAATGACAAAGAATGATTATGTTAGCTTTTTTATGTGACTTATAGCTTATTTTTACAGATAATTAATTTTATATATTTTAATTTATAAAGTGAATTGTAAGTAAAAATATATTCACATAACTTGTCACTCTCTTACACACTCATCTACATGTATTGCACTCTATAATAATATATTTTTATTAAAATATACATTTTTATCCCTACAAATATACATATATAAAGTGTGTGAGTTATACATTTCGGAAGAAAAAAAAACACGCATATTTATGTTTTCGTCGTGAAACCGTGAAGATTTGCATTAATAAAATCTTGATTTAGAACGTTTTTGCAAAAAAAATAATCAAAATTGATGTTTAACTTGATGTTCACATGACTATATATATATATATATATTAATAATACTACATTTAATAATTTTTCTTATTTTTAATTAATATTTAAATTTAGTCTAGATTCAATTAGCGTTCTACTATGTTTTGATTTGAATTTTTATTATATTGAGTATTTATATTTTAATTTATCAAATTATATATTATATTTTATCCAGCATCATCCCAATTGTAAACATATCGAGTGTGAATAAGCGGATACTTTTCTCGGTGTTGCAGAGAAGCTTGTATATTTCATAGCACATTGTTTTTTTAAGGTATTTTGTTAGGAAGCACGTCGTTTTTTTTTAGATATTTTGCTAAGAAGCACTTTTTTTTTAAAGGTATTTTGCTAACAATGGAACGGGTGAATTATTTGCAATCACATTTAGCAAGAAAAACAATCTAAATATAGGTCTAGCTATATTCTTCACTGTTCACCTATTGTTTAAGTATCGTATTATAAAAAAAGCATCTGAAACGAATTTGTAGAATATCTATTGAAAATTAAATTACGAAGAGCAGACAAAAAAAATAATAATAATAAAAAAAAAATATATATATATATATATATATATATATTTTCAAGTTTTTCTTGGCTTAGGCATTTTGAATGGGACTCGTCTGTTGTTTTTACAACTTCTATTTATTTATATTTGACTTGAGGAATGACACACCTATTTATATTAATTCGCCATCACAATTAACGGTGGAGATTAAACTAAACTAATGGACCAAAACTGTCTCTATAAATTTTCAAAACTTATCGGCAAAGTGGATCCTTCTACACACCCTCTAGAAACTAGGGGTGGACTTTTTGTACCGATTTGTACCAACCGACCGTTTTTCGAGCCGAACCAATCAAGTCGGTATCAAAAGTTTGATATACCGATATTACAGTACGGTACAACCGAACCGAACTTTGAAAGTCGGTTCGGTTTTGGTATTTGTTTGCTGAGTTCGGTATGGTACCGATTCAAACCGAAATATTAAAATATACTATATATACAAATAAACTAAAATATTTATATACACTTAATTATTAACATTGTGTTAATATACTTATATTACTTTTTTCAGTGAATACTTATAAGTTATAACATTTTCTTTTATTTATAACATTTACTATAAAAGTCTATTAGTAGTGTTTACTCTTTTATGTAAAAAAAAAATGTAAGAATAATATAAATAAATATATATTTTTAATCTACTTACTTTTAAAACTTTATACTATGCTTTTTTCCAATACGTACCATTTTTCTATCATCACTTCTAAACTCTAAATTTTGGTATAAAAACCGAACCGAATCAACCGAATAGTTTGGTATACTGAAAGTTCGTTATACCGAATTTTTTGGTTCGGTAATGGTATAAAAATTCTCAAACCAAAGTAGTTTGGTATGGTATCGGTATGTAGTCAAAAAATTTGGTACCGAACCGATATCAAAGGACTAGTTTAGACATTTTTAGAACTTAAAAGACTTTCTAGAACTTGGATTTTAGATTAGATTTATATATTGGCCCAAAACCTAAAACATAAAATTTAAAGACCCAAAACAACAGTGCAAATATGTTTAGATTTTCAACAATATCCCGTTGCAAACAGGAAACGGGTAATGTTGAAAAAATAGTTATTATTTCTTGTATTGGAAATGGAAACTGCATGAATAACTTGTGCCGTAGTTTCCATTACCCAAAAAGATGGCAAAGTTCATTCACTTCATGGAAGTCGATCGCGCTTACTTAAGCTGGTGATACTAAAAAAGTTATTTCAAAATATAGTTGAATTAATGTTGATATGATCATATCTTATGTCACAAGGATGCAGAAAGTCAAATAATCTTAACTTTTATATCTTGGAGATTTATTGCTGGATATATGATGCAAAGCTTACACCTTTTAGAGTTAATTAATTATTCATTCATACAAATAAAACTATTTAAGTATTACTCATCCTATAAAATTTAATTAAATATCGTTATTCTTAAAACTAATTAAACATTGGTCCATTAATCATTAAATATAAAATGTATATCAATTCTATTTACTCATTATCACTTTATCTCTCTAAAAAAGCTAAAATAACTACGACCACCACCACCGTCTGCCTCTTCCGCCCGTCGTCACCCGTTGCCTGCCTCCGCCGCCTGTCTTCTCTCTCTCCCACTCTCTCTCTCTCTATATATATATATATATACATATCTGTATATGTATATGTATACATATATGTATATCTATATAATATATCGTGGTGGTGGTGGTGGGACTGAGGTGGTGGGATGCGGTGGTGTTAGCCGGTAGGTGGAGGTCTCTCTTTCTCTCTCTCAGGTTTCATATCTAAAAAAAAAGAAGTATAGTTAATTGTAATTTTATATTAGTTTTGTTAATTTACAAACATGGTCCAATAGTTTAGATATAGATATTATCAGTTCCAAAGTTAACAAATTAATACACACAAACCGTTAAGTCTAATATTTGGTCATTTTTATTGAATAATTTCTAATGAAAGTGATTCAAACGACATGTACAACTATTTTTGTTAAGCACATTCTAAAAAAAGTATATTCAAATGACCGTAAATAATATTTAAATGATTATAGATTGTTTTTAAATGGCCATAGACTTTTTACAAAGAGCATATACTATTTTTAAAATGATTTAAACCTTTTTTCAACAACTCTGACTGTTTTTTAAATGACTAAAAATGACTCGCTTATTTTTATAGTAACTCACCATTTTTAAAATGACTTAAATTAACTCAGACTGTTTTTAAAATGAGTTAAAATGACTCAAAATGTTTTTAAAATAACTTAAAACGAGTCGGACTATTTTTAAATAACTTAAAACAACTCACACTGCTTTTTCAAATGACTTAAAATGAGTCAGACTATTTTTAAAATGATTTAAAATGGTTCAGACTTTTTTTATAATGAATTAAAACGACTCACATTCTTTTTAAAATGACTTAAAATGAGTCAGACTATTTTTAAAATGACTTAAAATGGTTCAGATTATTTTTAAAATGACTTAAAATAGTTCAGACTATTTTTAAAATGAATTAAAATGGGTCATAATGTTTTTAAAATGACTTAAAATGGGTCAGACTGTTTTTAAAATGACTTAAAATGGGTCAGACTGTTTTTAAAATGGCTTAAAATGGCTCAGACTGTTTTCATAATGACTTAAAATGGGTTAGACTATTTTCTAAATGAATTAGAAAATGGGTTTGACTATTTTTAAAATAACTTAAAATGGGCCAGACTATTTTCTAAATGACTTAAAATGAATCAGACTATTTTTAAATTGACTTAAAATGGGTCAGACTGTTTTTTAAATGACTTAAAATGGTTCAGACTGTTTTTAAAATGAGTTAAAATGACTCAGACTCTTTTTAAAATAAATTAAAATAATTCACATTATTTTTAAAATTATTTAAAATGAGTCATACTATTTTTAAAATGACTTAAAATGGTTAAGACCGTTTTTAGTTTCAGTTTTTAAAATGCGTATTGTTTTTAAATGCGTATTGTACCCGTGTCGATCTCTGAATGGGCGTCGCTGAAATGTATCAATTCTTAATTAGTTTTATTTTTATGTATCAATACTTAATTAAGTTATAGATAAGGTATCAATTAAAAATTTATCCTCAAATTTATGTATTACTCATTGAAGTAGTATATCCTATGATGGGCAAAAAATTCGTCATTCATGAAGTGAACTTATATTAACTTCTTAATTCACTTAAATTCCTTGATATACCCTATTCTATTTTTTTTTTTTTTTTTTGGAACATGCTTATTATTATTAAAATAACGGACGGAGATACAGAGTACAATGCCTCTGGAACAGACTCAAAAAGAATAAGCAAAATAAAATAATACAAGATTAGAATTCCTAACTCACAAAACACCCCCTAGACCAACCAACCCTGCAAATAGTTTAAAATACGCCAAAACGACAGTCTCAACTATTAAAGAACAAATACTGAAATATTGTCAAACACACAAATCGAAAAGGCACGATATGGACCAAAGAGGCATAAGAAGACCTTGCGATATACCATATCCTATGTTTGCTACCTCTTCCCTCTCTTTTAGCAATTAGAATTTCAGAGTAACGATAGATGTCTATCCATCAACTGGGCATAACAGGAGCACGATGTAAATTGCACTAAATAAACGTGAAGAATCTCAAGATCGAATCGGAGAATTACGGGTGTTTGGCTAAACGTCTTTTTAGGTACTTTTGGCGTGTAGAATAAACTATGACCACGAAGAGGCAGCTATCGGTTGTCAGTATGAAAGCTTCACCAACGTGATGATGCAAGTTCAAGTCTAATTACTAAGGTTAGCAACTAGTTTCGAAATAAACAAGAAAATATTTTTACGATTATGTTGTTTTATCGATTAAATTAATATCCTTCGAACAAGCATAAAAGTGAACAAGATTTAACGTTAAAGCTACTAATATAACGTATCCAGCAGAGAAAAACAAGCAAATAATAGCGAAAGGACAGCAACATGCAAGAAATACAAGAAAACTCACATAAATTTGGTGAAAACAACCTGTTTTGTGCACAAACAGTATGAAATCTCTCTCTCTAACTCTCAAAACGTGTTTGTAAAAACTGAAGTTCTGAATGAGTTTACAAATGATAACCACATGTTTATATTAACCTATCCTGAAATAAACTCTATCTAAACTGATTTTTAAAATTAAACTGTCGCTGACCGATCAAGCTGACCGGTCAACCTGGCCGTTCAGACTCAACTTCTAGAATGTCCATTTCGCGAATTTGGGCTTCAACACTCGATGGGCTTTTCTTGGGCTTGACCATACTTTATGTAAAGGGTATTTGCGCTTGCCTTGAGCTTCATTGACTTGCTTTGACTTTGCTGATTTAGCTAGAGTTATGTTTTCCTGTGTTTTGTCGTTAAATCGTTGCATTTTTCTGTAGAACACAAATAAACACCAATAAAATAAAAAATGCAGAATAAACACAGAACCCATAATAACTACCATTTCGTGGTCCAAACATGGTCTTTGTTTATGCTTTATGACGATGTGATGAATTCTCCTTTTTATCCCACCGTTATAAATTTCTGTGGTCTTTGTTGATGCTTAAGGCCCAGTCTCAAGAGGCGGATGCCATAGCGGCGCGGGATAGGGATACGCTGAAGCAGGCCAAAGAAGACCTGAAGCTGCAAGTGAATGCCACAAATCAAGCCCTAGGTGTTGCCGAGAAGGCGGAGAAGAAGGCCAAGAGCTTGGAGGTGACCGTTCGTATGTTGCAAGAGGAACTTGCCCTTGCATCTGTCAGGGAGCACGCCAAGCGATTAGCTAAGGAGAAGCACTTGGGTGCTCATCAAAAGACGGCAAATGACCTGGAGGAGGTTCGCAACTCTGCAATGGCGCAGATGGCACAGTTGCACTTGTAACTCTTAAGACAGAAGTATGAGATGGAGTGAATGAGCGTTTTTTTTAAATCTTATTAATGTGATTAGGTGAGCTACTAGTCTCAAACTTGAGGAAAAATGTGGTGTTTACTTAAAAAGAGCAGTCAAACAATGATGAATACTTGGGACAGATTCAGCGGTTACAAAATTACGAAATTGCTGCACATTCGGTGAAAAATTACAGATTATTTCTAAGCCGCGAGTAAGGGTAAAGCACTTGAAGTATGGAAAAGAGGCAACAGTTTTGACTTGAAGAAGAGAAGACTTATATGAACCTCAATGGTACAATCAAACTTCTTAACAGATTATGCCTTCATTTGGCTGCAATTTATAAGCCAAGAAACTCGCTTTTTCAAAGGGCAAAAAAGGCTAGCATATTTTATTGTTTCTAAGGTCCATTGAGGCATTTATTTGCATATAATATAAGTTAGTTTTTTTGCCCTTACATCACTCTAATATTGCATTTAGTTTTTGTTGTGAATCCAAAATGCACAAATACTATGAATACAAAAGAAACTCTCTTTGTCCTGAGAAAACTGTAAAAAACAAACTTATAATTTTCATTTCTCAAAATTTGATGAGACGGATTAAGGATTGTTCAGATGGCTAAACGGAAATATCGAAGGAGTGAAGTTGTGGAAAATGAGGCAGACGGAGACTATATATAGATTTAAATATTTAATCAGTGTCTTCAAATTTTCTTTTTCTTGGGTAAAATACTGGCATATTACTTTGCATTATAAACAAAGCAGTTTTTTGCATAATATTATTCAAATTAGGTTTTGCATGAAACCATAATCTTGCAGCAATCTGATTTCACAGTCTGGAGAATAACTTAACAGTATTTGATCTAATTATTTTTCAAAAAACACCCTGTGTTTTTTATGAACAAGTTGTTCATATTGCGCTTAAATAAAATTGGCTCTGATTGAAACTACACTTGTAAGCTGTCTTTTTGGATACTAGCAATTATACGTCTTCGTCCATCAGTTCATGGTCATGTTGTAGGGTTAAAATAATACACACTTATTGTCCTATCTACGATAGTCCCTTGTGATTTCACATGGAGCTATGTAAACACTCAGTAATAATGCCATAAATCATCACATGCAATACAGAAAGGATACAAAATAATATATCATGTAGAATTTATCATACATTATTCTTGGGGTAATAATTAATATGTTATACACATGAGACGTACTCTAGATCGTAAATTTATAAAGCATACAATCCACAAATATAAAACTTACAAAATATGCTTAGATATGCATACAGGCCAAAAATATTCAAACAATACCCATGCTTATGCAGAACTTCATTACTTGTCTTCTCATGCCAATAACTGAATTAACAATTAAAATTACAAAGAAAAGGGAAATGGGCACATTCCCAAATTTGAACTTGAAATCTAGCTATGGCACACTTTCATGATCTTTACTTCAACTTAATTAGTGGACCATTGAGAAGGTAATGTTTTCGAGGCTTTTGAATGTAAATAACGGAGTCGGAGACTGGGCAACTGCTCTTGCAAGAAGCATACATGGTTACGAATCCGAATCTATCACTTAAATTCCGTGTAATTTTTGCGGATCCTTTCAAGAAACTACCAACCTTGTCATCAACGCCGTCTTTAGAGCACTCTACGAATGCAGCAAAAAACGGGTCCTTTCTAAAGCTCCCATTGGGATTCAGTTTCTTGGACGAAGTAGGGGTTCCCGTAGAAGGGGGTAGTGGAAGGAAATCAAATGAAGGTTCTTGGAACTTTTTCGAAAGTTGTTTCTTTGGGATACCAGGCAGTTTTTCCCATGAAAAGGGTATACCGGAAAAAGAGCAGCCTTTGTTTGGGACGAAAACACGACCATGATCTTCCGAGGGAGGGGAATCGAGAGAAGATGTGGAGGAGAAAGAGAGCGATGAACTGAGGGATGGATTAGTATTGCATTTTAAGGGTGAATGTGTCGGGTAAGACATTTTTGCTTTGGAGAAGGATAGAAACAAACAACATATATATATATATATATATATATATATATATATATATGCGAATTATTTGAGTGGTTGTGTCATTTTCATATCGCTCTGGATTGCTCTTACATATAAATGTGTGAATAGTTACTCAATGACTCCAGGTAATTATACATGCATTATTCGCACACACAGCTTATTACACAAAACTTATAGTAAAGGTATTAATAAGTTTGTTATAATTACGGTTTGACCCTTATGAGTATAAATATAAGTGTGCTAATAGTGTATGTATGTCATGTTTTATTGGTATTATTAGTTTATTACTATGGTAAATTGTTTATTGGCATTACAGGTTCAACACGAGAATTTTACCTTTTCTTAGTGTCCCTGCATCCTATGCTACATAATTACGTACCTAATATTAGACAAGAACACACATACGATTTGATAGTGAAGTCTGAAAGTATGTACGTCCTAACATTAAATTCCCGTGATATAGCCAACAAGCAGTAACACTAAACGTTTTTTATTTTTATTTTTTATTTACTTTATAAGAAATGTTTCATCACTACAATATACTAAAATTACTCATTGTGATGTTCAAACGTGATACTAAAAACTATTTAACTAGTTAATATTCAATAACCAACGTAACAATGCTTTGTCCCCTGATTTTTTTCATAACGACAGTATAGGGAATCTCATATAGAGAAGTATAATATCTATTTTTGATCTTGACAAGTACTTAAAAAGGAGTGGTTCAAAATATGGTAAACATAGTTTGAAGACGATGGATGGGAATATTGATGAATTGTATGCATATCATTCTATTATAATAAGTCAATTTAAGAAAAATGAGCTGTCCAATTTTATCCAAATTTTTCAAAAATACTCTTACTATGTTTTAATAATTACCAATATACCTAATTTAATTAACAATTTGTACTCACTATATTTTACTAATTACGGATGTAGCCTAAATTAATTAACAATTCATTTTAACCTGCATAACTACAATAAATGATACCAAATCTGAATATTATATTCAAAATAAAATATAATACGAGATTTATGCCATTACGTCTCTCACACTCAACGTGTGGACAACTTTTACTAGTATATATATATATATATATATATCATCTATGTGGATTAAAAAAAATGTATCATCTATGTGTATATGCAATTCAATAATGCATACTGGATTAAATGGAAAGTAGAAACCATTAAACAATAATGACTAAGCGAGATAGGAAATAGTACAATTTTACACGTCAACTTTTTATGTTCTATGACTTGGAAGTCTAGCGAGTCGGTGGGTGACAATTCCTCGCATTCAAATTATTTAGAGGTCATAATGTACTCATATCATTTAAACTTTCATCTAACGCATCATTTAAACTTTCACCTGACGGATGAAATTAAAACAATTAAATGATTTACATTTATGAGTGTGTTTTGTAATTTTATTTTTATATAATTTTAATATATAAAATAAAATATATTAAAATCATTGATTTTTTTTTAAATAATAGTTCATTTTAGGGTAGTGTCAACTATGATTCTATAATTTTGTTTGAGTTTTTATTGTGTTGTAAAGTTAGTTTTTAATTTACAAAATCATAATTTGTATTTTATATATTAAAATTATATAAAAAGAAAATTACAAAATTCACGTATAAATATAGACCATTGAATTGTTTTAGTTTCATCCGAAACTCTATATGTTAGTGCATTATAAACTGTATAAAATTTGAATCCAAAAGCTTGATGTTTATGTTTATGTTAATGCTAATATGCCATCCTACACCAAAGTGACCAAATCTACACTCGACGAATATAATTTTGTATGTTTTAATATGGGATAAAAATATGTACAGAATTACTTCTTCTTCTTTTTTACCTAAGGCCATGTAATTAAGAACCGTAAATATTTCTCAGTTAGTAGACGTAAAATTACTGACATGTTGGGTCAAATAATTTTGTAAAAATGATAGCACGTACAACTCTTCATATAATAGTATTTTTTTTAATGGTGGAAAAAACACACACTTTTATTTATATTGATTACGAAAATAAAAATTTGGATGAAAAACTCTTTGTATAATAACCTACTACGTACTCGGAATAAGTAACTTTGTTAATTTGAACCCGTTTTTATAATTATAGCAGCTCAAAACTTGTGAGGAAATACATTTAGTTAAACAACTAATAGTCCCCAAGTTTATAAAATTTTATGTATTTCCACTTTGTATTTCATTTTTCAATTTTCATTTTAGCTTTAACGAACAATTTTAGTTACACATTACTACACGATGGGTAGTTTATGCCCACATCAAATACATAGTAGTAAATATATAAGACAAATTGGTTAGAAGATGCTTTAAGTTGCTATTTTAATGCACAGTTCACCTAATCTTTATTTTTAATCTTAAAAATAAGTGGTTCGTTTCTCAAATAACAAGAATTCACATGTCATTAACTTGTGAAGGCTTTTAAAAATGGATATGATTGGATGAAGATTATAACTAACCCATGTCCATGGTGCTTTTATTTAATCAAACTACTATTACTACATTATTGCTCTCAAATGAAAATCGATAATGGCCTGAATTAACGTCTAGTTAGCCCTTGTTTAATTGCAGTTCTTTTTGCACATTTTCAAATTACTGTAAAGTCTGACATTTTTGCTTTATCACCTTAAAACTTGAAGTTCCCTGGGGTTTTTTAGCTATCCTCAATGGTATGGATGTAAGGTGCATTACACCGGATTATTTTCGGTACACTATAAGAAAATGTCTGAACACTAACACGTTTTATTATTATTCTGACGTTGTAGTGGACATAGTGGTTATGGCTAAATTCGATGTTACCAATTTAGCCACAAGCACCGTAACGTTATATTAGCAACATAGCATATCTAATCGTTCAAACATTTTCTTCTACTGAAAGAAGTTAATGACTCCATATTTGAATTATTTTTAATGATCCTGTCTTGGATGACTGGGATGCTAGTTCTCATCAATTAGCTATATTTTGTCTCTTTAATTGCCTGTCAAAGCATTGATGAGCTGGTCTTCATAATTTTTTGTATTTTTTTTTTGCAAATAAGTAAGCAATTCTGATGCCAGTATCAACTTGCATTAATTTTATTTGTGACATTATTGATAGTACTTCATTGTCTTAATGATTTCACTTGGGTTCAGGGCTTTATAAGATGGGGCAATTGGGTTTTTCTTTAAATCATTTGAGTCTGTTTACACTCTGAGAAGTAGTATATTTTCCGCCAAAACAATTGCAATACTTTGTTCTTTTTTGCTGAGACCAAAGCTAAAAATAATTGCAAACCTCCATCATATCTTGGCCTCAGGCCGAGACGAAATCAGATAAAGAACGGATGACTAATTTTCCTCAACGGAAAATCAAACCCAAGCCCAGTTGCATCAATGAGTCTTTTCGTGGGTGACCGAATCACCCCACGAAAAAAGAACAAACATCCGCCTTTCGCAGTCTAGGAACAATTTCTTCAATCAACACTTGTGCTCAATTTTATTTGGTATTTCTTCCAAGTGAAACAACTTTTTTTAACTTGAGATGAACAAAAAGTAAACATAAGTACAAGTATAATGCAAACTGCTACTCGTGCTGTGGAAAGAGAGAATTCTTTTTAGTTTTTACAATTTTCTCTCATTGAGTCATTGAGATATAATAATTTTGATCAACATAACTAAGTACATATTCCATCTACGACATTTTCATAATATGCCTCGCAAGCGAAGCTCCAAGAAGACACAAACAACGTTTTGTTATGTTGATGCTTCGAAAGGAATGTATTCGCCTACTAAACTTTGTTCAGTTACATGCCTTTACAACTAGAAAAGGCCCCCCAGCATTTCTGCCACAGTTAACTAGAATTCCAAAAAGACTATGGATTGACCAACTCTTTCCGGTGAAGAAACAAAGAACTAAGCACTAGACAATTTTTCAGCTCCTAATACGCCTTAGTGCAATATAAGCTAGTACACGATAACCTACTATCATAATTAACAACGCAGCTAGGCTTACTCCGGGATGAATTTGCCCTTGAATATCCTCCTTGATAAATCTACAAGAAGCTCTGTTGCTTCCATGATGATAGCAACCCAATAGAGACGATATTCCTTCTCCTTCTCCATATTGTACATTGATGAGAAGCCTATAGCTAAAGAAAGTAGTAGATATATACTTCATCCATGCTATGCCGTAAGGCACCTTGTGAACGTAAAACCCTCCTGTTAAAACAAACGCCAACATTGTCACAGTGACTATCGTAGAAGCCTGTTTAGCATCCATGATCAAAGCCCCCAGGGCTAATCCTAGCCCTTGAGAGGCTAAAACATACCCGAGCAAAACCAAGAGGGTCAAGAAAAAAGCACCGATATCGGGTTTTAAGGCACACATCCAATACGCTATAGAGATGAAAATAGTTGGTAGAATGAGCTCCATGGGCAAATCCCCAACAACCCTAGACATGAAATAGGTGGAGAGGGTGTACATACCCGAAGCACGCTCCTTTACAACAATGGCGTGTTCTTGAGGAAAAGCAAATACAGCGTTGAACGAAGGGAGAACTCCCCAAAATATGGAGATGAAAAAAAGAAGACCCAATCTATCCTGTATATCGCGCATATCGGAGTGCCACCACATTGAACCAGCTAGAGTCGAGGCTGCAAGGACTTGAAAGACCCTAAGGGAATTGAATGCTTCGTGTCTACGCTCTTTGAGGCTTCTTTGAAGGAGAATATGAAACTGATTAAACCACTTTGAGAAACTATTGCATGTGAGTGTTTTCCTTTTAGGTTCTCTCGAAACACCAGAATGAACGTTCATTATAAGTGTTCGTGTTTCCATACATGTTGCTTTCACCTTTGGTGCAAGAATTGTACTGTAGGAGGATACAAGGGACTCCTTTATGTTTGGCTTGTCTCTTTCATTACCATTGTCAAGATGGTACACACCTGTAAAACCGAAGAGACGATATCAATGGCAAAACAGTCTCAACAACGGGCACTGTTTTCTGCGAAACCAATGCCTGATGAATTGTCAAATTGCATCGGTACCAGATTTGTGAAATGAGGAATGACCAACATCGTTTTCGATCATAAGTACTCAGATACGAAATAAAAAACCTAAATGCACAAGAATAAGGATTTATATACCCAAGTTGTTGTGTTAGCCGATATCTTAGATGCTGGAAGATTCAAAAGTTGGGGTTAAAGGACTACGCGTACAATGAATTAATAATAATATAACAAAAACTTGTCGAAATTAACACTCGGTAGACATCAACATTTAGAATGAGCTAATTAGACCACCCTAGCTCAGCCCCACTAACGACGGTCCGAAACAAAAAAATGTATTAACAATGTTTAGAGGAACCATTAGTTAATTATAGCACCGAACCATATTTTCATTAGTCTAGTTAGTCTAATTATAAATCGAAAGTCGTTAGCCACTATATAGTTACATAAAACTCACTTTAATTTTAATATGAACTGCTGTCCAGAAAACCTCCTATGTAAATGAATTCAGATTTTCCGACTATGTAAGTTACCAAAATAAAAGTCGAAAAATTGAACCAGAAGATTTAAGTTCTCAAAAGAAACAAGTCTTTAGATTTGTCAAAAATCCAATTGATGTGCATACAAACCGAATTTATTTAATAATTGCTATGTCTGCCACTGGCCACAAAGCCATTTGAATTTGACTCCGTTCGTACACCATTATACTGTACTATAAGATATTAAAAAGCTATAACCACTTTAACAAATAAGTAATTTTGTATTGGAGTACCAAATTATATTCCAATATATAAGTGGGACAATAGAGCAATTTCAAAAGATGTCCATTAGTGGTGGCTACTGTGGGAGTCCCACTAAAGTGATGCACATAAATAATTTAGAGGGTCGCCCTCAATGTTTTTTAATCCACATTACCACAATCTTTTTAGAACAATATATATATATATATATAAATGTATTAACATAAGTGTACATTTACATATAATACACAAATTTTTTCCAATAGTGGGATAAAGTGGGCCTTTAAATAAATATCATGAGCCTACACGTGTTGTTACCAAATTAGTTGAAGTATCAAAGCTAAAAAGACGTTAGTACTAGGAAAAAGGTAAGGTCATGAGAAGAGCTCCAAAAAAGAGATGCATGTAACGCTTTTGTTATCAATAAAACTATGCAATAATGGTATAATATTGTGAATAAACTTATGTTCTCTCATTCTTTAAAATATATACTAAAGTTTATCGTCTTTATTTGTAAGTATGGTAAAAGACGATCGAGTTGAAGACAGACTTACTTTGAGTGCATGAAAAAGTTCTTCCTTATTTAAATGACGTAATAGAATCAAATTTGTGATGAATGAACCTATTAAGCACAATTTTTTGCACTAATCTAGTCTTATCCGATTTAAAAGGCTTGCTTATTAGCATGCAAAAGGATATAAGTATCTTATAACTATAGGTAGTATTGATTTTTATAGAATTTGTTTAAGAGATTGACTAAAACTATCAACTGTATATTTCATAGATGAAAAAACAATTCCTAAAGGAAAAAAGTTGGCAAAAGATAAAACTTTTAAGAACATCAATTGTCTCACCACGATAAAAAAATTACTTTAATTCTTTAGCTATAGATTGAAGACTGACTAGAAAAAGAATTTAAAAGATTAAAGCATAAAAAGATGACCACAACACATGTGATTTTTTGTATTAAATAAAACATCGAGATAATTAATTGATTATATATCCACACTTTGAGGATATTTTTTCGCCTTTGTTTCTTTAGCTTTTTGAACAATTGGATGCTTTCTCACGCAAGCAATATTGTTGTCACACTCAGTATGATCAATGCATGTCTACCAATAAACAATCATTTGTTCGAACAGACGAACAAATCCATTAACTTATAATTGTTATTTTGGTAATATAATTATTTGTGGCCGGTAAAGTATATATATAGACTATCATTTACATTTTGATAATATGCAAAGCGTCACATCTACATTCTAATATATGATAAATTGCTTAAGTATGATATGCTTAGTCAACATAATCCCCACCTACAATATATAATATCTCCTTTGACTATTAGCTACTGCATAATATCTTATGATTACTGCTTTCAGTTTTCACCTTTGATCAAGAATCCACCCACCATTTTTTTTTTCAATAAAAATTTGGTAGTTACACGCTTACACTCTAATAAAAAAGTGAAAATAACAAGAAAAGTCATTTTGGAATTCTACTGCTATAAAAGTTGTGACTATATCAAAATTAAAATAGCATTTTGTTGTTAATTTTAACCACAACTTTTATCGCAATAGATCGAATAGCAAAACGACGCCTCTTGATATTTTTGACTTTTTGTTTTAAAGTTATAAGTACCAACGAAAGAGTAAAATGATAGTATCAATAAGATTGAGAATACATATATTGGAGAAATTTATTTGATAAAAAATCCTCCTCTCTAGGCATACCATATATATATACTTTGTCAATCTACCCATCACCAAGTTTATATTTATGGGTCACAAAGTTTTAGATATATTGATGCATCGTGAATAGTACTAGTGTCGGGCTTCCTCCCATACTATGTAGTAGTCTAATGACCCACTCTATGGTCCATCCCTGGACCTAATTATATTTCGTTTTCGTTTAGTTTTTGAGATTTTTCGTCATCGTTTCGTTTTGGTGACGAAGCTGAAAACGGGAAGAAAACGGTATGTTTTGTTTCGTTTAGTTTTTGAGATTTTTCGTCATCGTTTCGTTTTGGTGACGGAGCTGAAAACGGGAAGAAAACGGTATGTTTTGTTTCGTTGAGATTTTTCGTTATCGTTTCGTTATGAGGGCGAAGCTGAAAATTTCGTTTTAGAAAGGATATGAGAAAATTTCCCCGGTACGAGATATGAGAAACATAATTTCGTTATATATAATAGTTGCCACCTAGCGTATGACCTACGTCACACTTTAGAAGTCTTGTGCGAAACCAATTGCAACTTTGACTCGTTTTGAATATGTAACTAAATTGTCGAAACGAAAAATTTCAAAATTTTTATAGATAGTCCAAATGTTAAATTATACGGTACGATAGAATTTAAAAAAAAAAAATTATTTTAACAATTTGAATATGAGTTATTTGTGGGACGGATGGAGTATATAGACTTTTTAAAATTATACGTCTCCCTACGAGATATGAGAAACAAAATTGAGAAACGATGAAAGCAAAATGGCAGACAAAAAGAGAAAGAGATAAGGAAAAACAATAGTTTTGAAAACCATGGAATAAACTCATTAAGACTGGGCTAGGGAGGCAGAAATCCGAACTCTTAATTAAGAGGTGCAGAGTTTGAATATTATATATAATTAAATAGATGAGTGTGACAGGATTTAATTATGATAATGTAATTGAAAAACCAACTCACTCACTGCAATATATATATATATACAGTATTGTGAAAGGGAAGTAGATATGATATGTTTCTTCTTCTCGACAGTTTCTTAGTAATATGTTTGAAACTCTACAAATCACACGTCATTCTAATAAAAAGTTTAGATGCCAACAATTTACCGTTAAATTTTAATAACATTTTACCAATCAAATTAATTGTTATTCTACTGCTAAAATTTAGCGACATTTATTTTACTATCAGTTTTGAAAAAGTAAACAGTTGGTATTTTAATTTTATTTTTTTAAGCGGGTAAAAGTGAAATGAGACAATGAAGTTTCGGTAAAAATAAGTTTAAAAATTTCTTGGTTACTACCACTTTAAAAATAGATGTCATGAGTATTTGCAACTATATAAGAGGTGTGGTTTTCTTATTTATTTTTTAATCCCTTTGAAATTTGATTCCAAAATGATTTTAGGTTAAAAGGACATGAGTCTTATGTGTTAGATTCCAAAACAACGCACTACTCAAGTGCTAACTTTTTTAAAATTTAAAAGGACGAGTGGATTCAACGTCACATTCTCTCTAAAGGTGTATGTATAATGTATCTTATTATATCCTTTCTATTTATTCACCACTACTTATGATTATTTTACGTACGTATTTGTCTAATGAATTAGCTACCACCAATCTTTCCAGCTCAACAATATTATTGTTTAAACATTTAATTTAAACCGTTCAAAAAATACAATATCTCTGTATTTTATTTTGTTTCTTTTCCAATGCTTCTTTGAGATATACACTAGTTTTGACTTTCCTAGCTCTGAATAAAACATTGCTTGTAACAGCCTGTTACGCTAGTTTAATACTCCCTCCCTTACCAATTAATCGTCATCTATGAAATTACTTGTAATTTTGATCTATTTATAACATGTATCATAATTGTCGAAATGAAAATTTTCAAAACTAAATCATATAATTTAATGTTTGAACTATATAGTTAACTTTTAAAAAATTTCATTCCGACAATTTTGATACAAGTTATTAACCCGTCAAAATTACACATAGTTTCGTAATAGAAAATTAATTGAAAAGGGAAACGGAAGTAGCATGACATTTACTGATATCAATTACTAATATTTACTTTTACAAAACAACAACAAATATTAGTGGGGTATTTATATCTAGAGAATCTAACAATATATGTTATCATGGTTGTTTGTGCCATTATAGGCTAGTATGATGCGCTTATTAATTATGACAGCTCGAGTCAGGATGCCCACATTGGTTTTGCTCTGGCTTGAATTTTTAAAATCAGTCTGTCCTTGTTAGGGCTCGATTTTTGGTAAAACCGAAATTGAAATAAAACAGATTTTTCGGTTTGCTTTTTTTCGGTTTTTGTTTTTTTATTTTTTAGACCGAACAGGACCGGTTTTTTCGATCCGGTTTTGGATTTTTTTGAATTTTCCGGTTATTTTTGGTTTTTCGTTCTTTTCCGTTGCATTATTATTTAAAATGTGACAAACACTAGTATTTTTTAGTTTTAATTTTGAATTAATTATATGATAGATATTTTTGGGTTCATTAACGGTTAGCTTTTTAGTATTTTTTTAGTTTTAATTTTGAATTAATTTTAGTATAGATATTTTTGGGTTCATTAATAGGTATTAGGTTTTTAGCATGTGACACACCCTAAATAATAGTGGACTAGATTCATTCTAGTGTTAATCGTTCGGTATTCATTACAAAAATAAAACCGACAAAAAACCAAAACCGGACAAAAAAACCCGATCCGGTTCGGTCCAAAAAATAAAAAGACCTAAACCAAAAAAACAGACTGAAAAATTTGCTCAATTTGGCTTTTGTCAAGAACCAAAACGAAACCAATAACATGGGTTACATACAAAGTAAGAATTAATGATTTTAAAATGTATATACGTGTATATAGGGTGAAGGTCAACACATAAATATTACATCAAAATTCAAATACTAAATTAAAATCATTTTAGTTTATAAACAAGCGGCCATCTGTATTTGTTTGGTTTCTACTAGTACAAAAAAATTTGCTGGGGTTAATTAGCTACATGTTAAAAAGTGAAAGAATTAGCAAGGGTGGATCAATATGCTAACTTCGAATTAGGCGTACGCTTATGCTACAACCTTATTAATAGATAAAGGTGGTAACTAGTATAGATGGAAAACGTGTATTTACGTGATTAACGTATACATGTACATAGATATGATATGGAATAGCTCAATTGCGGAGCAACTTAGAAGTCGAGGGGAAAAGCGAACAAGACGCAATGGTCTAATGAGACCTTTTAGAACAATAAATTTTTTCTTACGAAAATTTATTTCGAAGTTTTTTTTAATCTTAAGTTGGGGTTAATTGCAACGTTTTAGTATCACTAAGCTTTAACCTTTGCTATCCTAAATCTTGAAATCATGTTAAAAAATACTTTTCCCGTGTCATCATAGTCTGTACCTTCTTTTTCTCTTAGCCGTAACTCCATTTCTCATGGGGGCTTATTTGTCTCTTTAAAATTAAATAGTAACTTTTTTTTCGTACCATTTAATCTTTTTTTTTCTCTAGCTACTCGTAATTATTCCAATCATTGATTACGTGTGGGACATAAAAAACTAAAGAAATTTTATAAGAACGGTAATAATAGTAACGTAGACGTTATATTGATGGAATATTATCTAAATCTAGAAAGACCAGTAGCTAGAAGGCCAAAACTAAAAAGATAGGATTTTTATACTAAATTTAGAAAATAAAAGGAAAGAACAAGCATGAGCATGATTACGTAGTAGTTATAAATTATAAGTAGAAACAAAAGAGGTGACGTACCGTTAGCGAGATCAAGCAAAAAATCTGCCGGATTCATGGGAAAAGTAGGTCTAAACCCAATCCCCTCAAAATAATCCATAGCATCTCTTCCTTTCCCAAAATATATGCATCTCCCCTCCGCCGACAGAACGAGCACCGACTCAAATGCATGAAATGCCCTACTCGAGGGTTGGTGGACGGACAACACGACGGTCCTTCGGGCCCTCTCGGCGGCTCCTGAAAGGGACGTCACCAGCCTGTGAGCCGACGTCGAATCCAGACCTGACGTCGGCTCATCAAGTATTAGCAGGCTAGGGTTTATTAACATCTCATGAGCGATGCTTACGCGCTTTCTTTCCCCTCCTGATACTCCCCTCACGAAGGGATTCCCAATGATAGTGTGCTCGCACTTGCCTAGTCCTAGCTCGAGCATCGCTCGCTCGGCTATCAAGACCTTTTCCTTTTTTTCCAGACAGAGAATCAAGAGTCAAGACAAAGTAAATAGGTAGTTTTTCAAAGTGTAGAATATTGATTATTTTTAATAGTTATTTATAAAAGATTAGGGGAACAAGAAAAAGTTAAAAATCTACGTTTGGTTGCGGTATCAGTAGTAACGAAACTAGCAATACTTTTGAATTATGCCGAAATAACAAATGAAGGTGTATTAATACATACATGAAATATCAATGAAGTGTTCGTTTGGTTTTTATTGTGCTTGGACTATTTTACAAATTTACATTTATATCTATAATAAATAAACTTGCAAAATACATATACATATGGTTTTAATATATATATATATATATATATATATATATATATATATATATATATATATATCACCTCATTTTATTCTAAATACCTCCATTTTCCAATATCACACCCCTCTATTACTCCAAATATCTTTATTTCTCATCATTTCTAATCTCATGTTACTAGCACCTCCATTTTTCGTACCAAACGCGGTATTTGTGTGACCGACAGTATTTCTAATACATACTACCATAATCTCATCGTACCAAACACCCCCTATATAAATATATTCTAATTTTGGACTAAAAACATAACAATTTTTATACGCTGTAAAAAGGGCTAATTCCTTGAATTAAAAGTTTAATGTATACGAAAATGGAAAGAACATATCTACCAAAAAGCACTAAATATATTGAAAAGGCGTACAACTCTGAATTACTACAAAACTAAAAAGATAAGAAGAATCCTAATTATCAGCTCAATATTCTTTTTAAGTTCTGAAAATTATGTACTGAACATTTAACTTTCCCTTCTTTGAACTTGCAATACCTGCTTTGAAAGGGTATTAGGTAGTCGTAGCAATGCACAAAAAACAAGTGTTTCCCGCACCGTGAGGTGTGGGTACAAGACATCATCCTGGCTGACGAAGCCTGTCCTGTGCCGAACAGACTTCGTCAACTTTTTGTCATTGGCGAGGATGGATCCGGTAAGGCCACTACCCTGGAGCCTTCCTGCTAGAGCATTTAGGAGCGTCGATTTTCCACTCCCCGATGGGCCGAGAACGGCTAGGATTTCTCCGGGGGACACCATCCCGGTGATGCCATTAAGGATAGTCCTTTCCGTGACCGTCGATGAAATCGGCCCAGCGGTAAATATATTTCTGATGTGATTTTTGCCATTGTTAGCCATCTTTAGCTTGTAGCACACGTCCATGAACTGCAATGCAGACCAAGAACAATAAAATTAATTTAGCATTTTAAAGCAAATGTCAACTCTGTTATAAAAATCAGTAGTAAACTGGTACTAGTTGAAAAAAAACTATAGTATTAGTTGACTCACTTTGACTGTACGAAGAATTTCTTACCACCAAATCCATGTTTTTTAATATAAAACTTTGTTTTCTCTTTCAAAATCGTGTGTAAGTGTTACACGGAAGATTAATTATTCTTCATAAGAATTCAAGTCTTTCAAACAATTATGCATAGCGACAACTTTTTTAGCTTACAAATAAAGATCATTTGTCCTACTTAATTTAACATTATATAAACGAAAAAATGTTACTGAGAAACAAAACTATGATTGGTAGCACCAGTAACTAGCCAATACAAATTCATGCAAAAATGACTTGATAAAAACATTTTTGTTTGTAACAATACGGACAACATATACAGTAACAAACATGCATATTATTAAATTACATATTTAAATAAACATATATAAATCATAAATGGTATTTACCTTGAGTGTGATTGGGTAACAAGAAGACATGACTGAGTCCAAGTCATGATGGGTATCACGAGCAGAATGGTCAGGTTTTGGATTACTATTAATTTGATCATCTCCACCGTTTATTGTTGTCATTATTATTGACTCTCTTATTTTGCTAGCAATATATTTATAGAGTGAGATTGAATATAATTTTGAAGGATGGGATTGAACATATGATATATAAATATTTATAGAGAACTCAATTTATTTAAAAATGGGGAGGCAGTGGTTGCCACGTACATCAGGTACAGTGCATCATGAGATACGTGGCAAAACTATAAGCTAGTAGGGTCATGTTATAATTTTTGGTTCATGGAAGCTACCCAATAAAGCACTTCTTTTTTGATTCCCTTCTTTTTTATTTTTCTCTTTCTTACCTATGCTTTTTGAGAGATTTATGGATGGATTTTTTTATAAATTTTATAGCAGGCAAAGACCTTTTTTCTTTCCCAATTACGGTTACAAGTTTCGACATAATAAGTTACGTCACTGCTCGCATGACTATGGATTAATAATTCCGGGAAAGGTGAACAAGAATCATACCGAAAATATGAACGGAATTACGTGACAGCCTTTTCATGTAATTGTTTGTAGAATTGGTCCTTGTAAAAAGATACGAGTCGTGAGAGACGAAAACGAGTTGTCGACTAGGACGGAAAGTACCATGATTGTGCGACCGGTTATTGTCCCAACTCATGGCCCTTGGCGAAAACGTCATCTATAATAAATTTAACCTCAAATTCGTTGCAACTTATTATTCCGAATACACCAAATGCTACAATATTGCCCCTTAAGAAAAAGTTCGAAGGACACGGCTTAGGTTTCGACGTAAGTTTCGACAAAATTAAAGACGTTACAATCTTTTCATGTAATTGTTTGTAATAATATTGGTCCATGCAAAAATAAACGAGAGGTGAGAGACGAAAGTGAATTGTCGACCAGAACGAAAAGTACCATGATTGTGCACCGGTTATCGTCCCAACTCATGACCCTTGCCAAAAACGTCATACAGGAGCGGCCCAGGCCCAAGTCGAGTAAGGCTTGGGCCTTGTGCAATTGATCCGAAAAAAAAATTACGGGCAACACCCGATTATATTTTTAATATATTGGATAGTTAAAATAAAAATATTAAACATCAATTGGTTTATAATATGTTACAATAGCTTAAATGCTAGATTAGTTTGGTATTTAGCATATGATATCATGGGTTCGAAACTCATAAGTTATAATTTAATTTTGTTTTATATTTATCGAGAAAAAAAAATCGAATGGTAGGCATTACGATATACCGGACCAGCAGCGACGTCATACGTAAATTTAAAGTGAAAGTCATTGTCCGAATACACCAAATACTACACTATTATCCTTCAAGATAGGAGTTTGGAAAGACAGCGATTACATCAAATTTATCTATACTTTTAAGAAAACTGATACAACACCTCCATAATACTAAAAAATAAAATTCTTTGCTACTTCTGAGCAAAATGCATATGGATTATTTTTTAAAAAAATTAATTTTTTTTTTTTTTTTGTAATCATGCATTTGGATCTTATGGTTATGGTGGTGGAGTGGGGAGCGAATCGAGAGTCTTGCTAACCGGTACGGGGACCGCAAAGTGACATGATCACATGCTGGCTCTCAGTGAAGGAACTAGCTAGTGATAGTGACGGATTTTGAAATTAAATCCAAAGTTGATTGTTTGAGTTTACTATATAATTTGTACATTTATGCCATTTTATTTCTATGATATAGTTCGTACCAGATTAGACGAAACTCAATAATTTTAAGAATTCATTTATTTATTTGGTTTAATCTTTAGGAAGAATATATTCTAGGAAATGTAGAAAAATTAGGTATATAAATTATTATAGATTAATTAGAAATGTAGAAGTAATTAATTAATCTTAGGATAAATTATTAATTATTACATGCGTGAATGAAAATGCTGCTTGTCATACTAGATTTAATTAGTAACAATTTACCCTAAATATTTTATAACTAGAAATTATTGGTTAGAAAGGCATATAGGGATATAAATAATCGATGTAATTTCTGTTGCATATTGTAGTAACAATAGCTTTAATTCGGAAATTGTAAATTATAAAATCTATAATTAGGTTTATATAGAAAATATTTTAGTCCGGACTATAATTTATTTTAAGTAATAAATGGTAGTATATTTCTAGAGATTAATTTAGTTGGCGGCTTTAATTAGAAAATCAAAACCATAAGACACTCTTTGAAGGCACCACTTCACGAAGTAATACTTTTCATGAAATTCCACTATTTCATAAAAAAGACACATTTTCATGATTCACATGAGAAGCTAAAGGAAGACCACCGTGGGTCATGATATCCATCATAACTTAAAAATTTATGATTTTTTATTTTATTTTTTATCATGTAAATTTACTAAAAAAATTGTTAAAAATTAAACACCCCATCCCTTCCCGGTTAATTTTTTCACATGACATTAGTTTTTTATAAAAATTTGACACCCGGATCTATAGTTACTGGTTAATTTCGCCTCCTTCATAGTAAAAGACGTTCTTTCGTTAAGATAACATTTGCGAAGAGAGACGGGACGGGACGGGGGAGGGCCATTCATGGCTTCTCTTCGGAGAAAAACCATCAAAACCATTGAATACAATAAAGCATTAATAGTTGCAATTTTTATGAAAATAAATTATCGGAAAATTAGGAACATAAATTCTAATAGGGAGTATTTGTAAGCGTTACATTTGAAGGGAATAGTGGCTTATTGGTGGTAAGTCATATTTCAATAAAAAATTTGTTCATAGGTCACTACTCTCGTAAGATTTTTAATTGTATGTTAACTTACAAGCGATAAAAAAAATATATTATTTTCTTAATTTTTTTGGTATTTTTTTTTACTAAAAAAACTAAAAAAAGCTAAAAGAAATAGCTTTTAACTTATTTTTTTACAATTTGATATCTTTCTTGCATAGATTATAATATCTTTTTTTAAGTTTAAAAACAATTTTTAACCTCTTTTTTACATTTTAATATATTTCCCATATATATTATA
This sequence comes from Primula vulgaris, assembly GCA_963920805.1. Taxonomy (NCBI): domain Eukaryota; kingdom Viridiplantae; phylum Streptophyta; class Magnoliopsida; order Ericales; family Primulaceae; genus Primula; species Primula vulgaris. The sequence continues at coordinate 27,962,508 of OY987216.1, forward strand.
AGTTAATTTTTAAGCTTAAAAATAACTTTTAATCATTTTTTTATTGGACGGGGTGACTGTAACTTAAAAAAGTTTTGCCACATGACTTCTATTTAAAAAATCTTGTAAAATGTGACTTATACTAATATTCTCGGCTAATAATTCCGCCAAAATACTTATTGGTTCGAGATAAAAGTCAATATAGATCATCTTATAATTGTTATGTTTTATAAAGTGGCATGTTTCGCCAACCCTATGATGGTGATTAAGCTCTACAACTTTATTCTTCCATTGATGTTCAACAACCAACCAACAATAGATTAGTTAGTCACTTGAATTGACATATTTGACCTTTTTATGGTAATTTGTTGGCCTTGCAAACTAAACTTTTTGTCTACGTATAAATTTAAATAATATTATTTTGTAATTTTATTTTCCAAATGTATGTTGTGTGTGTTAATACATGATTTTGGCCATTATAACAGTCAAATTAGAATGATGTATTTTAGGATAAATGGTGAACTGCTCTTTGCCCCGTGGAGCAAAATACACAGTATCAATGAAAAAATTAGAGACACTATCACTTTAACATTTATAGATATATATATATAGATGTATAGATATAGAAAGAAGTATGAGAGACAACAATAAATGATGTTTTATTAATCAGAATGTATGTAGAGTGATACCTACATGAGACACCCTAAACCTCTTTATATAGTAGATGATAGTGTTACAAGACCTAGGAAGCTCAATTCAAGCATAAGTAAAGCCCATGAACTAAGGCCCAAGATGGCCAATAATATCCTACAACAATCCCCATTTGGACGTCTTGATTTTTTCGTCTCCATGGAGTCGATCTAAGTCGAGTTCATTCACAATGCTAAACACATAAAAATCTTAGGGCCGGAAAATCCAGTGTGGGACAAAACCGGTACCTAGGAAAAACTGTGTAGCCGAATGATATAGGCCGAAATTTCATGTAAGTAACTAACCACAAAACAGTGTGCCTCATCAAAACCTTGCCAAAGCAAACCCAATGGTAAAATCTCTGATCGAAGAAAAAAAAAATGCAACATTGGTAGTAATAGGGGATCAACCACAAAACAGGTGACTCATAAAAACCTTGCTAGAGTAAACTCAGTGGGAAAAACCTCTAGTCGAATGACAAAAGAGTACGCAGTGGTAAAAAGTATACAACATGATACTCTCCCTAATTTCGGCAATTTTAAGTGAGATTTGATGGGAACGTGTCTCGCTAAAAACATTTCTAAGGAAAACCCAGTGGGAAAAAAGATTGGTCTAAGGACAAAAAGAGTACATGAGCATGCGACTGGATGCTCCCCTCACTTGCACATGGCAGTGTGCGAGGATTTCGACTAAGTAATAATTAGTGCAATAAACATTCACCTGATGCCACAATATCTCATTCGGGAATATCTCAAACATTCACTTAGATGCGATTATAAATCAAGCATCTTCGTTTGACCAGGGAATATCTCATCTGGTCAATGCCACAATATCAAAATGTTATAATCAATCGACGACAGGCGAATAATAGTACAGACAGTCATGTATTAGAATCTAAATCATTTATCAATTCGACGATAGGAGAATTGGTAAAGTAACTTTAAATGCTTTAAAGAATGTGTTAGCAACCACTTGAAAGACATTTCAACTCCTCTAAAATACGCTTTTGGTCATATTGAATGAAGGCTATGTAAAGAAATTTTAATTCTTTCATGAGCTATTACCAGATAACACTGCTTTTCTCGAATATTTTATAACTCAACAAGCTACGGCAAGACTTATATGAGTATAAGGCCTCATATTTGACAAATCAATTTGGTTTTACCAAACATTTTAATTTGAAACGATAGGTCCATAATCTTTGTCACAAAGGACTCTTTTAGGCAATTAGTTGGTGAAATTACGTGGTACACGGTTACCCACTATTTTCAGAAAACCAACTTCCCTACAAGTATTGCCTAAAATTTCATAATTTAAAGTTTGGTCACATTTGTCAAAGAAATTTGCTCAAATTACTTTAAATTATGTCGAGAAATTTCACAAACAAGCAAACCATAATCCAAAAGTATTTCCAAATGGGAAAAAAAATATAATTCAAATGGAAAAACATAATCCATATGAGCGAAAAAACAGCTCAATGATTTATCAAAATCAATAAACAAAGGTACCAAACTCATTTGAGCCACAAAATCGGGGGTATCAAGAGTTTTCTTTCAGTTAGCTTTAACAACATTAGCATCGGTTTTTCCACCTTTATAATAGTTTTGAACTATTTAAGGTGTAACTGTGCATGACCTTTGTCTTTGTAGCATAGAGTTGGCTCCTTGAGCATTATCCCTTACTTTAAGACAACGGGTCATATTGTTCCTTTCAAGAACTGTCTTGGAGCCATATGTCTTCGATTTTGACGATTGTCTAAAACCTCGCTTGGCTAGGAGATTCGTCGGGATCGCGACAGTTTGAGACAAATAACACTTGTCTCGGTTCTCGATTCGTGAAAAAAATATATACACGAATAGCATTAATATCAGGCAAACAATTCGCCATTAACCCAATAAGATTAAAACTATTCACCGAGACAATTTTCTTATTTAATAACAGTTGGGTGATAAAGGAACATGGTGAATATAAATTCACGATACTGCTTATGGAATACAATTTACAAGATAGTATTTTGGTGAAGGATTGCTCCAATATGTCAATTTCAGACATTTGTTCACCATAGACGTCATCACGTCTCAAATATGGCGGCGGAATATCATTAACGCCTTATCTTTCATCTTGCGAGTAACAACAAACTCGTGTTTTACTCATCAAAGATGGCATCCAAAAAAAATTGGGCATCATATCTTCACACTTCAAGATGACTAACATGTGGTGACGGAATAAAATCAACGTCTAAACAGTCATTTCACAAGTATGCTTTGCGATTTTCTCATCATAGATGGCATCCAACATGTGTTGGGAGTTCTGGATTAGTTATCATATAAAACGACCGGTTTATATGTTTATGGTTTGCACAAGTACAAACTTTGTTTCGAAACGACAGGTTCGAAAATAGTTTTGCTTTTAATGTGAATTGGTTCTCATTGATCGAACGACGGGTCGATACTGAGACACCAATTCGGCGAAACATACATCACATATTAACACACTCGGGAAAATTATTATTTAGCCAACCACTTTCGGTAGCTCTACTTGAACACGACCAGGAAAGACGGTGATGGTGGAGGGCACGAATGCCACTTAAAACCCGACATCATTAGGATATCGACTTCCGCCTATATCTTTCCTATACATCGTATCCAAATAGGTGAGCCTAGTTGGGGAAGGTTCATAATTTTTCCTACTTAAATGTGAAAATATATGATTTCGCAAATTAACATATCATAAACATGACAGTGATTACATATATAGATGTTGCTACTTTTGATATTTACTAATTATCATCAATCAGCACATAATATATCACAATTTATACTAGCAATATCTAATTATTATTATTAACTGCCATATGTGAAGATTTTATTCATGGTAATTACAACATGCAAGCAAGTAATATATTCTTAATTATCAATTAATTATATATGGTAATTTTAACATGCAAATGGTTAATTTACATGAAAACATATCAATTTATTCAATTAACATGTAATATTTATTCATTTGCCTTTTAATAAATATATATATGCATGTGAGTGAATATTTATAAACTGAATATTGACTTTTATAACACATATATACTACATGGACTATCCGTGTAATTTCAGCAGATCATATATCTATTTACAGCGTTATTACAGCTTCAGTCCATAATTTCAGACAAGTTTCGGTTTAGTCTTTTAGTAATTAACATGTACAGTCAATAATTTCAGGGAATTACAAAACAGTCATACTGTTTTCAGTTTGTTAAAGATTTAATCCCACAGATTAATACATGTTTTACAATTACACGATTTTCGATTTACAACCTGATTATATGTCTTTTACTGATTTTGTTTGTATAAAATTACAATTTTACAGTACACAATACATATTAGATATCAATAAGTTTTTATAGACAGTTTGATCATGTTAGACAGTAAAAAAAACACTATCACGCATAGTTTTTTTTTTCAACAAATACATGTAGTTTGGGTTACTGTGTATGGTATTATCAATAAATATAATTTTATAATCAAAAATATGTGTGTTACGATCATGATTATTATTTTATTATTTTTTGGTGCAGTTCGAAAAGACTCTATCGGAGCTTTTGGATGCAATTATTATTTTATTATTTTCTAGAAATTGGTAATTTATGATTTTAAAGAATTATTAATTTATCCAAATTGGTAATTTACATATATCGATCTGGTTTTCTCTGCCACCACCACCGACAGTAAAGACCACCACCACCGCCTAAACTATCACCATCGACGTCGTGATCAAAGATAACTGTCTATACATATATATCATATATACCAGAGACTTGAATTCTTAATAGACAAGGGACTGATAGTGTAAATTAAATGAAGTAATTAATTAATCTGTTACGCAATTATAGTTTGGGTGTAATTATAGTTTGGTCTTTCAGTTTTAAAATACACATTAATGACCCAAAAATTTTAAAACTTATAGATTTGGCCACGTATATAGTTATTTGACCCTACAATTTGATCCGTTAAAGTATTAAAATTTAGAATTAACATTTTTCTCTGTGTATTTACTTTTTCACTATTGTGTATGCACTTTCTCAACGTGTATGCACTTTTCTAAATTGTGTATGTATTTTTTTTAGTGTATATACACTTTTCTAAATTGGATATACACTATTTTTTTTAATGTTTATACAATTTTTCGCGATTGTTTATGTACTTTTTTTACTGTGTCTGCAATTTTTTTGATTGTGTATACACTTTTCTGGATCTCTATGCATTTTTCTAAGTTGGTTATCCATTTTTTTGATTGTGTATGCACTTTCCTAAGTTGCCTATACACTTTTTCGCGATTGTGTTTGTAATTTTTTTGATTTTGTATACACTTTTCTAATTTGGTTATGATCTTTTTTGGTGTATTCAGTTTTTCGCGATTGTATATGCACTTTTCTGATTATATATGCACTTTTCAGGATTATGTATGCACTTTTTCGGATTGTGTATGCACCTTTTCAGATTGTGTATGCACTTTTATCGGTTGTGTATTCACTTTTGCGGATGTTTATGTAATTTTTCGGATTATGTATGTGTTGAACGATGTTCTTCTAATCGATTGTTTTAATGATAACAAAATATGTAAAACATGATAAAAGCTCGTTTTGCGTTCTAATCATTTTATCTAGCTTGTTAAAGGTTCGAAATGATAGATTTATTAAATACGAAGCCAACGGTTCAAGCGGAACAATAATCGGACTTAAAACGAAGAAGTTACGAGCATTCGAAGTATAGCGGGAAAACCGAGAAAGTGTCAGAAAAACGACCGATCGTTTTGGACAAACGACCGATCGTTTTTGGTCCAAAATGTTCCAGTGTGGTCATGATAAAAACGATCGGTCGAAACAGACAAAACGACCGATTGTTTTTGGTCCAAAATGTTCCAGTGAGGTCGTCTTAAAAACGACCGGTCGAAATGATAAAACGACCGATCGTTTTCTGCAGAAATTCAAAAAATAGATTTTTGGCTTATTCTGGAAAATTGGGAAATTGGTTAAAACCAATGGGTAAAGACATAACCCTTCATACAACGGTAACAAAGACCAATTAGCCTTCAAATACCCCCAAAATCTTTGGTGAAAAATATCCTAATTCACACACTCAAATAAGCTATTATTTCAAGATCATACTCAAGCTTATACTTCATTTTTCTCACTTATATTCATAAATACTCTTGTGTGTAATCTTATTGTAATCATATAAACACCAAGATATTATTTGTTAGTGAGTGATGCATTTCAATTCAAAATTGTAGAGTGATTTATAAACTCAATTGTGAGCGAGTGATCGGGTAGAGGCTTTATAAGCGAGTATTGCTTAAAAGCTCTAGGTCTTTTCATTCGGGATACTCATAGAGTAGTAAGGGGGAGCTTAATCCGCGGATAAGCCCGTTAGGGTGTAATCTTAGGATGAAGATTCTAGTGAAATACTCGGTAGTGTGAATACCGAGGAGAGGACTAGGCGTGTTTTGTCGAACCTCTATACATCTTGTGTTATTTCTTTTCACTTAACTTTTATTTTTCGCACTTATTTATTGCTTATTTTGATTGCTTGCATAGCTTAAACTAGCATTAAATAGTTAACAAAATTGTTTAGTTATAAAATCTACTAATTAGCGTTGTTAATAGCTCAAAGATTTTATTCCGCAAAAATCGTACGTAAAACTTATTCACCCCCTCTAAGGTTTAGACACTTACGGGCCAACGGTATGCATTTTTTCCGATTGTGTATATATTTTTTTACGATTGTGTATGCACTTTTTTTGGATTGTTTATACATCATTTTCACGGGTATATGCATACTTTTTGGATTATGTATGGAAAAATTTCATGACTGTGTATGCGCCTTTTTTAATTATGTATGCATCTTTTTTTCACTGTGTATGCATATTTTTTAGATTGTGTATGCAAATTTTTGCGATTATGAATGCATATTTTTTGAACGTATTCACTTTTATCGATTTTTTTTTACTTGTTTTTTGTTTTTTTTTTATTAATTTTTGTTTTTTTTTGAATGGAGGTGATGGAGGTGGAGATTGTGTATGCAATTTTTTTTTTTGACTTGTTTTTTTTTTAATAAGTCTTTTTAAACTTTTATGTATTTTTAAATTTTAAATATTTTTGGATTTTTTTTGAGTGGAGGTTGACGATGATGGCGGTCGTTCGCCGGAGCTCCATCAACCTCGCCGGAGCTCTGATGAACCATCACCGTCGCCGCCAACTCATGAGCAAGTGGTGGGTCGGAATTTAGGTTCAAACTATAGTTGAGTGGAGAGAGAGAGTTGAAGTGAAATGTGATGTTTTTAGATGAAGATATGGAGAGTAAAAAATAGAAATTAGTACCTGAACAAAATGTTTGATATACCAATTTTTAGGAATATTTGACAATGCTTGAGACTTTTTTGGTATTGAAAAAAACACTAATATGATAATTATGATCCGTTTGATATTAGCTTTTTTAGTCAAAAAACTGCTTTCAGAAAACAGTAGGAAAAAAGTTTGCTTTTCAAAATATACAGTGTTTGGTAAAAACTTAAAAAATCTAACTTTCAACGTATTGATTTTTGGCATTAGGTAATAATATTTTGCTTTTTCAATCAAAATAATTTTAAAAGACATTTTTTTGATAAATTTTTAAAATATCATATTTAAACGAGCAAGTAATACGTCAAGTATACTAATAAAATTTTAGTTGAGATAAAATCAATATTTATTAAAATTCTTAAAATGATGGTGAGAAAACTATCAAAATCTTCAAAACGTGTGGATTTTTTTGCTTTAGTTTTTATAGTTATATTCCTTCAAAATCAAAATCTAGATTTTTATAAAGTTAAAAAAAAGTAGTGATAGCAAAAACATATGATTTTTTAAAATCAAAAAATTAAAAAAACTAACCAAAAAAAATTGATGCAAACATGCCCCCAGATGATACTTAAGTTTAATATAGATAGGTGACACTATTTATTTAACCATACAAATTTAACAGAAACCAAAGAAAAAAAGCAGTAACCAAACAATGAGTATAGATAGCGGTCAATTTACATTTTGTTTAAAGTTTCCCCCCCGCCTTCTCTTTCTTTCTCCACCAAACCCAGCCCTATTTTTCTCAGATACAAATTTCATTAACACCCCATATATTGTAAAACTGACAGATTGAGGACAAAATCACTACTCTACAAAAACACTTACAAAACACCTTTTTATTAAATAAAATAAAAACCACTTCACAAATCTCCTCAAAATGGCCTCCACCAGTTCCCACGCCCTCATCCAAGAAGATGACGTAAGCCCTTACTCTTTCTCTCTATTTCTATATATACATATATAAGGTCTGTTTGGCAACATGTTTTTTTAACTGATTTTTAGATTTTAGATTTTAAAAATTAGTCGGTGTTTGGGTGTTTGGACAGCCAGATTGTTATATTTTGAAAAAACAGATTTTTAGCCTAAAAAGGTTAAAAATCCAACAATCCAAAAATCAAGAATCTGGGTTTTGGTTGGATTTTTAAAACAGTATTTTTTGAAATATGATTTTTGACCAAATAATCTGTTGCTAAACAGACCCATCTAGTCATATGTATATTTACATAAGTATTTTTTTTTGCAGGATTTTGATTGGGAAGCGGCGGTGAGAGAGATAGACTCGGCGTGTCTAGCTACGAAGCCCGCCACGATACAATATAAGCCTTTATTCGGCTCCAGGCAATCGACTTTGGATGAATTTGTTAGGAAATCGGTACCTACGGAGTGTAGAATTCAAGAAGAAAATGAAGTTATTAGCGGCGTTCGGATTGATCCCGAGGCTGCCCAGACCTGGATTTACCCAGGTTTAATCTTTATTACCCTTTTTAAAGTAGTATGTGTGTTTGGTTCTTAGGAATGTTTGTTTTGTTTCAGGGTTTTTTGTTGCTTAATGACCTATGAAAGAAAATGTCGAAAAGATTAATTCTTTTCCTATATGTTTTGACTGGAATCTTTAAAAAGTAGTGTTTCAGCAAACCATAATCCTGTGAAATTGTAATGAATCATGAATGGTTTCGTTGCACTTTTGATTATTGTGTACTCTGTATTTTGGACTGCAGTTTTCATGACATTTGATACATGTTAAATATGTACATTAGGTGCTATCTACAACCTTAGATTCTTGTGTCATTTTTCGTTTTATTTTCTTGGAAATAAAACGAGAGGGTATTGTACTTTAAACTTGGGAAAGATAGAGAAAGTAATCAATTATTTTGTTTTCCATGAAATTGCAATACGAGTTACTGTTAATATATTAGTAATTAGTGTCAACGTTTTCTTCGCAATAAGAAGACAAAGCATTAGCGGAAACACATCCTTTTTCATTGCAGCTAAAAAATAATTCTTATTGACATCATTGGTGCCATCTTTTTAGTTCTTTAAACTTAATGGTGTTGGGATGCATTCACCTAGCTTTACACTGTGGCTTATGATTCATCCTTAGTATAAGAAGTTCACAGTTATTAATGGACATAATTTATATTATTTGGCAGTTAATATTCCGCTTCGTGACTATCAGCTCTCAATTACAAGGACGGCGCTGTTTTCGAATACCTTGGTGGCACTGCCAACGGGGCTTGGCAAAACCCTAATTGCTGCGGTTGTGATGTACAATTATTTTAGATGGTTCCCGGAAGGTAGTCAATATTCTATGTAACTTCTATAATATCTGCTGTATATTTCAGTAGAAGTAGTTAGTTAACTTATGGGTGCATCTAAATTGGTGCGTAAGTCACACATTACAATTACTCCTTCTGATATTTGTTCGATTAGCTTACCTATTCGAGGTACCTGCAAAAACTTCCGCAAGGGGCTTAAACACAGTTTTATCTTTTGAACTTTGTAACTGGAGAAAATTAGCATGCCATTGAACTTGAGCAAAACTAACTGGAAAGTATTATGGTGTGATATATTTATATAAGTAACAAAATTATACAGATAATTAACGGAAGAATTGTGGTGAAATTTAAGTGCTCAGCAGAGAACTGTGTCTTGCTCTTGTCATGTAGATGGCTACTGTTGGGATCTTATTTATGAGAGATGAAATACTTCATTAAAAAATTTGAACTGGCTTTTGGGAGAAGCCCTTATTCAAGATTGGACCTGGGAATGGGCATGGGCATGAGTGACTATAATGCTCCAAGCTCCAACATAAGAGACAAAATGATGTGCCCGGGATGCTAAGATGTCGGTAAGTCGCTGAATTCTAGGAGAACTCAATAGAGAAGCCAACTCTTCGTGTTTGATAAGCCGAAGGCGCCACAAACAAGATGGGTTGGGGTTCTAATGAAACAAGCTTGATAAGCCCAAAGGCGCCACAAACAAGTTCCGTTAGGATGATTCACCACACTCCGGAGAGAGAAGAAGGGGAGTGATAAGAATCGGGGTTTAACTCGCCACTAACAATCTGAATTCCACAAATTGCAAGATAAGAGAAAAGGATAAACAAGCAAAAAGCTTAATTCTTTATATCATTCCAGTGTGTTTATAACTTGATACATATGGCTTTATATAGAGCCAAAAACGTCACCCTAATGACAGGATAAGATTTCCAACTTAGATTACTTGAATCTAGTTAGATACATCCATAAAAACCTTTTACACTTATCTATATCATTAAGTAGGGACTTTGACCACTAGATACACTTAATATAAGCATATCCACGTCCATAAGCATGCACAACAATGTCAAATGCTTAGATTACACCCCCTTGGCAGATTAGAATCATTGAATGTGCAGATTCATGCATCGAATTAATGCACTCCTTGAGATAGCCAAAATTCGATGTATCGGCAAAGTTATCGGCAAAGTTGCTACTCAAAGCTAGCAAATGAGTTAAGTCTTTTGTCATAAGCACTTCATTACCAATTTCGAGCTTCTTAGATTTTGACCGAGTAACCGGACCCACATGAGGAATGTTGAGCTTAGATTCATAATCGAATGCCACATGATGGACATCATCTCCTCTGGGTTGATTAGGATTTGCCCTCAAATCCATATTTTCATCGTCTTCAATGTATGGAGTCAAATCCCGAACATTGAAAGTGTTTGATCCTTGGTAACTTTCAGGTAGTTCAATCTTATATGCGTTATCGTTGACCTTAGACAACACCCGAAAAGGACCATCGGCCCTTGGCATAAGTTTTGATTTCCGTAGGTTTGGAAACCGCTCCTTCTTCAAATGAACCCAAACTAGATCGCTTGGTTCGAAAACAACACGTTTTCGACTTTTATTCGTCACTTGCTCATTGATCTTATTTTGTTTCTCAATCCGTTCTTTCACCTTCTTATGTATCTCTTTAACCAACTCGGCTTTCTTTTCTCCATCCATACTAACCCTCTCGTTGATAGGTAATGGAGATAAATCCAAAGGTGTAATATGATTAAAACCATAAACAATCTCAAAAGGGCTGAGTTTCGTAACTCTATGCACACTACGATTATAAGCAAACTCGGCCATTGCTAGAGCCCCATCCCATGATTTCAGATTTTTACTAATAAGACTTCGAAGTAAAGTAGACAAAGTTCGGTTTACTACCTCGGTCTGCCCATCGGTTTGCGGGTGACAGGCTGTACTAAATAGAAGTTTAGTACCCAATTTCTTCCACAACGTCTTCCAAAAGTAACTCAAGAACTTGACATCCCGATCCGACACGATTGTTTTCGGAATACCATGTAGTTTCACAACTTCTCGAAAGAACAAGTCCGCAATATGCGATGCATCGTCCGTTTTGTGACACGGAATGAAATGAGCCATTTTTGAAAAACGATCTACTACCACAAAGATCGAATCCATACCCCGCTGTGTTTTTGGTAATCCCAATATAAAATCCATACTCACATCAACCCATGGTTGATTCGGTACAGGTAATGGCATGTATAACCCTTGATTTGCTTCTTTGCTCTTCGACTTCTTACAAACTACACACTTCTCAATAACCTGATGTATGTCTTTAATCAGAGCAGGCCAATAAAAATGTTCTTTGACCATTTCCAAGGTCTTCTTTTCCCCAAAGTGTCCTGCCAGACCACCACTATGGGCCTCTCGAACTAACAATTCCCGAACAGAACAATTCGGAATCACAAGTTTTCCCATCCGAAAGAGATATCCCTCGTGGCGATAGAACCCATTCACGGCCTCCTTCTCACATGCCGAATAGATAGAGGACAATTTTGGATCTTCTGAGTACTGATCCTTGATGAGTTCGAATCCAAGCAAGTTGGCACTCATCATCGATATAAGAGCATGTCTTCGAGAAAGAGCATCAGCAACAACATTCGAATTTCCTTTCTTGAATTTGATAACATATGGAAATACTTCCATAAACTCGACCCACTTCGCATGTCTTCGGTTCAGTTTTGCTTGTCCCTTCAAATATTTTAAAGACTCATGGTCGGTGTGTATTACAAATTCCTTTGGAAGTAAATAATGCTGCCACACTTCCAAGGCTCGTATCAAGGAATAGAACTCCTTGTCATAGGTGGAATAGTTGAGTCGAGAGCCACCTAACTTCTCACTAAAATAAGCAATCGGTCGCTTGTCTTGTATGAGGACAGCCCCTATGCCTACCCCGGATGCATCACACTCGATTTCGAAAGTTTTCGAAAAGTCGGGCAGAGCCAAAATTGGAGCCGAGCATAATTTCTCCTTTACCATCTCAAAACTCTTACGAGCAGCCTTATCAAATTTAAACGCACCATTAACTTTAGTACACTCAGTTAGAGGGGCTAACAAACTGCTAAAGTTTTTCACAAAACGTCTATAAAATGATGCTAATCCATGAAAACTTCGAACCTCCGAAACACTAGTCGGCTCAGGCCATTCCTTGATTGCTTTTACTTTTTCCTCATCAACTTCAACACCCCTTTCTGACCACAAAACCGAGAAAGACGACTCGGTCTTGGCAAAAATCAGATTTCTTCAAATTCCCAAAAAGCTTTTCTCGACGTAGAACGTCGAGGACCAGTCGTAGATGCTCCAAATGTTCGGCAAAGGACTTGCTATAGATAAGTATGTCGTCGAAATAAACAACAACAAACTGCCCAATAAACTTACGTAAGGCATGATTCATCAAACGCATAAAGGTGCAAGGTGCATTTGACAAACCGAATGGCATAACCAGCCATTCAAACAACCCTTGCTTCGTTTTGAAAGCGGTCTTCCACTCGTCACCTTCTTTCATACGGATTTGATGGTATCCACTCTTAAGATCAACTTTTGAAAAATATATTGAACCATGCAATTCGTCGAGCATATCATCAAGGCGTGGTATTGGATAACGATACTTTACAGTAATTTTGTTGATAACCCGACTATCAACACACATACGCATGCTACCATCTTTCTTCGGTACGAGTAATGCCGAAACCGAACAAGGACTCATCGATTCCCGAACGTACCCACGCTCTATCAACTCTGACACTTGGCGATGCAATTCTTTGGCTTCCTCGGGATTACAACGATAGGCTGGTCGGTTAGGTAAAACAGCACCGGGAATGAGATCGATTTGATGTTCGATTCCACGAATCGGTGGCAAACCAGGTGGTAATTCCTCGGGAAACACATCCTCGAATTCCTCCAAAAGTTTTACAACTTGCGGTGGGAGTGAGGACTTGTCGGTAAGCATAATTTCCCGTATGAGCAACACAAAAATCTGATCCTTGGTACTCAAGACTCGCTCGACTTCTCTGCGACTAACAACCAGATTTTCCCGCTTTGTTTTGCCTAAAATATCATTTCGAATTTGCGCCGGTGTGAGTGGCGCAAGAGTATGCTTCCTCCCTTCCTTTTCAAATGAATAAGTATTCTTGAATCCGTCATGAACCACCTTCCGATCATACTGCCACGGTCGGCCTAAGAGTAAATGACTAGCACTCATAGGTACAACGTCACAAAGAACTTCGTCGGTGTAGCGGCCTATAGTGAAAGGAACCTTTACTTGCTCGGAGACCCGAATATCACCCACCTCGTTAAGCCAACGTAGTTTGTAGGGGCTAGGATGCTTCATCTTAGCCAATCCCAATTTCTCCACCAGCGTAGTGGATGCCACGTTTGTACAACTCCCTCCATCGATGATAACTCCGCACACCTTTTCACTCACTTTGCATCGAGTGTGAAATATGTTCTTGTTCATCGGTAGTGACGGGCTGTACATTAAGAACGCGCCGAACAACGAGGACCTCTCCATCTTCAGCCACATCTAAAGAATCCTCATCGAACTTTTGAACTTCTTCCTCGACTTCTTCTTCGCTCTCAATTTCAGATTCTCGGATAATCATAACTTTCCGATTTGGACATTCCGAAGCGATATGACCATGTCCTTGACAACGAAAGCATTTCAAGTCCCGATGCCTCGGGTTAGGCTTTGGAACCTCATCTTTTTTTGGTGTAGCCATTGGCGCTTTCCCCATCTCACCCCGTCCGACCCGGTTGGTGGTCGAGACAGTCTTCCCTTCAGTCATAGCGTTGTTTGTGTATTTCCCCCCACTTGGCCGAGCGGAGTATGGCCGGGTGGTGACCTTTCGTTTTCTTTGACGCTCCACTTTCAACGCCAATTTAATTACGTCCTCCAAGAAAACAAATGGTTGCAACTCCACTGTATCCGCTATATCATCATTGAGACCCCGTAAGAACCGAGCGATGGTTTGCTCATGCGGCTCTTGAAGGTTACACCTCATCATCGCAGTTTCGAAGTTCTTAACATACTCCTCCACGCTCATAGCTCCTTGTCGAAGAGATTGTAAATGTAGGTACAACTCTTGGCGGTAGTATTCTGGTACGAAACGACGTTGCATAAGCCGTTTCATGATCCTCCAAGTTCGGACTTCCCCCTCTCCATCCCGACGCCTCTGCCCTTTCAAATTCTCCCACCACAAATGAGCATATTCGGTGAACTCAAGTGCAGCCAAGCGAACTTTCCTCTCCTCGGGTACGTCGTGGAACTCAAAGAGCTTTTCAACACGCTGCTCCCACTCGAGGTAATCTTCGGGTGAGCTATTACCCTTGAATGGAGGCATCTTGATGTTCATGGTATGACCGGGATTGTCATAACGCCTTTGTTGACGTCGCGGTGCCCCTTCATATTCTTCTTCAGCATGTTCACTCAAGTCACTGGGATGACTGTGGTGACTATGATTGTCTTCTTCATTTGGTGGTGGTTGGCGTTGTTGGTTTTGGAGATGTATCTCCGCCATCTCTGCTTGCATGGTCTCGATTTGCTGCTCAAGCCGATAGATTTTGACTTGGTCGAGCGTCATGCCTCTTGGAATTCGACCTTCGTTTTCGTTGGACTGGTGTGACCTGGTCGACATCCTTGCTCTGATACCAATATGATGTGCCCGGGATGCTAAGATGTCGGTAAGTCGCTGAATTCTAGGAGAACTCAATAGAGAAGCCAACTCTTCGTGTTTGATAAGCCGAAGGCGCCACAAACAAGATGGGTTGGGGTTCTAATGAAACAAGCTTGATAAGCCCAAAGGCGCCACAAACAAGTTCCGTTAGGATGATTCACCACACTCCGGAGAGAGAAGAAGGGGAGTGATAAGAATCGGGGTTTAACTCGCCACTAACAATCTGAATTCCACAAATTGCAAGATAAGAGAAAAGGATAAACAAGCAAAAAGCTTAATTCTTTATATCATTCCAGTGTGTTTATAACTTGATACATATGGCTTTATATAGAGCCAAAAACGTCACCCTAATGACAGGATAAGATTTCCAACTTAGATTACTTGAATCTAGTTAGATACATCCATAAAAACCTTTTACACTTATCTATATCATTAAGTAGGGACTTTGACCACTAGATACACTTAATATAAGCATATCCACGTCCATAAGCATGCACAACAATGTCAAATGCTTAGATTACACCCCCTTGGCAGATTAGAATCATTGTATGTGCAGATTCATGCATCGAATTAATGCACTCCTTGAGATAGCCAAAATTCGATGTATCGGCAAAGTTATCGGCAAAGTTGCTACTCAAAGCTAGCAAATGAGTTAAGTCTTTTGTCATAAGCACTTCATTACCAATTTCGAGCTTCTTAGATTTTGACCGAGTAACCGGACCCACATGAGGAATGTTGAGCTTAGATTCATAATCGAATGCCACATGATGCACATAAGAGACAAAAAGGACTAAATGTGAAAATATTTCTGAAAGTAAACCATTTCGAATATTAGTTGTACCGAGATAACAAAAGTCTTTCTCCTTGATAAATCTGATATAAAGTGGTCAGTTGTTCTCAATGAAATCCATTCTCTTATTCCAACTTAATTTTCGAACTTATTCTAAGATGCACTGCCCTCTTGATAGCTATGCAATGAACTCTATATGATGGTTAACAAAGAAGAACATGGGTGCAAATTTTCAAATTGTTGTATATGTAATCTGAATTACTTCAATATGGTGGTTTAAATGATTGATTGAATGTTAATTTTCTGATTATAGACAGTTTTCCCTTCCCTGTGTAAACGAACTTAGTGGTTTATTGACCATTGGCATTTTATATCATGACAGGGAAAATTATTTTTGCTGCTCCTTCTCGTCCACTTGTTATGCAACAAATTGAAGCTTGTCACAACATTGTAGGAATACCACAAGTAAGACAACTTTTATTTCTGTCATTAATCTAATATTTCAGTTTGAAGCTACTCAACGATCTTTAAACATGGTTTGTAAAAACTGAAATCACACTGATTGCAGGATTGGACAATTGATATGACAGGTCAAGTAAATCCTTTTGCCAGGGTGCACTTATGGAAAGCTAAACGTGTTTTCTTTGTTACTCCTCAAGTTTTGGAAAACGATATCAGATCTGGTAAATGTCTGATTATGCTTTCTGATGTTTTTGTGAAAGTTATCATCTTTAGATTTGAATTACCCGCAGAGGCCTTCCATACTTGTTCAGTACTTACCTGCTTGAAACTTGGCAAAAAAATAGAACCCTTGAAAGTTCCTTTATGAAGAAAGATTATCTATGTTACATGCTTCTTATAATAAGTGGTTAGTGGGTGACATGTTTCAAATTTTACTTTCTTATCATTTTACCGTTGCTCGTTAGTATCCTATGAGTTAAATATATAAATAGTACTAACTTAGAATATTTGAATTTAGTTGTGTATATATAATTGTTTACTGAATATGGTTAGCAGACTTATGTGTCCCCTTTACCTTATGCACCATGGTTTCAAATGGCGCTAGGCAGGATTTAGGCGGTGAGGTGAGGCCTGGGGGTCTGACGCCCAGGCGGGGGGACTAGGCGGCAAGATCATATTTTCACATTTTTAATCATTTTTCTTAGACTTGGATGTACAATGCAATTTCCGTAGTAATATTCCATTTCAGTTGGAAAATGCAGTCAGATGTTTGGGGATTGTACAATAGACATGTTGTAAATAAGTTAACCAAGTTAAATTGAACATTTCAAGCCTATTAGCCCATAGTTATACGAGTCAAGGTTTCAAAAGTGGCTAGGCGGACTAAAAGCGGAAGGTGGGGACTGGGGTCTAGGTGAATAAGCGCGGGGCCTAAGTGGCACCTAAGCAGAAAAACCATATTTTAACATTTTTTTTAATATATATGTTCTATATATAATTAACAAGCCAAATTAAGCATATATATACTATTAATTTATCAATAAACTATCAATAATTCAACAAAAGCTATGATAATAATATTTGAACAGTCGTAAACCAAAATAAACATAATGATGTAGTGAAAGACAAATTTGAAGCGTAAATCTTGATTGATCAACATGTATTTCTGAGTAATCTTTTATGAGTTTTTTAATAATAAAATTTCACCTATTTTGACCGGGGTGACCCGTTTAACCCGGATTCGACTCATACAAAAGCGCCTACTATTAGTCGCGACGGCTGACAAAGGCATGGCGCCTAGGTGGGGCCTAAGCGGAGCAAGGAGGGGATTTTTGAAACAGTGTTATGCACTTTTATGGTTGATTATCCATTATAGCATTGGCGAGTTGGGTTCGTAAATTTGAGTATTTAACTTTTGTCTACTTTTCTTGTCTTATGAAGGCATTAGGTCTAGTTATTATGTGTGGGTGTATTGTAATATTTTATTTAACTGTGTGTGTGTGTGTGTGTATTGGCTTTCATTTAATATCTTGAATCCCTATAGCGTTTGACAATTTTCACCCTGAATTACTTTTTGCTCCCCAACTGCTATGCAAATTTTCTGTCTTTTGAGTTTATTTTCTTGTTTCTTGATTTATTTCCTTATCTTTGTTTAAATCAGTAATATTTTCTTAGGTACTTGTTTAGCAAAAGACCTAGTATGTCTGGTGATTGACGAGGCTCATCGAGCATCGGGTAATTATTCCTATTGTGTGGCGGTTCGGGAGGTATGTAAAGCCTCCGTTTCACAATATCATATATGGTTTGGGAATCCATCTTTTACCATTTCATAGTCTACTAGTATTTTATTTCATTTAACCACAAACTTCTCCTCACAATTTAGTTTTGTTTTGGTTTTGTAGTTGATGAACATACCTGTCCAGCTTAGAATTTTAGCATTAACTGCCACACCAGGATGTGAGTTACCCATTTTTTTTTATGCCTCTTCTTGTAAGTGTTTGTTAGATAAAAGCGATAATATTTAGAGAATAGTGAATGATATACTTCATCGCGACACCCTCACATGTGTGAACTCACTTTATCCCTTTGGTAGTTGACATATGTAACAATACTTAAGTAAGCTACCATCTCATCTCTAATTTCTAGAGAGGGAGAAACTTTATTCACTTATCTTCATCAGTTCTGTAAAATTCAACAACTAATTAGGTCGTATTATATTCAGCTAAGCAGCAGGCAATTCAACAAGTTATTGATAACTTGCAAATATCGACACTGGAATATCGTACTGAAAGTGATCCTGATGTTAGCCCTTACGTACATGATCGAAAGATTGAGCTAATAGAGGTACTTTCTTTCCTCTTTTATGCTCAAGAACAGGTCAACATAATTATTTATTTGCATTGACTTCTTATTTTTGCGCTCTTAGGTTGCTATGGGCCCAGATGCAATTGAAATAACTAATTTTCTGATGGAAGTAGCACGCCCTTTTGTTACTAGGCTTTCAGCGATGGGAGTGCTTTTAAACAGAGACTTCAAAACTGTACTTTTCTTAATTTCCTTATGATCTTCTCTTCCAGTTTTATATATTTTTTGACTTACTTAAATGAGCTGTTACTAGAAAAAGAAAAAGGTTTTTGGCTCGTTGTTTGTTTTCAGATTGTTTAGTCTTTTGAATAGTATGTTGTAGTTATCAGTACCTGATGTATCATCCTGTGTCTTATCGTCTTAAAAGTCGCATTGCTTTGAAAATCTTAAGTAGTAAACATTTGGAAAGAAACATGCACTAAAAGAATAAGCAAAGTACTGTCAATATGTCAATAGCCTTGAATAGAATTATCAGTTGTGTGCTTGGAATAGATAAGGGTAGAAATATTTATTCTAAGCTGAAACAGTTAATACTTATTAAGAGTTATCTAATGTAGCTATTTTCCTACCGATTGTTAATATAAAGATGCGACAAACAGCCATCCCTGTCAGCATTAATATTTATTGTAACATATCCATACATTTTCTCACCATATGTCCATAGTAGTCTAATTGTTTTTTGTTTTTGTTTTTGAAATTGAGTCTAATTGCTATTGCTAAATAAATAACTGAAGCAGCTAAGCTTTCACTTTCAATTTTTCGTCTAAGCTGGAGTTGGTCACTGAGTCCTCCTTGAACTCCATTTTCATAGGCCTAAAAGTTTATTCCTGTTTGATCACAAAAAAGTATATATGCAAGTTAGATTGCATTTTCACACATTCCTAAGACTTTATATGTTTAGTTTATTAGTTATTAATGTTTGGCAGCTAAGCCCTTGTGACTTTCTCAATGCAAGGGATACATTTCGGCAAGCACCTCCATTAGATCTCCCTCAAATAAAATATGGAGAAGTGGAAGGATTTTTGGGGGTTCTTATTACTCTGTACCATATACTTAAGTTACTTTCGAGTCATGGAATAAGGCCAGCTTACGAGATGCTTGTGGAAAAGTCGAAACAAGGGTATGCAGTTCTTCAGAACTACTTCATTTGTAAAGTTTTTCTTTAACGTTAAATTGTAATCGGTTCAAGTGATTCTCATCACTTTAGTTTTATATGTTCTTTAAACAACCTAAATACATTCATGGTTTGTTTTCGCAGGCCTTTTGCACGGTATTTGAGCAGGAATGAAATATTGGGGAAAGCAAAATATTTAATGCATCAAACACTGTCTCATGGAGCTCCGAGTCCCAAGTTGTCAAAAATGTTAGAAGTACTGAATGATCATCTCAGTATGTGGTGTTATGTCCTGTTCTCCTTTACATTAGTTTCTTTCCTTTTACATATTTTTTTAAAGAAAAGTTAGAGCTGATAATTACTAAGGCTTGTAAGTTGTTTGTGACTGCTGGATTTGAAATAAGAGGATTTGGATTTTTAAAGTGATAGTGTTTGTTGGTAAACACGTAGTTCAATTTTGCTTGAATAAAACTCCTTTACTCGGGCAATTTTACTTGATATCTATGATCAGATCTGAAATGGCCAATGTACAGTCATAATTTTGAAGCCGCGTTATCTATACAACTATAATACCTATGCATTAGTTGAATAACAACTTCACCTCATTGTCAATGACATAATTACGGATATCTCTAATAGCCAATGATTAAAATCCTTAAGCCATAAAAGATTTATTTTGGAAGGTTAATCATGCAGAAGACTTTTATGACCATCAATAAGGAGCCATTTAGCTAAAGCTTGGACAAATTTGCATGCTATTCTTGGGGTACATTTATTTTGTAATTTGTGGAACGTAGTTGTTCTGATTGCAAGTATATATCCTTTTATCCAGTATGTCATCTCTAATAAAAAAAATTCAATCGTGGCTAATAAAGTGAAAATAAAATGTTTATGCAGGAAAAAAAGATCCACTAAACTCAAGGGTCATCATCTTCTCAAATTTCAGGGGAAGCGTCAGGTGAACATAGCATTTTTCAGATGCATTCATGTTGGGCCTTCTTGGTTCTTAATTCTGTTTGTGCTTCATTTTCGTCAATTATCTTTGTTGTCTCATTTTATCTTGAAAATGTCTTCTTATGATGGTGATGCCAATTCAGGGACATAATGGATGCACTCTCAACACTTGGGGAGCATGTTAAAGCCACCCAGTTTATTGGTCAAAGTTCAGGTGTGTAATAGTTGTTCCACTGTTAAAGTAACACTTGTCAAGATAAGTCTTACATAATTATTTTTTCCTTCTGTAAACTATGGGGATTTTTATTTGTAAGTTTCTTCTGTTATAAAAATATGCAAAATTTTCTTGAAACAAATACGCCCTGGAGCTTCTTTTCTCCCCCGAAGCCATGGTGGCTTCTGGTTAGGAAAACTTCTTAATGCCTCTGTTTATGGTATAAGGTTCAATTTTCAAGTTCTTGCATAATCTTCTGACTTTGCTTTTATCCAACTTTATCCTATTAAAATACGTGCGGATCTAATGCTTTTTACTATATTCTAGGTTAAGGGTAGAACATCCTAGGTTAGGGTTACCCGTGTCAAGGAATGCAATATTTTTCCTGTTACAGACTTGGGAAAATTCTGAACATGAGAGGGTATTCCATAAATATGTAAAGGAAATACTGTTTAACCTTTTTAGCTTTCTCTCCCGCAGTAACGCATGATTTCTCTCCCGAATGTGAGAGGGTATTCCATATTTTTCTCCTTTTTTTTTCCAGAAGTAATTGGTGATAAGATTGTATTATTGTTTTTTCCAGGAAAAACATTGAAGGGACAATCACAAAAGGCTCAACAGGCAGTTTTGGAAGTAATTATATTATTCTTTCATTATCTGCTTGCATTTTTAGTTATTGGTATACATTATCAAAAAGTTTTTTTTATACTTATCTGTAGAAATTTCGAGCTGGTGGATACAACGTAATTGTTGCAACATCAATTGGCGAAGAAGGTCTAGATATTATGGAGGTTGACCTTGTCATTTGTTTTGATGCTAATGTATCTCCTTTGAGAATGATTCAACGCATGGGAAGAACAGGGAGGAAAAATGATGGACGAGTTGATATCCTCTTTTTCTGTCCATTTATGAACGTTATATTTCTACCTTTTCTGTTCTAGTTTTTTTCATTTGGTTACGATATCCTTTGTTTTTGAAACCTGTAAAACTAAGTTCCTTGACAAGCCATACTTGTTCTAGCTTGTGAAGGAGCAGAATTGAAGGGATACAAACGGAAGCAAGGAAGCAGCAATACAATCAAGAAGCTTTTACGCAATGGGGGTATGAATAGTTTCAACTTTCATCCCAGTCCGAGGATGGTGAGTTTTTTGTCTTTTTGTTTTTGTTCTAATGTAGCGGATTTGTAACTCTGGGATATATGCTAGTTTGATACTTTAATCTAATTTGTGTGTGCTTGTGTATTAACAGACTACAAAGTGAAATACTATGATGTTTTTCATGTGCAGGCTATTTCATAAAACATTACTTAAAAGTCCATTGAGATATAAGTCTCTACTATCCTTTCAAAAGCAATTTGTCTAGGCTGTTTCGAAGTAGTGTTTGTTTTATTTTGGGTAAATTGCAAATAAACCCCTTGTCCTATGGGTGTTAATGCAAAAAACTTCCAGGTACTTGAGATACTTGCAATTATTCGTAATGAAATACGCTACACTTCGCAATCTACCATGACGTCTAATTTGAAATTATCACAACTTTTTGTTTGTTAGTCCCTTTTGAATGATTTTTCTTATACATGTCTCATGTCAATGTCAACATATTTAAAATTTAAAGCAGAATATGCCATTTAGCGGAGATTTCGTGCAACATTAGTCTGTCAAAAACGGTGTGTTTACAAAACCTTAGTCAGTTTGTTTTTACGGAAAGTTTATTTACGCTTCTGGTTCATATAAATCTACAAAAACATATAAAGATAAAATGATTATCCAGGAAAATTAATGCCATTTTAAATTTTGGGATGGGTTTTGATTTCAAAGCTTAGATACTATTTGGGGTCAGTAGCAAGTATCAGAAGCACATGCGGATATCCGAAAACCATCCATAGTATAAGGTGGCTGTTTACATTTTACCCTTTTATTTTGAGCAGATGTTTCTATGTATTTCAACAACAACAAAAAGCCTACCCTTTATCTTGTGGTTCCTTTGACCATTTCAATTATCATCTCTATTCATTTATATTTTAACTATTTGTAGATTCCCCATATATTCAAACCGGAAGTTAAGTTGGTTGAGCTGTCAATCGAACAATTTGTTCCTCGTGGAAAAAAAGTGAAAGATGATCAACCTAGCGAGTCTCCTTCTTATAATGCAAAACTAACTGATGAAGAATCTAATTTAATTGCCAAGTATTTTGGCCCTACCAAAGAGAGATTTACATGGCGACCATCTCTTATCGCTTTTCCTCATTTCCAAGCATTTCCTTCGCGAGTGCATAATGTGAGACATTCCGTTAGAACCGGGATACTAATTGATGCAATGATAAGTTTACAAGACCTTTCATATACTAGAGACAGTGATGCTTCAAATAGAGAGGTTAGCTCTTTAATTTATTTATTTTCGATTGCTGTTTTTAAAAATATAAGGGTGAGCTTTAGCGCAATGGTAAAGCTGCTGTCATGTGATCTGGAGGTCACGGGTTCGAGTTGTGGAAGCAGCCTCTTGCAGAAATGCAAGGGAAGGCTGTCTACATTAGGCCCAAAGTGGCCCGACCCCTCACCGGACCCCACACATTGCGGGAGCTTTAACACTGGTTTTGCCCTTTGCTATTTTAAAAATATATATACAAGAAAAATCACTTATTATTGAAGAGTGCTTCTATGATCAAATATCTACATATTTCTAATGCCATGATTTGTAACATTCAGGATCAAGAAATGCCCGATCTGGACATGGGAGTTACGAATGCTCTCCAACAAGAGAACTGTGTCAAAGGTGATATGTTCTTGAATGCTGAAATGATTTTGAAAGGAAAAAAAAGAGAGGTTATTGTAAATGTGATTTTTGTCTGGTATTTTGAATTACGTTTCACCAATGTGATACAAAACCTTTTTATTCTGCAAAGGAACTCCAACCAAAAAAGGAATATGTTTCCTTGATCCCTTCTGTGGGATGTTCTAAGTTCATGAGGTAGTTGATGTTTTGCGGCTCTGAGTGAGGTTTATGGATTAGAGAAATTCCGCTCTATCAGAAAAGTGTGTTTTTATATCTGTAGGGAAATAAAATGATCTAATGTTTAACTGTGTTAACCTGTTAGCGAAATAAGGCGTAAAAGAACATTGTACTCGGAGCCGTCTTTATGTTCAAAGGTCTAATATGCAACATAATCATAGGTGTCAGCTCCATACCGTTTATTAAGCTGGTAAAGGCACATGTTTCAGAAATTTGTTGGACTCTGGGGCAGTTAAAATTTGGTTACTATTGTCAGCTATTCTTTTTAATTTTGAAACTCTTAACAAGTTGCAGTAGTTGTCTGTTTCCGTCTCCATTAATTATTGGAGTCGGTTGATTTTGTAGTTTCCTAAGTAAAATCTCTTCTGCTTGTATGTTAAATTGATATGGCATTTTTATTCAAACTTTAAAGTCTTCAATTATGTTACCCTAAATTTATAACAATGTTTTTAACCCGCTGGGTTCTGAATTTCTTACATTATCTTCCCTTGTAAAATGTCGCTTTAGATTCATGGATTTCTCATAATTCCCCAGAAGAGTGTATATTGGAGAAGACACTGAATTACAAACCATTAGTTACGGAGGACTCAGAAACTGTGAGCAATGATTCTCCAATTCACTCGTTCCTGTTTGGATCAGATTTTGTATCAGTGGATTCTTTTGGAAATGTCATTATTCTACCTGTACCTCTTCTTCCTTTAGAAGAAATTCATCAAGTTAAGTTTTCGAAGAAAGATTCTTCTCAATTGGAGAGTTCATTTAGGGACAACAATGACATTTCCAGGGTGAAAAACATTTCTGAGCCAATTACAGTTGATTATGAATGCGATAACTTGAAAGATGATGAGCTTAGTCCCCGGTTAAGTAATTTTATTCAGAGAGGATTTGTCCCAGAGTCTCCGGTTGCTTGTGCTGGTGCGTATTATTTCCATTATTACTTATTCCTTGTAATTGAGGTTAAAATGTTCCTGATACCTAAGAACTTTTGAAAAGTCCATTGTTTAATGGCATTTAGATTTATATAAATAAAATTCACATAAAGATTCTGAGGGGTTCTTCAGGGTCATTTTTTTTAGAACCAATATTTTAACTGCATCTTCAGCATTACTATTTTCCAGTAGTCTCCCCATATATGCATACACTATATATATCTCCAAACAAAATGGGACGGAGCGTATATATTTATTTATGTCTGTATATATATATATTAACTTGTATAGCGTTAATTTGTGTTGGGGCTCCAGGTGATAACGGAAGAGAAACCTGGATCTCGCCAGACCTTGTTCCATCGTGCGTATCTAATATTGAAGCTTCACCAAATTCTTCTCCAATTCCAGTTCAAAAGGACGACTCGGAGTCAAAGGTGCACATTCCAGCTAGTTCTGTTAAAGACGAATTTCGAACTCCTTTACCGAGTAAGATCAAGTGTAATTTGGGGGGAACAAGTGTTGTCGTTTCTCCAATACTTGAACAATGCCAAGCCCATTTGGCAGATTCCTTAAGTGGTGGTTGTAGCAGGGACTGGGGTTTTAGTCCTGGAGAAGTTCCGGGAAGTTTTCAACAAAAAAGAAAATTGAAAAGATTACGCAAATACGGAGACAAAGATGAGATCGGCCCAAAAAGGAACAAAACTCAGGCTCGTACAAAGGAAACCCCTCTCATTGTTGAGAATTGTATTGGTAAGTCCAAGTTATTTATGCCTAAGCCCACTTGTTTATCATTATGCATAATACCCTTAATTCTGCGAAATAGAAAGTCAGATGTTTCATGTTATGTTATCAGTATCTTCATTTTTATCTTCTACAGCTCAACTGATTATGGGACTGAAAATTACTGAACTCTTTCACACTCTAGTTGTTTCATATGCTTACAGTTATCAAAAAAAATATATTTGTTTTCGAAGTAGCAAAAAAAAAGGCTTTAGGTAAGGGTTTGTAGCATTGCAATTTCAAGACCATTCTCAATTATGATTTATTGACAATCTGCCAAACATGTTTACTTCATAGATTATCTTGTCTTAATAAACCAGTAAACGGGTATCACAAAGAGAGTTAAAATTTATTTTATCTATACCGTTTATTATTTCTGATCTCCTTGCTTAACATCATTTTTTCCATCATACTCAGGAAAGAGAAAACGAACAAAGTATGCCAGAGCCTTTATAGAAGAGGAAGCTGAGTAAGTCGTTGAAAATGCATTAGTTATGCGAATTTCCTAATTTTAACACTTTACTTCATTTCTTCTTTCCAGACTGGACCTTTTATTTTCTTAATGCTGTAAAAAAAATGTTTGAACTTATCTTTTGATACTCTCTTCGTCTCTAAAGAGTGTATACAAAAGCATAACAGTAAAGTGGATAGCTTATTAGCCCTCAAAATCTGTAGCAAATATGAAACAATACTGATCAGGCATCAGGTTGGTAACAGCATGCATTTGTCAATGGTACTAAAATCCTGTTCTCTTAATAAATTGTTACGATCAGGGTATCATCGGAAGTTGAAGTATGTGATGATGAAGAGGATGCACATGAGATTAACAGCTCATATGAAGATAGCTTCATTGATGATAAGATTGATCCTACAGCCACTACAAGTACCCAAGCAGAAAGTAATCCATGCGATATGATGGCAATTTACAGGTTCTTCTCTGAAATTCATCGATATCCTTATCAATTTCTCCCTTCTCACATTAATTATATACATAAGTACCTATATTTAGTTGTCCGTGTATGTATGCATAGCGGTTGGAAACATTAGATGCTTAGGCTCTCACCGTAGGTGTGAGCGTAGGCTTGAAACATGCCAAAGATAGTCGATGGGCTCACCCCATGTTTGCATGATAATTAAAATGCTTATCCATTAATGTTCTTTCGTTAAGTTTTTGTATTTTTTGTTCAATGCAGAGAAATGTAGTTATATTTAGACGCTCGAAATTTCTAAATTATACTATTATATACATTCTTTCTCTAAGTTGTTGCTGAATTACATACCTCTAAAGATGAATTGAATTCTGAACTAAAGGAAGAAAATAAAAAGATAATTTGGGATGTCCTAAGTAAACTATAGATTTTTATTTTGCCTTAAAGGTATCTAGGCCCGGTTAGTCCCATACTTTGTAAAATCGTACACAAGTATAATTTTTTATTTGAACATGGTATATGGTTGATGGTTCACTAATTGTGGTAATTTAATTGGCAGATCTCGACACAGCGATGCTACATAAATTATTTTCTAAAATAGTTCCAGTAACATGTTTAATTTGTCCTCATTACTAAAAAAAGTAGTGATTTTTATTTTGCAATGAGCATACATGTGAATCTGTGATGCCAAAAATGCAGTTCTCTTTTCTGGATTAATGAACTTCCTGCATATCTTCAGTCTTCTTATGTGTAAAAGTACTTGATGCATTTTCTTATGTGGCAGGCACTCATTACTAAGTCAGTCACCAATTGTCAGACTCTCAAATAGTTGTACAGATCATTCCCCCGATTTAATTACTCCAAATTCTAGATTAAGTCATTCCACAACTTCATCCAGGTCATTATCAAACAATTCTTTTTGGAGATATAATCTTGTTCCAGAAACAGAAAACATTGAGAATTTCTCTTCAGAATCTATACCATGTAGAGAAAGTGATATCAACAAGGAAAACGAGGATGATGTTTTGCGACGGAAAAGAAAACTAAGCTTTAACCAAGTTCCCTCGGTAAACTTGGAAAGCCGATTTGCGTCTCCTCATGATCGCAATGGTAGGGAAATATACAAGTGTGCCACACAAGGGGAGCAGGAACAAAATATTGAAATGAATGGTAATGCGTTTGAAGATGAGGACGACAAGTTTTACGAGGGACTTGATCTCGATGCATTGGAAGAAGAAGCTGCTAAATTACTTCAACATAAATTAGAATCACCGTTGCCGAAACGGATGATACTTTCAGATCCTAAAATACCCGAGGTGGGTTTGAAGGAATGCCCATCATTTGATCTTGGAATCTAGTTATGTATTCCGCAACTAAGTTTATGCCGTTGCCTTTAAGTAAATTATTGTAGGGATTAATTTTGTCGGTGTAGTGTGGGGTAAATTGACAGAAAATAAGGTTATATAGTGGGTTATCAGTTGAGTAAAATTAACAGCTTTTAGATGTGTATATTATTCTAGATGGAAACGTTATCATTTTTGGGTAGGAGATGATAGAATTATCCTGGTTTGTAGTTTGCTCAACTGTAATTTAATACTGTTGTATATGGTGAAATAAAAAAGGAAAACAGAAATTTTTGCTTTCATTAATAAAAGTCGAATGCCTATGGTAACAAGTGATGCAAAGTTTTTATTTTTCTTGCCTTTCCCTTTTAAATGGACTTCAACACCTGCATGTATAAGATTTTGATAAAAGTAGATTCACGACCAACTCAGTCCAGCAAGCAGCCAATAAACGCACTTGAGAATATCAGAGGACACCGGTTCAAGTTTCTACACACCACCCACCTTCTCCACTGGTAAGTTTTTAAATGACATTTACACAGATATACTAAGAAATCTCTGATTCTTTAGAAAGTTGTGATATACCCGAGGGTTTATCAATTAAATAAGGTGACATTTCAGAATAGAAGCGGGACGAAATGGTGATCATACATAGGTATTGTGATTTAAGACAATATTGTGAGGCCAACCAATAAGCGTAGCTAGCGAACCCGATGGTTTTCATTTTCTACTGGATCCTTGTTTTCTTGTAACCCTTTGCGCGTAATTGGAACATTCTATCAATATATCACCAACATATGAGTTCATAGATTCAAGTTTCTCCGTGATCTTGTGAAAGTACCAAGCAATGATCCTATTGACACTACTTTAAAATTGCTCCATCATAAACGATGTAAATTTGCTCCATCATAAACAATGCATTTTTTGTTTATGGTTTTAAGGTAAACAATCTGTTCGGAAAAAAATCATCTTCGTTCCGTTGGGTTGGGTGTCAGTTCATATATGATCATTCGTTAACAAACAAAGGAACATGAACAAGTTTTTCACTTAGCGTACATGGACATGAATATGAACAGATTCGCTACATTATCGCCCCTAATATTAATAAAGGAACATGAACAAGTTTTTCACTTGGGGTACATGGACATGAACATGAACAGATTCGCTTCATTATCGCCCCTAATATTAATCATTACTTTTTGTTTCAAAATCTAACCCAACATATGTTGGTATACATGATAGAGAAGCAAGTGTACAAAGTAGTTACAAATAAAGTTAATACAAGTTGGGAGCAAACCAAGTTTAGCACTTTGGAGAGGGTTAGAAGAAACAAGCAACATACACCAAACTTGTAGTGTCTAAATAAAAGCCAAGAAAGAAAGAGGTTAAAAGCCAAGTATATAATCTCATTAAAGCTGAGCTACCAACCAAATCCAGCTCCCCCTTATCGAATCTCTCTATAACCAACCACTCACTTGGCTCTCTCATCTTTCTCTTACCTACTTAGTCAATAAAGTTGTACTATGACTATATTATACTAGTAATGTTCCTCATATTTTTAACTAAAGTTTGTTTGGGTTTTTAATATTTCAATTAGTATATTAATATTACCAGGATCTGAAACAATCACACATTTGGTCAAATTTATATGAAATAGCAATTTGTTCAGGCAATTTATTACCAAATTTAATTTGTACCCCTACCCCCGCTACCCATAAATAATTAAAGGAAGTGAGAGATAATATAAATTTTTTTATAAATAATTATGGAGAAAAATCACTTCACTTTATTCAAGGAGACAAAGAGCATCTCAATTTGCATGATACTCAATTTGCATCCTTACCTTGTTCGTTTAACTGTTAAAAATTAACTTTTGACAAATTAGCTTAAAGCAATGAATTAAGTAAGTTTCATACTATTTCTTCATGTTTGATGTGAAAAATACCTTCTTCTTTTTTACAATTTAACTGGTATTACAAATTTTCAACTTTTTTATCGACTACCTTATCACAATTATTAATAATTATTATTTCATATATAGAAATATGTAGGGAGAGGGGAAATTATTCTTTTATGCATATGATTGGAGTGAAAACAAGAAATACGGAACGGGGTAATTAATGATTATGTTTTGCTTTGAGCGATATACGGGTTCTCGTTGTTTATATGTGATTTTCAACTGAATATATTTTTAAGGTAAGATAAGAGTAACTCATGATATGAATAATTTTTTATGACGAAACCATGTGTTTAACATAACTTAATGTTCTAAATGTTTTAATTTGATAGTCTTGTTTTAAATGTATTTTTGGAAGGGTACTAATGTTTTTTTTAGCAGAATAAACAAATGGTATTTGCCTATTGAGTCAATAAAGGTGATCATTATTTCACGGGTTCTAGACCTTCCCTACCCTCGTTTCTTCTCTTTTTTTTCTTCCTATAATACCTTGCTTTTTTTAATTTTTCTTTTTTTTTCATTTATCCCCTTTTTGTACCTCATTTTTTATTTTATTTTACCTTGATTTATATTTTTTTTATCAAATTCAAAGGCTAAAATTTGTACACGCGACTTTAATTATTGATGCTATTTTTTTAGACTGTGAAATAAGAAAGTCAAATTGGTTAAAATTGACAAAAATAAATAAATATTAGAAACCATGGTAAAAAAAATAAAAAAATTAAGAAATCAAATTAAAAAACGGAAAAAGTGAAGAAAAAAAGATACATCAAACACATTATTTCAGTTACTCAAAAGATGAGAACTAGTGTGATTTAAATAGAGACCATAGTAGATTTATAGATGTAAGTTGTAACAAGGGGAGAGGGGCCAACAACCTACCTAATCAACAAAAATATTACATCATCCCATATTTTATTTTATATTACATTTACTAATATTAACATGTGAATATATAGTATTATCTACTTCCTCTCCCTTAAACACAAAATTTATTCCTTCCTATCAATTTAAAAAGTCTCCTCCCTTATCCGCATCACGTTCATTCACTACAAATTGCAAAAACCAACTTCTTTCACTTTCACATTTCTCTTGTGATCAAAGTTTACCAATAAAAAAAAAATGGGACGATCACCATGTTGTGAGAAAACACACACGAACAAAGGTGCATGGAGTAAAGAGGAAGACGATCGTCTCATTGCGTATATACGTGCTCACGGGGAGGGATGTTGGCGCTCCCTCCCCAAGTCCGCTGGTAACGCAAGCTGCCTTTTCTTGATGCGCGTTTATTTATTCAAAACTTACTGTTTATTATTAAAACTACGTGCAAATTTGACTTGCAATAAAATAATTAATAGTACTATCTAATTAACGTTGTTGTAAGTATAATAGAATTTGTTTGGTTGTCACTTGTTATTCCTCTCTGGAAAGTTAATTTATGATTACATACTTTCGGACTTGATTATCTATGTTTCTATTTAATAATTGGTATAATATCAACGTGAACCATCAAGTTTGTACACAAAGAGAATAAAGAACCAACGTTTATTTTGTATCTAATCTTGAAAAAATATTTAGTTTTTGATCATTATATGTCACAAATTTTGGAATAAATGATTATATTTTCTTATTGGTGTAGGGCTGCAAAGGTGTGGAAAGAGTTGCAGATTAAGATGGATAAATTATCTGAGGCCAGACCTTAAAAGAGGGAATTTTACTGAGGATGAAGATGAACTCATCATCAAACTCCATACTTTCCTTGGAAACAAGTACTATTTCTATCTCTCATCACTACATAATTACATATTTTTGTAACTTTGTCTTTAACCATACAGAGTTTTTGTACTTGTTAGTTTGACAAGTGTTGGACTTGATAAAGGCAAATTATTTGAACCATTTACTCTTGGACTGAAAATAGGTGTTTATTTTGTATCAAGCCTTTCTAAATCTTAATACTCCTTGAAAATTTATAGATTGTATTGAAAGGCTTTCTTTTGGGGAAAATTATGCGAAAAGTGATGTACTACTAACAAACTTAGAAAGTTGGAAGATAAATCATGTTAAATGCTAGTTTTCTTTTGTTATTACTCTGTTACAGAGTTAATTTTTTGATCTGTGATATTTGTTTGATTTTTGAAACAATTTTTCGTTTTCAGCTCTGCATTTTCGACATCATAATTTGAGTTTCTTGTTTCCTTTAGTGCTCGTCTACTCGTACATCTCCGTTTCTAAATAGCAGGATTATTACGTCTTTTACTCTGTTATTTACTCTTCTTTCTTCTTTTTAAAGATTATGCAGTTTTACGGACACAAAATATTCGTTAGTGTGCGAACGCAGAATCGTAATGATCCTTAATGACTTGTGTAGAGGCCTGGAACATTATCAGGAAGCTAAATATCAAGGATAGATGGAATAACTTGAGACTTAGACCTAATTCTAGCTCTTATTGTAGCAGATAACATTGGAACAATATTTCTGGATAATATTGCAAGATAAAGACAAGTAGGCGAATTCGTTATGTTAGTTTACGTAACAAATAGTTTATGTTAGTAGTAATTTAAAGTATATTGACTTTTGCTTATAAGTATTAAAAACCTAGCCGCCCCTAAATGAGCTTAATTATCTTGTACATTACTGTTTTGGTAGTTTATCTAAAAATTGTTGATGGACCAAATAATTGTTACGAAGCTACAAGAATCAATCAAAAGCTATAAGGTCCTAATCAAGTAGCACAGATTTATAATTTTATATGCATAATGTAGGTGGGCATTGATAGCCGCAAGATTGCCCGGTAGAACAGATAATGAGATCAAGAACTATTGGAACACTCATATCAAGCGTAAACTCATGGACCAAGGCATCGATCCCCAGACTCATCGCCGTATTTTCTCTGAGAAAACCAATATCGTGAAAAATTGCACCTCTCAATCACTCAACTCCCTGGTCCAGACACTAGAACCTATGGCGAAGATGTCGGACTCTGCGTTAGATGATGTTAACTGCAACAGTAGCACCACGGTTGAGACTCAAACTATGGTCATGGAGCGAGACATGTCTAGTGAATTGTTAGACCTTGAACTGTCAATCGGTCTTGGGCCTTTTCGGTCAAGGTTACCAAAGTCGTCGTTTAACTCGGATGACTTGCAGCCTCAAGCCGACCATAGCAAATTTTATATTAATTATGATAATAACGGTAATAATAGTAATAGTAATATGTTGTATAGATCTAATAATAATTGTGGTACATTTTCCTTTGTATGAACGACTATGAAGTATGAATGACCATTGATAGAAATTTGGTGGTTGGTAAAGTTGGATACTGATCAATTAATGGTTCTTGTCTTGTTGACTTGACTTCTTGGTCCCATTTTCACAGAATAGCCAAGAAAAGAATTTATTGCTCTTTGTTAAATGAGTGATGCACATGTATGCAAGTTGAATTTCTTTTGAGTAATGATTATTTTTGATATTTTAATTCATCCACATGTAGGCATTAGGCATTAGGCAACAAATTTTCCATGCTCATACAACTTCAGTCTATATAGACTTCATCCACACTGGTCGTCGGAAGAGTTTATGGCTATGAATGTGAAATATATACAGAAAAGGATGAATACCTCGTTATCAAACTAGGCATTTATTCCAAATATTTGCAGCCGTCTATACGAAACCATGTGAGAATTTATTCGTTCTCGCAACAATGAATCTTTGTTCGTCATACGTTTATATCCGAGTTTTTTTGCTGAAATGGTACAGTGGATACCCCAAAATCCCAGAATGGGCTGCCTTTCTGTAATATTCCCAAAATGGTCTACTTTCGAAAAACGACCGATCGAAATGATAAAAACGACCGGTCGTTTTTATCATGAACTCTCTGGGAGTTTTTGGACCAAAAACGATCGGTCGTTTTGTCAAATTCGATCGGTCGTTTTTCAGACCAAAAACGATCGGTCGTTTTGTACATTTCGATCGGTCGTTTTTCAGAAATACTTCCTATTTAAAAAAACTCATCTCATTTCCCAGACCACTGTAAAAATAAAAAAAACAGAGCTCTTAGATCATTTTAGGACAAATCTCAAATCTCTTCCAAAACAGGTAAAAACTCAATATTTTGTGTTGTTGGAGTATTATTTGAGTAAAATTGATAGTTTTACCGTGTGGTTATCGAAATGAAAAATCCTACAATTATGTGTTATTGGGAAGGTACGATAATGGAAACTATTAGCGAGGGGTTATCTTATCATATTTCTTATAAAAAAAATTTTAAGTTATCTAGAAACACGACATACGACCAATTTTTGGAAAAATTGTTTAAGGTACTTGATGTATCATCGACTTCAAATCGTTTGAGTTTAACATGTCGTTATCCATATCTGACTACACTTACTGAGTTTAAATATATGCGATTGGCTGTTGATGATAATGATTCGTTGGAAACCATGCTTGAGTTAATAGAAGAAAATGGAAGAACGTTTATAGAGTTATATGTTGAAATTGAGCAAGTTTACTCTTCTGATCAAGATTACGGGTTGTATTATAATATTCTTTCCACTAATGAAATCGGTACATCAAGTAAAACACCCATTCGACAAGAGTCAATGCCAGAGGTATATTCTAAGAACAACGAACCAGATTTGACACATTTGGATGCAGTGTGTCGATTGACAGATAATATTGGTTGGTCGATAGAACTTGGGGATGAACCAGAGGATGAAGATCCGGACGTCAATATTAGCGAAAACGAGTCTGACGATGACGAAGAAAATATACAAGAAGTTGACTACGAAGAATTATCATCTGAAATGGGCTTGTATATGGATGAGGATGAAAACGACCAATCAAGTGGGTCACAATTGCCGAATAATACTATTCCTGATGAAATTCCTATGCATCAACCAATGTCAAGTTTGTTTAATGAACCGTTCGACACTCAAGAAAATTATAGTAACCAGAGACGAAATTATATGATGTATCCTGGATTTTGGGATTCTCAAGTTAATGATCCTTTTATTGGTCTTTTATTTAGGGATAAAGAAATGTTGAAAAAGGGAATAAAACTTTGGTCAATCAAACGTAACATCCATTTTTGCACTAAAAGTTCGAAGGCAAAATTTTGGGAAATTCGTTGTAAACTGGCCGAAACTCAACAATGCAAATGGAAACTACGAGCTTCACTAAGAAAGAAACATGGATTTTTTGAAGTGTCGGTGTACAACGGTCCTCATACATGCATTCATGCCGAGCTTACAACTGATCATCCACAGTTAGATTCCAATCTTGTTGCCCAAACCATTCGAAATGCCATCACAACTAATCCTATGATGAAGATTTCATTAGTTAAAGAGATTGTGAATGCCCGCTTTGAAATGTCAGTTTCATACAAAAAAGCTTATTTAGGTAAACAAAAAGCAATCGCAGAGATATTTGGTAATTGGGAAGACTCGTATAAGGTTTTACCTAAATTTATGAAAGCGCTTCAAAAGTATAATCCCGGTACCGTAGCTTCTTATGAGACCACGCCAGTTTACGATGTGGTAGGAAATCCAGTGGGTGAGGTATTGAACAGATTTTTCTTCACATTTAAGGCCGTTATTGATGCATTTCAGTATTGTAGGCCAGTTATCGCTATTGATGCTACTCACTTATATGAGAAGTATAAAGGTAAGATTTTGTTGGCCATGGCATCGGATGCAGATAATCATGTTTTTCCCATTGGTTGTGCATTTGTTGCTGAGGAGAGTACAATTTTGTGGAGCTATTTTCTTTGTAACATTATGCGACATGTGATTAAAGAGCGCGTGAATATTTGTCTAATTTCGGA
This sequence comes from Primula vulgaris, assembly GCA_963920805.1. Lineage (NCBI taxonomy): Eukaryota > Viridiplantae > Streptophyta > Magnoliopsida > Ericales > Primulaceae > Primula > Primula vulgaris. Next base: position 27,998,243 of record OY987216.1, read on the forward strand.
TAGACATGCTGGTATTCTAAGTGCAGTGAGAGGAGTTTGGCGTGGTCAAGGTTTTGTTCATCGATATTGTTCAAATAATTTTTTGGATAATTTTAAGAAAGCTTTCAAATGAGATCCTGACTTACACAAGTTAGTGGAGAACGCCATTTCGGAATTACAAGAAAGAAAATTGAAAAGAATCATGGAAGCAATAAAAGTGATGAATCCTCAAGCATATCAATGGTTGATAAAAGAGCCTGCGGAAAAATGGTCATATTTTCATGATAAAGGGAGGCGACATGGTAACATGACCACAAACATGGCTGAATTTTTCAATAATGTTTTAAAAGCTGCTCGTAATTTACCAATCACTGCTGCTGTGCAGCTTATTTTCTATAAGTTGGTACACTATTTTTGCGAGCGGAAAAAGATAGTAATCGGGATGAGAAACAGCGGCACAAGATATGGTCCCAATATCCTTCAAATTTTAGAGAAACGTAGGTCGGACATTGGTCATACCAATGTTACTTTCGATTATGAAAGAGGGGTTTATTCCGTGTGTACAAGTTCAAGAAATTCCAGGGGAGGCAATACTCAAGTTGTCCACTTTTCACTTTGGCAATGCGATTGCGGTAAGTGGCAGAGTGATGGAATCCCTTGTTCACATGTGTTTTCCGTATGCGCTGCAAACCGTCTTGATTGGGAAGCTTACATAGTAAAATATTACAGTCTTGAATCATACGAAGGTACGTACTCGGCGCAATTTTGTCCTCTTCGGCATCAAGACTATTGGGATTCATGTGATAGATTATTTCTTCCGGATGTTACTCTTTTAAGAGAAAGGGGTCGTCCAAGATCTACTCGTATTCATAATGGTATGGATCAGTCGGAGAGACGAGCACTTATGAGATGTTCTAGTTGTCAAGGGCGAGGACATGATTGTCGTAAGTGTCCGTATCCAATACGTGGTCGACGATTATGATTTTAGCTGTAGCTTCAAGGTCCCAATATGTATCTTGTACCAGTTTAATTTTCCGCTTGTAATTGTCTTTTTTAAGATGAAATATCTATATTTATTCTCAGTGTTTTTTCATACTGTTTTTTGAGAAGATAAACTGGTTTGTTAAGTATGAGAGTAAATAAATAAGTGCAATTAACATAAAAAGTAGAATGAACAACATAAATAAATAAGTGCAATTAACATAAATATATATATTTGATTGATTTTATATATATTTTAGTATTTTTATATATTTTTCTTCCCAAATCAGTGTCGAAAAGTGCAAAAAATTCTTTGTTATGTCTAAATGTTACAGTCGACCAATCGCTATGAAAAACGACCGATCGTTTTTACACAAACGACCGATCGTTCTGCAAATACGACCGATCGTGTTTTTAGTGTGCTCACTGGAACATTTTTGTCCAAACACGACCGATCTCTGTGAAAAACGACCGATCGTTTTTACACAGACGACCGATCGTTATGCAAAAACGACCGATCGTTTTTTCAGTGTGCTCACTGGAACATTTTTGTCCAAAAACGACCGATCGTAATTCCAAAACGACCGATCGTTTTTCTGTTTTCCAGTTTTTAAACCTCTTTCAACCCTAATTCTCTTTCACTTTTCAAAACCTTTCATCTCTCTTTATCAAAAAATTCGCCCCCTCTCCCTAAAATCTTCTAAAAATCCCAAATATCTATATATATATATAACCCAATTCTCTTATTAATCCTTATAATCAACAATCGATTGATTCCGTTTCTTAAAAACCCTTTATTTTCAAAATACCAATTCGTCAAAAACCCTAATTTTTTTAAAAATCCAACCATGGTTCGCACCAAGAAAGCTCAAGGTCAACCACACCTCGTTGACGAACATGAGGACGACTACGTGCCTCCGCCCCCGAGCCGCCCCCGTGTTCCTCGCGCTCGACGAACCGGCTCTCTTCCTCCTCTCTATCCAACTACAATGGGTAAAAGAGCTATATTGACTAACTTTACAATAGACATGCCTTTATTTCTTGAACGTTTTCCCCTTCTCATGCAAGATTTAAACTTCCAAAAACTCAACGTAATTCTTAGTCTAAAAGAGCCTTTCTTCATTGAAAATATATATGAATTTTACCATAACCTAGTTCTTGATAGGGGTCATGATGACGCACTCCGCGTGCGTTCATCGTTTAATGGCCAACCCTTCGTTTACGGTATAGACCGTTTACGAAATCTTCTACACCTCAATGCTGAGGGGGTGCACGAGCAAAGTGACGAACTTTGCGAAATGCTCAACATCGTTAATTTTACCGATTTCAAAGATGAGCTATTTCATCCCGCCCACAACAATCGCTCTAACAAAGCCCACGACCTTCTCTTCCGAAATAAATTAGCCTACCACATTCTCTCTCATATTGTCCTCCCTCATACATCAAACTTCACGGATGTTACAAATGAGTACATCTTCCTTCTTGGGTGCATCCATCGCCGAGTCAAACTTGACTTCGCGACACTCATCTTCTTTAAGATGGATTCGCTCAAAACGAAATCGAAGAATGGGTTACCTTACGGTACCTTGATTTCGGCCATCTTAAAAGACATGAACCTCGTTCCCGGTGGAACCTTGTTCAAGAATAAGGACAAACATATTTGGGACACTTCCTATCTTGCCCAAATGTCCATTCGTTTTAACACTACCGATAAGACCATTACTTGGTCCCGTAAACGGGTGTCCGGCCCCGACTATACCCCTCTTACCCCCGAAGAGGAAGAGTATGTCGGCCCTAAGGCCACACCGCAAGACGCTCGTGAGGATGTGCCTATTTCCTCCGAGTCCCTTCCCCCATCTCACATTCCTTCCTCTTCCCGTCCCTCTCGAGGTCGAGGAAAAGCCAAGGTCGGCTCTTCGAACCCACCTCCGCGCACCGAAGAATTCTACAACGCTCTTTATATCAACCAATATCAAAATGCGCGACTCCACCGACGCATGTTTTGCTCCATGAAACCGAGTCAAGAAGATTTGGACGAAATTGATAGGTTAAGCACGGAGCAGAGGGCGGAGTACAACGGTTTCTTTCCCAACCTTGCCGGGTCAAACAACGAAGATGAAGACGAAGAGGACGACGCGACCTCCCACCGCGACTAGGCGGTTCTTTGTTTTCTTTTGATGATGTCAAAGGGGTAGAAATACCTCTCTTTTGTTTTTACGTTGTATTTCTTTTATATTTCCGTTCTACGAACAACGTTGTTTTTTATGTAAGCAAACGTTCTTTTCATTAATGCTATGAAGCGTTTCGTTTTATGTTGCTTTTTATATGTTGATTGTTAAATTCGAATACGGTGCGAGATTGTGTTTTAGATGAATGCGTGGTTAATAGTTGATGTTGTTAATATTTGTGCGCATATATATCTAGCTGATTGGGTTAATTGCTGTTTTATTTTCATTTGTGGCAATTGAACGTTTTTAGGCAAAACTATGGCAAATTTTTCACGTGCATTTGATTGTTCCTTATTCTTAATCGTTTAGCATTGTTAAACGTCGTTTTAAATCGGATGTTATGACATTTACTTGTTTTTTCACTAAAACTCTTTATCCAAGTAAAACAAACAAGTTACGGGCTTTCGAAATATGTCAAGAAAATCGAGAAATTACTAAGTAGAAATTCTTCCAGTGAGCACAACACAAAAAACGACCGATCGTTTTAAGTAGAAATTCTTCCAGTGAGCACAACACAAAAACGACCGATCGCTAGGATAAAACGACCGATCGTTTTAAGTAGAAATTCTTCCAGTGAGCACAACACAAAAAACGACCGATCGCTAGGCTAAAACGACCGATCGTTTTAAAAAGAAATTCTTCCAGTGAGCACAACACAAAAAATGACCGATCGCTAGGATAAAACGACCGATCGTTTTAAGTAGAAATTCTTCCAATGAGCACAACATAAAAACGACCGATCGCTACGATAAAACGACCGATCGTTTTAAGTAGAAATTCTTCCAGTGAGCACTTTCTGAAAAACAACCGATCGAAATGTACAAAACGACCGATCGTTTTTTGTCTGAAAAACGACCGATCGAATTTGACAAAACGACCGATCGTTTTTGGTCCAAAAACTCCCAGAGAGTTCATGATAAAAACGACTGGTCGTTTTTATCATTTCGATCGGTCGTTTTTCGAAAGTAGACCATTTTGGAAATATTACAGAAAGGCAGCCCATTCTGAGATTTTGGGATAGCCACTGTACCATTTCAGCAAAAAACTCTTTATATCCAATACTATTCTTTAATTGATTTATTTTATACTCAAGTCATTGTTTAACACTTTCTTTTGGCTTCCTACGCTAATAACTATCAATTCAATTTGATAAGAGGCACAAACAACAATTACCCGAACATGATAACAATCATGTGAATAATTCCTTTCAATCTTGGTGCTAATTGGTTGATGTTTTCTTTGGTCAAAAGTTGATTCATATTCTACTTCTATCCAGATAACAAACTAATGGATTAAACCTAATATCAACCGTATCAATATATTTATATTTTTTCCTAAATCAACACATTTTTACTTTTTGGGGCCAGTTATTTAACTTTATTACATTTTCAGTTTCTTTATATTAATATCCCTATTTAACTATATATTTTATTATTTTGTATTCAACGATTCATTTAACTTCATTATTTAACTAACTATAACAAAGAAGTCTGTAATGTCATAGTAAGACATGGAATATTGAATAGTTTCTTATTTTTAAGGGGAAGGCTCTATATATTGTCCGTCTATATAGGGATAGTATTTGTTAAAAGCTAAATTGGTGTGCATCCAGTTTTTGCAAAACTATCCATAAAACAAGGAAAATACATTGACTGAGATACTTATGCTTTTGTGTTAAAAATGTGTTTGTATATAACAATCAAGTATATATACTTCTAATTATTGAACTATCTAATGTATATGTACCTAACCTAAAGGAGTTCTTTGTCGTGCAAGTAACTTAATTATGCACTAATATCTTAGAGCTTGCAAAGACATAACAAATGAAAAAGGAGCCGTGTTTTCCCGAAGGTTTATTGAATTTATACTTGTAGTGAATGGTGAGTTTGCATTAAATTAAAGTATCTTCCATCCCATTGGCCATGTAATTTTTAGCAGAAGAACACCAGTTATTTAAGTAAGGTATACTTGTAGTGAATGGTGAGTTTGCATTAAATTAAAGTATCTTCCATCCCATTGGCCATGTAATTTTTAGCAGAAGAACACCAGTTATTTAAGTAAGGTATGATTACATATTTACATGACATATTTATTTGTAAATTATTAGTTATGACTATTAGCTATTTATCTAAGTTTATTTAACATTGGAAGGAATTCGGTATACCGACTATTTCTTTTCCACATCATGATCACGTTATAATTGTGTTTTCCGTTCCTATATGGTTAGGCAAATATGGATATTTACACGATCAACTCGTCTCAATTCGACTCATCATTTAACCACTCTACAGTTTGCAATCCAAATTTTATTAAAGAAAATATTCTTTTAAATGAGCCATCACCCGAACGGACTTCCCGGAAGATAAAGCTCTCAGCTTGAGCAACCCCCTCCGATTATATCTTGGAGTTAAATGCATATTATTGGCCTTTTAGGATTGGTTGGAGTATTTGTTTTTTTTCTTCTTGAATTTTGATAACCGTAGTTTATTGACAAGTTTTGTGTGGTTCCACAAGAAAACTAGAATATGGAGGGGGAAAAATCTTGAAACATATATAATTTTGTTTCTATGTCCTGCATGTATATCGAAACAGATTAAGAGCTAATGACGGTTGATAAAATAAATTGAGAATTTTTCACACGTATTCTTGCAGAGAGGTGTATTGGTTTAGCTCGATACACACTGGTCGATTGACTCTCAGCGAGTCTCTGTACGGATGAGTGTTATCAAGTTTTTATTAGTCGAGTATTATTCGATAACCACTTTAAAACTACTACGTTTATTTTGATGATATGTTAAATGCATACAAAGGTCATGTGAAAGACATACATAACAGTCTTTAAACATCTTAGGGTTTGGCTAACGAACGTCTCGGGACATTGTTTATGTTTTCAACAAAAAAAATAATAATAAACAAACGGACTTCTCTCCATATTTGACCTGGTCCAGTCGTGGTCCTTATCATTCTATAATATTGAAAGAGTTAATGTAGGACACGTGGAAAAATTTAATCCGAATGGTCTTTAAACACTAGTTTAACCTCAATAGAAAAAACTTATCTTCATATATATATATATATATATATATATATCCTCTCCTTTCTAACTCATTCATGATCCAACTGTAATTAAAGAACAAAGCATCAAATAAAATCAAGACAAGGCTATCCTTTCCCTTTTTCTTTTTTGAAATTTATCCTTTCCCATCCAGTAACGAAGTTTAATCAGATACATCATTCCTTGCTATTTAATTGTTCATTACGATTACGAAATTACGTGTAATTTTGACCGTCTAAGAACTTGTATCAAAATTATCGGAATGGAAATTTTCAAAAGTTGATCATATAGTTCAAATGTTAAATTTTATAATTAGATTTAAAAAAAAATATTTAGATAATTTTTATACAAGTTATAAGACGGTCAAAATTCCATATAGTTTCGTAATGAACAATTAAATATGAACGAAGAGAGTATTATTCATTATGTTTAGTACGAATAAAACAGATGGACATGCTTTTATGACATGTGACCCTCAACGAAGAGAGTATTATTCATTCTGTTTACTGTGTCCGGCACGATACGGACACAGTAAAACGACAAATTTCCAAAATTTAATGTAAGAGACAGCTAGGACACGACCATTAAATAATAATAAATACTATATATATATATATATATGGATTGTTATACATTTTGTCTATAAAAACCATAAAAATTATGATTGTTTTAATTACAAATGACGAATCTTAATAATAGTTACATTTTTTCATCTAGATATTTGCTAATTTTGAGATTAAATTGTAAATTTTGAAAGTATAGAAACTTTTTAGTAGTATAAATTGTGTTCCTCGGTTAGTTTAAGTGTTCAAGACGTTTTAAAAAGTGTTCAACACGTGTTCGTGGAAGTGTCCGTGTGTTGAACGCGTGTTCGTATGTCCGACACGCAATACGTCGTCTATTTTGAAGTGTCTATGCATCGTAGCCCTCATCTCATCCCAAAAAAATCATATTCATCATTCTCTTCCTTATTGGGGTGCCAAAATTTTAAACCAGTGGGGTCAAAATATTGACAAAATGAAAAAAGTTAAAATTAAAAAAAACGAATCTGCAAAAGGTCAAATATTGTTACTTAATTTACAATCGACTCATACGGTCACCCATATCTTGAAAGCGATGCATAATAACATCGTTCGACAAATTTTCAAATATATAATTTTCAATATAAACTACTAAATCATATAAAAAAGAAAAAAACCAATGAAGTTAACTAGCTAAATAAGTTATAAAGTGAAACATCAATTTTATTCTAAATAAACTAAAATAAGTTAAACAGTAAGTTTATCCAACTTAATTAATACGTGTAAATAACAAGCTAGACATTCTGTAAACAAACTATTAAACAACTAACTAATTTATAAGTCACAACCGATTTATAAATGTTCAATTAAGAATTTATTTTAATAAAAAACTAACTGTTGTGTGACATATTAGCTCGTTATAGATATATATATATATATATATATATATATATATATATATATGTATAGATATAGAGAAAGGTATGAGAAACAACCGACGAAATATTTATTCATTAATATGATTGTACAGAGAGATACATGAAGAGACCCCTGACCCTCCTTATATAATAGAGGGTAGTGTTACATATGCTAGAAAGAGAGTAGGGTTGCATATGCTCGGAAAGCCAAGATAGACCCAATAGAGTAAGGCCCAAGATGACCAATAATATCCTACAACACTAACTAAATTTTTTCCAAATTTATACAGTAACTAGTTTTTTCTAATCAAAATCTATTAAAAATTATACTAACTTTTTAAAATAATTAACAATTGTTAAGCAAACAAGAATAGAATCAATAAATTACATTAGATTATTAATTTTACAAACTAATTAAATAGTTACGATAAAAAAAAAGATGACTAAAAAAGAGGAAAAAAACAGTTGTGGCTCCAACCTAACTTGTGTTGGGAATAACAGGTATAATTAGTCATCGTATAAGTGAGTGACTTTGAGCTTTGTTAGTGTTAAAGTTATCGCTTATATATAAAGAGAATTTTGTGTATGTATAATACAAACTCTCTATTTAAATAGAATGATAATTTTATAATTAACTTAATATCTATGTCTATTTTGATGACCCCGCTAGCATCATACCAGTTCCGCCAATACTTCCTCTCTCTACCTCCTACAACTATCAAACTCAACAGGTTCTAAATAGTGAAGGTTTAATATTGTTTGTTAGTATCACCTTATAAATTATGATCTGAAGGTGTAGTATTTTGGTAATTAACGTGTACGCAGTAATATTTTGGTTTTTATCTTGTTTTCAAATCTGAAGTTTTTTTATATTTGGAGTACTTGTTCGATATAACATAGATGTCATATGGCAATGAGAAAATAAACGGATACACCAAATGATAGTTGGTAATTATTTAAAAGGTAATAAAAAAAAACCAAGAAAATTAATATATAATTATGATAAGTAAATTAATAACAAAGTTGAAAATTTGTATAAATGTAAACGTTTCCTCAAAAGCTGTAAAAAATATTAGGTTTGAGGAAATGATAAATGATGCCGATGATGTTATCTTTTTATATATATATATATATATATCCTCTCCTTTCTAACTCATCCATGATCCAACTGTAATTAAAGATCAAAGCATCAATTAAAATCAAGACATAGGCTATCCTTTCCCTTTTTCTTTTTTGAAAATTATCCTTTGCCATTTAGTAACGAAGTTTAATCAAATATTATTCATTCTGTTTACTACGAATAAAACTAGATTGACTGTGATTAAATTCATCAAGTACACTAGAACCTTTATATAAGTCATAATTTCGCTACCAGAAAAAATATTACTATATAAAAGTTATTGTTAATTGGAGGTTCATATATAAAAAATATAATTTTATTTAAATATATATTTTGTATAATACAATATGTTGGCCCGTGCGGCTAAACCTTAGAAGGGGGTGAATAAGGTTTTTGACGCTTTTTACGGAATTAAACTTAATGGCAATTAACAACCCAACTTTTTGCAATTCTAAGCTTAAGCGTTTAATAATGTTAATGAAATGCTAGAAGTCCTAAACGCAAGCAAGAAAATAAGTAATAATATAAGTTGCGGTAAGTAAAAGTTTAGGAAAAGAAATTGACACCGCGATTTATAGAGGTTCGGCAAACGGCATACGTCATCTTCTCGGTATTCACGCTACCGAGTATTTCACTAAAATGTTCTTTCCGATTTTACAAATCCTATCGAGCTCAATCAATCGATTGGCTCACCCTCTACCCGAGGTTCCTACTCTTGATACAAGTGCAAGCGAACACGTTTACGAGTCAACGACTCCCCCTCACTCTATGAGTACCCAAGTGTTTAACCTATAACTTTTAACCAACACTTTGGCTTAAAATCTTCTACCCAAACACTCACTCATAAATGAGCTTATAAAATGCTCTTTACAATTTTGTTACAACAAAGTAACTACACTCACTATTTTATTGCTTCTAAAAAAGCTAATTGGTGAGTCTTTGATGTTGTTTGAGCTTGAATCGTTTTCTCCTTAATTTCCATCTTTTTCGAATATTTTCACCAAAATGGTGATTTTTAGGGTTTTGATTGAGAGAGGTTGAAGGATGATGAATGTATATGAATATCTATTTTTGGAGAGTGATTGGGGTGGTTTATATGGCCAGCAAAATCTGTTTTTTTGTAATATGACCGTTGGTAGTGGTTGAGGGTTTTTATCCATTGGTTTTAAGCAATTTCCCAGAATAACCTGAAAAGCTGTTTTTGAAATCTGCAGAAAACGATCGGTTGTTTTCTATAGTCGACCGGGCGTATTTATTACGACCTCACTGGAAGAAATTGTACCAAAAACGATCGGTCGTTTTTGTCCAGACGATCGGTCGTTTTTATGGCAATTTTCAGTATTCCCGCTTTACTTCGAATGCTTGTAATTTCTTCGTTTTAACTCCGATTCTGGTTCCGCTTAAACCGTTGGCTTCGTTTTTATGTGCTCTATCTTTCTGACGTTCTGAAATTTATATTTTATACATTTTGAAAAGACAAAGCGTTATATCATGGAAGTAGAGAAATCGTAAAATCATTAAAACATAATCAAACTTATAATCAAAATCAATTATTGAACCCATGGTTCAACAATCTCCCCCATTTTGATTATGACAAACTAATGATGATTTTACAAAAAAAATATCTCCTCCATTTTAAAAAATCGCATTTCTCTAAATATCATTTTTCTCCCCCTTTGGCATTATCAAAATGCAATTAAAAAAATTTGGGGTAATGTGGAGGGTTTTAAAAGAAAAACCAAAACAAGAAAAATGCAATTAAGATGCATAAACCCAACTTATCAAATATATGTAAATATTATTGGATAGAGTGTACCGAATATGTGATGTCGAGTCCGCTCTCTAATGACATTTGCATTGAGCGTTTCCAAGTCCAAATAAGTGGTACCATTTGTTGGTATGCCTTCCACTTTTGTCGATCAAAGGGACGTCATTCTTTATGTTGGAGTCGATTTTCTTGACTTCCTCCAATTTTGCCGGTGTTGTCAACCAATTTTTGATTTTCTCCTTTTGAATGGAGATACCTACAACACAAGATTTGTCTTTTGGTCCCCAATTTCTTTTGGGTCCGACATTGTTAGTGACTTGGGTCTTTACTACCCATTTCAAATCGCTTCTACTAATACGAAAGTGATAAGGGCATCTAGAGGAAATATGCTCATTTCTACTACAATTTATACAATGCCTAGATTTTTTCGCATAACGAGAGTTATACGAAGTTTTGGAAAGGTTTTTCGGAGTATCCAATTTGGTTTTAAAACCTAACCCTTTTCTATCATTAAAAGATTTTTGAAAAATCTTGGAAGTACTCCCTTTGGTAAAAACAACCTCTTGTTTAGGCGGGGTAGGAGTTTTAGGAATGTTAGAGGCTTTGACGAAACGGGTTTTGTTTGAAGTAGAACTAATGCAATCAAAAACTAAGTCACTCTTATCATTGAAATCTTTTTGACAACTCAAAATGTTATCTAAAACGGTTTTACCTTTAGAAAACTTTGAAATTGTTAAATCGAGTTTTTCAATGGAAATGACAAGCTCATTGTTTTTATTTTTCAAAGTTTCATTCTCGGTTTCTAAAAGCTTGACCTTGTCATTTAAGTTAAAAGCATGAGAACTCAAAACCTTATTTTTGCTTTTAACTTTATCGAAAGCATCATTTAACTCTTCAAAATTTTCTAATAAGTCGCAATCTAAAGAAGATGGTTTTGAAAGAGTTTTGGTAAGTTTAGAGACTTCATTTTTAAGAAAATTGATCTCGGTTTGTAAAGACTTGTTTTGAATGACGAGATCATTGTGGGGAATGATATATATATGTGGGGAATGATACATAAATTGGATCTCTAAAACCACCAAGATTTAACTCGAAATCCATGATAAATGTGTCATATATGTGTTCTTTGGAAAACTCGAGATTGAAAGGCGATCGATTGAAATGCAGTGGAGAAGTGTTTAAGAAGAAGGATGGGGGAACTTAGAGAGAGAAAGGCAAAATATAAAATGAGGGGAGAAAAAGAGCTGGGAAGGTTTTATTCGGTGGGATCCACCACACCAAATGTCATAATATTTACCAAAAAAACCTGTCTAGGTGTAGAAAGAAATCCTAAAGAATTTCAACTTTATATGTATATATTAGGCTATATGATCATTGTTGAGCATCAAAATTTATTAAAATTGTATTAGTTAATAGATATAGAGTTTCTTATATAAACCGGTGCGAATGCTCTCAGTACTACTTTTAGAGAAATTTTATTATCATGATAACAACAGAACCATGTTCACTACTAGTATCAGGCTGTCAAGCATTAGAGATTTAGATTATGATTAATTAATAAAACCTTTACAAGGAATCTAAGTGGTTGTGCAAAGTTCATAAAGAATGGCGGATCTTACTCCCCTAATTCAAATTATCAACTCTCGAATGTATTAATGAAGCTATTATGCTGTGTTAGTGCTCATTTATTAACATTTTATTTGTTTTTGTTATATAATCTAACATCTAGAATATGTCATTAATAACACGGTCTTGTTTGGTTGGGACGTGATCCGCTGTGATAGGATTTCAAATGCAACAGTTCCCATAAATACTATGTTTGAATGTGTAAACATGAACGGAACTATTAGTGCAACGTGATAGCAAATAATCCAAAATAGGGTCATTTGTAATACTAGGGGGAGGATGCTAATTTTAGTTTCGAAATTATATGTACTCATTTTTTCATTAACCAATCACAATTTCGGATGTATTCGTAATCCCATGACTACCAATCCCGTAACCAAACGAGACGTATATGGTAACAAATAGAGAATCCATTAGTTGCATAAGCCACAAGTATCACACTATGCCTAAAACAACATGCAAAAAGAAGCTTCTTTTTAGTTTATTAACAATATACTTGATAAAGTGGAACCTTCAAACAAACATAGATTTTAATTATTTTACGTATCTGTTTTTATTGCTGGACGGTTAAGGAAAATGGGAAAACATAGTTTCTGAATTTATATACCTACTACATATGTGACATGCATTTAGATTAATTTCTACGATTTTTGAGAAATTAGATGTAGAATATTAATGTTTCAGAATAAATGGTAGTGCTTCATTTAGGTCTTGAAGGTAAAAGTCGGAGTTGTTGGAGAACAAATAAAGACAATTGCTAGTGTTGTACGTCCCATCAAAAGCCAAAAAGAATTGCAATGTCCACAACTACAATATAATAAAGGTTAACTTTAGAGTTCTTTTTTTTTATTTATATTTTAGCCTATTTGGCTATGAGTATTCCTATTTTGACATGTGATAAAGTAATATTGTCATTTTAACATACTTTAAAGCGTTATAAGTAGGTGAGAGCGCTTCAAAAATAAATAGGACGTTACACAAGCCGGGGCTTCAAGCTTTTAGAAAAATTAAAAAATAATGAAGCTCTACAAAAGCTAGAGTTTTAAAAAACAAATAATAAAACCAGTAAAAACAATATTTGAAACTCTATTCAATATAGAGCTTCATTATTGTTTTAACAATTATTCCACACTTGTCGTCTCAAATTCGTCCAAACAATAATATAACACGACCATGTAGAGTTTGGGTTTAATCAAATTTGTAGGTCTGTGGAGAGGAGAGGCATCACACTCTTCCATTTGGGAGAGTTACTGGAATTTCCTATCCCTTTTCACGATTCGAAATGATTTATTGCTTATGGAGTAATTGTTAAAACAATAATGAAGCTCTGTATTGGGTAGAGTTTCAAATATTGTTTCTGCTTAGTTTATTGCTTGTTTTAAAGCTTTAACTTTGGTAGAGTTTCATTATTTTTAAATTTTTCTAAAAGGTTGAAACGCTGACTTGTCGAGCGTTCTATTTATTTTTGAAGCGCTCTCAGGTACATCGCTTTAAAATGGGTTAAAATGACCATATTACTTCACCATAGGTCAAAATAGGAATACTCATATCTAAATAGGCTAAAATATAAAAAAAACTCTAAACTTTCCAACAAACACAGAATTTATGCATCTGTTATTAGTGGGAAGAAGCATTAAAGAAATAGTAGTAAAAGAACATGTGACATGATGTTTTTGGGTTAGGTAGGCAAATCAAAGATTAGGTTGATTTCAACATGGCGATAATAAAAATGGAAGGAAAAAGGACTTGAGTTGTTACAGCTGGGGTAGGGTGTGTTTAATGAAAGTCAATAGAAAATAGGGAAAAGTGCCTCATGTGCACAATACTGTATATGGTAAGGTATAGGATTCCCACAATATTGTTGTTAATGGCAATGGAATTTACTAATCATCTCAAACCAAAACATACTTCCCTTCAAATTAGCCAAAATGAAAATATCAAAATACCAACAAGTATTAGAGCTACTACATTGGAATTGTTAACTTCTCATTTTGTGTCAGTTGTTACTTGTTAAAGCAACATTGAATTTGTTAGTATACACTGCAAAAAAAAAGTGAGATTAGTAACATTGAACAGTGACAGATTTCACTTCTCAATGCCCTAATCAGGCATAACACTAGTTAATTGTTTTGATGGGGTTAGTTGAGCAGAGTTGGCAATTGATGTAGTTTTATTCTAATAGTACTAAAAGAAAGGATCAGATGAAATGGCAACTGTGTTTTTGAACTCAGAAACTTGAATACCCCAAGCTGACGTTTATATACTTTGGTTCCTAAAAATCATTGGAGACAAACTAATGTGACCTTTAAATGCTAGTTACAATCAATTAACTTCATAACTTGTTCATGTGTAAGCTAAAGTATGTGCCATTTTTTAGCTTATTCAATTCCATAAAGTATACTGTAGTTGCTCATACGACGTTTGAGAACAAATTATTTCTGGAAAAATGTATCTATTAGTAGTGTTGTGTTATAAAAGCGGCTTCTGCTAAAATACTTAAATGCGTTTGGTGGACAATTACTTTTTGCCGTTCATAAGTTTGCTGCAGCGTTTGGCGCGGAAATGAAAATTGACTTTTTAAGAAAAACATTAGAATATGTTTCGTATCCATGAAATCTATAGATTTATTACAACAAAACAAAATAATATATCTTGTCAAATATATTAGTCATTCAAATGATTCAATGCTTAAAAATTAATCAACTTCTTATGTGGTTCAATTGTGTTTGTACAAATATCCAATGCCTCTATAATCATTTCGAGTGGCAAACAATAATTTACGACTCAATCAGCATGTACCTAAAAAGAATCGAAGCTTACCTATCTCTCCTACACAACGAAGAATTGATTTCACAACATGAGCATGCCATATAAAATGCCTGAACTTTGGACACAACTGGCAGTGGGTATAATAAAATAGTAAGCAAGTTATTTCGTGTTGATGTATATATATATATATATATCCTCATTTTTCGGCATAAGTTTTCTTACTTACACATGCAATCCGGCACCGGATACGTGTAGAGAGAGCTGCTGGGCTTCTTCAGTTCAATTCCTTTAACATCGCTATGTCGAAGCATGTCCCGAAGCTGGTGCTTAAAGTTTTCCCACCTGTAAAATGAGTAAAAGTATACCGAAAACAATAAAGGATCAAACTTAAGAATTGGAACTAGCATAAAGCCAATAGTAAATCAACTGCAATCAAATTTTAATCATAAACATCATGCTGATGAACAAAACAATATGTACCCATAAAAATATGGTTAAAAGGGATAGATGGAGAAAAACTGGTCATCATACATTAGCGAACTGTTCTAGAAAGAATGGAGTTTGAAAACTAATTCATAGAACTTACGGTTTCTTTGCGAAACTAAGAGAGATTAAAGGAAAGGGTGAAGCCAACAATAGTTTCAATTGGATCCCCATAGTGGTCCAAACTTTAGGTAGAATTTGTATTTGCTCAGAATAGTTTCAATTGAAGCACTATTTGTCCCCATACTTAAGAAAAAGATTACACAAGTGGTCGTCATGTATAACACTACTGGGCCAACATAGGAAGGGAAGGGACCATCAATCTAACTTATTGAAACTATGGGACTATAAATCTAAAATTTTCAACCTTTGAGGACTATTCATGTAATAAATTCCGAAAAACGGAAGAGAAGAAAGAAGCTAAACGCCAAGAGAAAAATGAAATATAACCTGATCTTAGGGCTATCAAATAATAATGCTAGTTTTCTCTTGTCGGGTCTGATTGTCTTGGCATGCCCTTCATTCAAGTAGCGCCTGTGGCCCATCAAAAAGTGAGGGAAATTCCCGCCTTGAGTAGTTACAAAAACTTCACTGTGAAGGCAAACCGTATAATCAAGAGCTGCCAATCTCGATGAGTGCCCCTACAAAAGAAAATTTCCAAAAAAATCATTTCTGAAAAAAGAAGAAGAAGAACTTTATTGAATATTTATGTCTATATATGAGGAAATATTTCCAAGCAAGGGGCATACCAAGAAAGGAGCAAGCTCTTGTGAGGAGGCCAGCGACTCCTTTGTTTCTAATCGTGGAAACAGAAGTTTAAGAGGGGCCATATACTTCTCAGCTTTATAAATTTTCCCAGCAGCAA
The DNA here is from genome assembly GCA_963920805.1 of Primula vulgaris. Lineage (NCBI taxonomy): Eukaryota > Viridiplantae > Streptophyta > Magnoliopsida > Ericales > Primulaceae > Primula > Primula vulgaris. The sequence continues at coordinate 28,014,555 of OY987216.1, forward strand.
CATAAACAGCTGTGCTATTATCAAACCCCATGCCTCTAAGCATCATACCAACCTGAAAAGCACGAGTTATGCTTCAAGAACCAGAAAGCTTAACTAGTACTTGATGTCTTGATAATATTATTATCGAATTCATGCTAGCTATCCCGATGAATTCCCATGAAAATCTGGATGTACATCCCTTGGATATCTCTACTTTGTTTTAGGTTACTCAAAAATATCAGAAAAGAACAAAATAAGATTAAAGGATCGTCAATATAGCACAAATTATTAAAATAAGACTCAAGGAATGTAGATAGCGACATTTTTCTGCTCAAGGCTGTTGTTAATTAAAAGAAGACTTATGGTCTAAAATATGTGAATGTTTTGAAGAAAGAACACAAAATTAATCATCGACATCAATGACCAAAGATATTTTCATGATAGAATCTTGCAAGCCTGCAGATAATCTTTTACGATCACCTAGAAACTATTAACATGCCAAACTGTCTTCTTATCAGACACGGTTGACACTTATGATCACAGTAATGTTATTTCAATATCCTACAAAACAGTAATTTTGCCTATGGCGAAATGCCTCCTAAAAAGTTCCTTTCAATCTACAACAAACTATCAGCACCTGAAAGATTCAGGGTTCGACTAAATTACAATAAAACTATGGGATAACAATACTATTGAGTTTCCTTATCCATGTTAAGTTTGCGTTGAGTGATCATATATTTACTAGGTTTATTACCTCCAAAGGGGTTAATGGGCACTTGCCATTCATACGGATTACACCTGGCATTATTATACGTCCTCTTCTACGAAATTTTCCTCTCCAACTTCTTTCACGGGCAATGTCCATTTCATTCTTCTCTTCCTCGCCACCATCATATTCACAGCAAGAAAATGCCACCATGTCCTTAAACAAAATAAAAGTATAGAACATATACAAAAGTAAGATTAATGCAAACAAATAAATCTGATAATCTTACATTTTTAAAACTACCACCTCTTCAAAGCGGAGATGCACGGATAGATATTTCCCCCCACTCTGAGAGTTATTATTAACCATCCGATCAACCATTTTTGCTGCAAGAATTCGTATGGACTCTGAAAACCGAAGAGCTTCAAAATTGGTTAAGCAGCGAAGCTGTTGAATATTCGAAGGAACTGCATGCGCCAATCTGTTAGAGAAGGGGGCTATCCTGATGGCCCTGAATATGTTCACCAAAAGCGATTAAAAGTCAATTGTTGTGAGATAAACTGGTTCAGTTTGTGCATAAATGTTTGAGAAAATACATGATAGGTAGGATCAAATGATAATGAACAATGATGGCCGGCGTTATAAAAGTGATAAAAACACGATGTTTTAAAACTTTAAAGCAAAGACAAATTATCGTTCCGATAGCTAGATTCAGTAAAGCGTGAGCATCAACGTGCAAAGCGTAAGCTTTGCAGGACAAATAAGTGCTAAAAAGTCTAGATTGAAGCTAACAAGATTGCATAGTCTATTTAATTAATTAGAAAATCTGGCGCTACATTGAGACCTTTTGCGCTTTGAAGCTTGTTTGTTGCACTTTTATCTAATATACAAAGCGTTTTTAACATACAGAAAGAGGTATGGTAATCTATACAGAGCTTGTTTGTCTTTAACATGTCTTGTAGCCAAATCTTGTAGCTGCTAAATTATCAAAATAGATTCAAAACGCTATGCAATTTAACATGTACAGAAAGAAGTATGGTAATGTCTTGTTCTATTAAGTGTGCTTGCTTTTCAATCTTTTTTCTATTGTGGCTCGTATTAGTGGCCCAAAACATTCTTTTGGACAACTTTCCCTAAAGCTAGCACGACCTATAGGCCTTTCGTCATATTCAAAATATAAGTTTGGAATGTCCTTATCAGTCATACTTCTGTGTTCAAACTTTCTTTGATAGGTATAACATAAGATTACAGAATTTTGACACTCAAATAGTCCACGTACAGGCGGAAAAATCAGAATGTATTAAAAAGATAAATAAAAAATAAAAAATTGCCCCTAATGTTGGAACAAGGAAGACAATGTTAGAAATTTAGGGTATGATAATCCTGGATAACTTCGAAGAATCGTGTTCGTACACTTTCCGAACAAAGTATTTCGACCCTATTATTGCCTGGGTTCACGAAATCTTTGTGGGGATAATTCTTGAAGAACAATCTGTTTCTGGCAAGGAGAATAGATTAGGAAATGTAGAGAGAATTTTCTTATATGTTTCTGTGTTTGAAATCGAGGCCAAATGACTTCTTATATAGGAGATCAATAACCGAAACTGAAAGCAAGCAACTGTTCGGAAAGGAAGCAACTGTTCGGAAATGAAGCAAGCAACTGTTCGGAAAGGAAGCAAGCAACTGTTCGGAAAGGAAGTAACTGTTCGGAAAGGAAGCAAGCAACTGTTCGGAAAGGAAGCAAGCAACTGTTCGGAAAGGAAGCAACTGTTCGGAAATGAAGCAAGCAACTTTTCGCTCGGGGCGCTGCCCCGCACCCCGCCCGCTGTCCTGGCAGCGGGACCCCAGCCAGGGGCTCTCGCCCCTTGGACCCCGCGACCCCGCCAGGGGCTCTGCCCCTTGGAACCCCGTTTCAATTATTCATATTCAATTATACGTTGGCTCGACGAGCGTGCACTCCGCACTTCCCTAACTCGTTTCCGAGTTTAACGCATTATTGCATCGGCCTATAATAAATCACATTACTACTAAAATACATTGATGATGCTAAAATCACCAACAAATCCCCCCCATTTTAGTGTAATCCTTGATTTACTCAGTATATACAATAATATATACAAGGGTATAACACACAGGTATTACAATCAAACAAATGCATAGATGAAAATGTCTTACGATTGAATTTTCATCTTAGTACAAATACACATTCCAAATACTCGAAAATCTGGGTGTCATAACGATTGAACCCGTCAATCCATTTGAATATCTGAAGATATAGTACACATATGTTTCTTACAATACTCTACTATTCATACTTGACACTTTACAAGCCATGTGTCCTTATCCATTAATAAGCATATAGGAAGCCAAGTCCAAGCTTCTTGAAGCGGCAAAACTTCATGCTCACATAGGTGATCCTTTTAATCTTGCACCTGCATTTGCAATTTTTCAAAAGAACCATTAAGAAGATATACTTCAACCTAGCCATCACTTGCAGGTCTGAGCACATACTTTGGGAAGATAAACACAATTGCTCCAATCTCTAACTATGATCTTTCCACATTGAATTCTGCTTCTAACGTTGTATTCGAAGGGAATTGGGTATACCACAGCTAATAGATTTAAATGGACTTTAATCCCATCCCAATTACCGACTTATTCACTAAGTCTCTAGCTAACCCCTTCGTCAAGTGGTCAGCTAAGTTTTGTTGCGACCGAATAAAATCAATAGATATCACCCCATTCATGATTAATTCCCTAATCATACTATGTCTAACACCGAAATGTCTAGACTTTCCATTGTATATTTGGCTATAAGCTTTAGCCAGTGTGGCAGTACTATCACAACGGATAGAAATTGGTGATATCGGTTTAGGCCATATCGGAATCTCATATACCAAGTTCCTGAGCCATTCCGCTTCTTTACCAGCAGCTGCTAATGCTACAAACTCAGATTCCATTGTGGAACCAGTTATACATGTTTGCTTCTTGGAAGCCCATGAGATGGCACCTCCCCCAAGCAAGAACACCCATCCACTTGTAGAGGATGAGTCTTCAGCATTATTTATCCAACTAGCATCCGAATAACCCTCTAACACCAAAGGAAATCCCATATATGCCAATCCATAATTCATAGTACCCTTCAAGTACTTGAATACCCTAGTTATCGCATGCCAATGATGTCTACTAGGATTACTAGTAAATCTACTCAACTTTCCAACCGCATAAGCAATATCCGGTCTAGTGCTAATCATAGCATACATCAAAGAGCCTATAGCTCTTGAGTATTCAAGTTGATCCACAGGTTTACCTGTATTTGGCATAAGCTTTTCTCCCGGATCCATGGGAGTACTTACTGGAGAACAACTTTCATAATTGAACTTCTTGAGTATTTTCTCAATGTAATGAGATTGCGTAATTACAATCCCCTTATTCTCCCGTTTAATCTTAATACCAAAAATAACGTCCGCTTCTCCCATATCTTTCATGGAGAACTTTGATGACAAGAAATTCTTCGTTTTATCAACTTGATTTTGGTCGGTGCCAAAGATCAACATGTCATCAACATATAGACAAATGAAAACTCCTTTACCGGATGTATTAAATTTGCTATATACACATTTGTCTGCTTGGTTTAGAATGAAACCATTAGACAAAACAACTTCATCAAACTTTTGATGCCACTGCTTCGGAGCTTGTTTCAGCCCATACAACGACTTAACTAGCTTACACACTTTATGCTCATTACCAGGCATTACAAATCCTTCAGGTTGCTTCATATACACTTCTTCTTCCAAATCACCATTCAGAAATGCTGTTTTGACATCCATTTGATGAATCACTAGATTATGAATAGCCGCCAAGGCAATCAACAATCTAATAGTAGTGATACAGGCAATTGGAGCATAGGTATCGAAATAATCAATCCCTTCCTTTTGTCTGAAGCCTTGGATAACTAATCTAGCTTTAAACTTGTCAATTGTACCATCGACTTTCATCTTCCTTTTGAAGATCCATTTGCAACCCAATGGTTTGCAACCTGGTGGTAAATCAGATAATACCCAAGTATTATTTTCCATGATAGAACCAATCTCTTCATCAATTGCTTCTTTCCAAAAAACAGAATCTCGAGATTTCACAGCTTCATCATACGTTCTTGGATCCTCCTCTATACTATAACAATAATAGTATTGAGTACCAATCTGATCTCTTGATCCCTCAACTAAATATAGTTGAAAATCAGATCCATAAGATCTAGATTTTCTAGCTCTTTTGCTCCTACGGGGTTCAAGTGTCTCACTTGGCACATCAATTGAATGATCATCCCTTAGAGATTCATCTGAATTAGGTATAGTCCTTTGGTCTAGGTATAGAAGAGAAACAATTCTCATCAAATATGGCATCTCTCGATTCTATAATCGTGTTAATAGAAATCGAGTCATTAGGTTCTATAACATAAAACCTATAGGCCTTGGAGTGCTCAGCATATTCAACAAAGATGCAAGCTATACCCTTTTCACCCAAAGTTTTCCTTTTTGGGTCCGGGAGTCTAACCACGACCCTACAACCCCAAACACGTAAAAATGTTAAGTTTGGTCGTTTCTTATACCAAAGTTCATATGGGGTAGTCTTGTTCCTTTTATTAGGAACCCTATTTAACAAATAGCAAGCCGTTAACATAGCTTCTCCCCAAAACCCTTCACTTAAACCAGAGTAAGATAACATGGCATTCACCATTTCTTTAAGAACTCTATTTTTCCTTTCAGCCACACCATTTTGTTGAGGTGTATAAGGTGCCGTAGTCTCATGAATGATTCCTACGGATTGGAAAAATACAGGATCATAATATTCACCACCTCTATCTGTACGCAATGTTTTAATCAACACATTCTGTTGCACTACAACTTCAGTTTTATAAATTTTGAATTTATCTAAGGCTTCGTCCTTAGCGTGCAACAAATAGACATAGCAGAATCTAGATGCATCATCTATGAAAGTGATAAAATATTTTTTATGCCCTAATGATGGAGTAGCATGCAAATCACATAAATCACTATGTATTAATTCAAGAATGACAGATTTCCTTGTTATACTTTTAAAAGGTTGCCTAGTGATCTTTGTTAACATGCAAGTTTTACATTTTTCTACATTTTCATTAAAAACAGGAATTAAATCATCTTTAGACATTTCATGCATTCTTTTATAATGTACATGTCCTAGACGAGCATGCCATAACGAGAAATTGATAACATTCGAAGAAGACATAAATACAGAACCAGAATCATTAAGAACTCCATTCAAATTCATCATAAACATACCATTATTATAATATCCAAATCCTACAAACACACCAGACTTTGATAAAACATATTTATCGGATTCACACACTTGCTTGTATCCAAGCTTATTTAATACAGGACCAGAAATTAAATTCTTACGTAATTTAGGAACATACAAAACATTAAACAAAGTAATAGTCTTTCCAGAACTGAATTCTAGCACCACGTTTCCTTTGCCTTCAACGGGAGCGAAGTGATCATCTCCCATGTAGAGGACAGAACCATCTTCCACTAGAACAAAATTCTTGAACCAGAAACGATCCTTGCAAACATGTGTTGTGGCGCCAGAATCAATCCACCACGCGATAGCATCATCCTGCACATAAAATGCTTCAGAATTTAGTGAAACCGAATGTTTAATCAAACTATTCAAATCACGAATTGATTTCTGACCTTGGTTTTCGGATTGGTCCTTAGACCCTTTTCCTGAACCACTTGCATTCGCGTTGTCGTGCCTTTTGCCGAAACGGCAATCCCTCTTGAAGTGGCCTGTTTTGCCACACTTCCACCATTCTAGTTTCGGTTTCTTGTTAGCACCGAAACTGCCCTTATTGTTCTTGAAAGCACGCTTCTTTCCTTTGTTTTTGTTGTTATCGTTCTTACCACCCTCTTCAACCATATTAACCGAGGGTCCAGCAATTTGTTTGCCCTTTCCTTTGTCATCCTCCTGCGCTCTTAGAGATTCTTCTATGCGCAAGTGACTTCCAAGTTGGATCAAAGACAGTTCGTCTTTTCCATGTTTCAGATTGTGTTTGAAATCCTTCCACGAAGGAGGCAACTTGTCGATGATGCTTGAGACAGATATTGTTTCATCCATCTTCAATCCGTGTTGTGTGAATTGTCCAAGGATTCGGAGGAGTTCATTGAATTGTTCCATGACAGACCTCGATTCAACCATTTTGTAATTGTTGAAATCGGTTACCAGGAACTTTTTACTGGATGAGTCATCTGCCATGTACTTGGATTCGAGACAATCCCACAATTCCTTTGCAGATTCCACGTTTTGGTAAATATCAAATAAGGGATCAGACATACCGTTAAGAATGCGCCCTCTGCAAATGTAGTCGTCGTTCTCCCACTTTGATCTGCGTCTTAGATTTTCAACCGTGTCATCCTCTACAAATTCTGGAATCGGTGTAGACAGGACGTGCACCACCTTTAACGTTGTCAACATGAAATGCATCTTCTTCTGCCAACGCCTGAAGTCTTGTCCTTGAAACTTGTCCAATTTTCCGAAATTTGTAGTCATCTCCTTGACGGTGCTTCCTCCAGCCATGATTATCAGAAAATACTTTGTTCGTTTGTTAGAAATTTAGGGTATGATAATCCTGGATAACTTCGAAGAATCGTGTTCGTACACTTTCCGAACAAAGTATTTCGACCCTATTATTGCCTGGGTTCACGAAATCTTTGTGGGGATAATTCTTGAAGAACAATCTGTTTCTGGCAAGGAGAATAGATTAGGAAATGTAGAGAGAATTTTCTTATATGTTTCTGTGTTTGAAATCGAGGCCAAATGACTTCTTATATAGGAGATCAATAACCGAAACTGAAAGCAAGCAACTGTTCGGAAAGGAAGCAACTGTTCGGAAATGAAGCAAGCAACTGTTCGGAAAGGAAGCAAGCAACTGTTCGGAAAGGAAGTAACTGTTCGGAAAGGAAGCAAGCAACTGTTCGGAAAGGAAGCAACTGTTCGGAAATGAAGCAAGCAACTTTTCGCTCGGGGCGCTGCCCCGCACCCCGCCCGCTGTCCTGGCAGCGGGACCCCAGCCAGGGGCTCTCGCCCCTTGGACCCCGCCAGGGGCTCTGCCCCTTGGAACCCCGTTTCAATTATTCATATTCAATTATACGTTGGCTCGACGAGCGTGCACTCCGCACTTCCCTAACTCGTTTCCGAGTTTAACGCATTATTGCATCGGCCTATAATAAATCACATTACTACTAAAATACATTGATGATGCTAAAATCACCAACAGACAAGCTTATAGAACCATGACTTTTAAACGAAAAAATTGCTTACAGAAAAACAACTTTTCTTAACTTAATTCTTCTCAAGTATCGAATATCTTATAGTAACAGAATTAACACCAGGCAGCAGGAAAAGTCATTTATCTGCAAAAGATTACCTCACCTATAATCTATCCTATATAAGTATAATAGCGAAAACTGAACATCATATAGAATTTGAACTTTACAGTACATAGGTTTTTTCTTTTCTTTTTGATAAGCACAGTACATAGTTTATTAGTACTATAATGAACAGTCTACACACAGCACCTGAAATATGTTTATACGATTGATATTCCCCAATAGGTAATAATCTGCTTTTAAATTTCACAATGCATTCAGTGAACTTGCAATTGAAAGGACCTTTTCTTCTTCTTCTCTCTTATGGTTAATAACACACGTTCATTTTACTCAAGAAATCAAATAGATAAACTTAGGGCCTTGGACTTCGAAAAAATAAAGTATATACCCTAACTCGATCAGTTTGGGGAGGACCTTCTGAAGATAGTAGGTCGGACTTGACCATCCTTTTACTCTCAAGTTTATTATGCTGCTTATGTTGCTGTCAAACCGCAACAATACGTCTTCAGGAAGCTCTCTGACCACATTTACATGATTTTTCAGAGCATAAATGAAAAATTCCTCATCAAATATATCGCCGAACTTGCTGCAACATACCAAAAACAGATGGTGTTGCATAAATGGGCCACGCGACTAGATTAAGTGATTAATTATTAAAAAAAATTAGATAGGTTTATGAAGAAATTAAAAGATCCATCAACCAGCAATAACATAAATCAAGGATAGAACTTTCTTAAGATATTCAATGCAAGTTCTGCAGTTTATAAAAAAATATTATTATCACAGAACTGCTGGAAGTTTTTCACTCAGCAAGACAGCAACTAAAAACATAGAGTTCGACATATTTTGTTGATCAGATTATCAGAAAACCCTGTTAGCTATCTTTGTTAATTCTTCTACTGAAAAGGTTCTTTAGTCAATTCACAATATTTTTTCATTGTACTACTGAATAAAATAGGACAGCAAACATAGCATGTTATCTCAAATTTTAAGTGTTAACTTTCTTTCATTTCCTTTCTTTGGCTTACAATGTCTGAAACAAATAAAGAAATGTAATCAAAACTAATTAACCAGAGCAACAATGTAGTCATACTATTCACCCAGAAAACAGAAAGTCGACAAAGTTAATATTCTTTGGCTTACAATTTTCGTAACAACTAAAGAAATGCAGCACTGTACGTCACTAAAAATCTATCAGGTATAGGACAAACATGAAGTGCAGCATCTATTGTGGCAAGCATTGATATGGAAAAGATAAGATTAAAATTCCGGCTAAAATAATACAGAAATAGTCACCTGGAATCTCGCCACACACTATTAAAATGAAACATGGGAATGACGAGAGTAGCATTCAGTAGTGCTGCCACAGCTACAGCATCACATATCTGCACCCGGAAATTGGAATCATTTAAAGAACATTGATAAACCTTTGAAGCAACAAAACTAATTATACCCTAGCATCTCTATCCAACTTACATGATCCTATCTACTATAATAATCTTAGCTTTTCTCTTGGTTATTATTTCTTTAACAACCCATGTTATATTTTAACAAACTAATAGTTTGTACAGGCACCCATTCTGGAAGAACCAACTAATAGTTTGTACTTTGTACGGTGCAAGACAACCCAACTTTGAAAAAAAGTTAAAGTGAAAGTACATGAAACATAAATTAACCAACTTAAAGACAACATATTCACTCATGTCCATTTTATCCTGATATACATATTAAGTAACAGCGACAAATATCAAAGTAAAAACGTCTTCTAAATGAGAGAGAAATTGCTATTAATGTGAGGTTTAACAGTACAAGAAATTAACTATCCTTTTCTGTGGTTATTCTGTTTCACATAACATCTAATGCAAATATCAAAATTTAAACATATCCAAAAGAACTGAAGTAATTACTAACTTGGAGTTTTACATATTCAAAAGATTAACATTGCCCTATAATTAGAACTTAAAGGGGAGAGGAACAGGGATGAGCCAAACATACAGATAATCTTTGCTGGTTCAATCCACCATTCGCTTCAATTATGAGAAATCCATTTGATTTTCGCGACTCTAATAACCCTTCAAGCACAAGACAATTACATTAGTAAACTAAGAAACTCTAGTAATCCTTTCTTCTTATTTTTCTGTTCATTAAATATAGAAGGCAGTAATGACGACGTATCTTTGGGAGAAAAGTAAGGCTTAAAACATCAAAGGCAAGAAAGCACACGAATAGGATCAGTTCTACCTTTGAAACGCTGCAAATAAATATAAGTTAAAATATCCAATTAACATTTTTAGTGATGTTTCTTCAACTAGCAATTTACATGGACCAGATAATTACAACTATAATTAATACTAGGGAAAATTATTGTTTACTACACCAACCTATTGGTGGTTAAGAATTTGCATACTCACCTTCCAAGATTAACAATTTACATACTCACCTATAAAAGATCTATCAATCAACACACTTTAGTTGATTTATGTTAACTTTTTAAGAGAAGTTTGGTCATGTGTGATCACGTTACCGCTTCCAATTATGATTTAAAGGTAAAACTAACATCGCATATGACCAAAAATCAGCTAAAAAGTTAACATAAATCAACTAAAGTGTGTTGATTGATAGATCCCTTATAGGTGAGTATGTAAATTGTTAATCTTGTAAGCTGAGTATGCAAATTCTTAACCACCAATAGGTTGGTGAAGTAAACTATAATTATCCCTTAATACTAAGAAACAATAAGTGCCCAGATGGGAACTGGTGACTTTTATATTTGCGTAGAGTTGAAAACACCTAACAATAACATCTCTATCAAGTCAGGTGTCTGCGTCAGAAGCCCTGGGCTTACTCTTGCACATAACAGTCATATTTTCTATGTCGAAGAGAATGTGCAAGCGTAAGATTAAATTTTTTTGATGTTCAAATACATGGTACATGAGAATTGACATAAAAACCTAATGCGTGAACAAAGATAATTGATAAAAAAACATAACCTCACATACGCAAGCTCTTCTTAGTTTTAGAATACCACACCAGAACAGAAAGATTAAGCATCAACTGAAGGTGAGTTCAAGAAATAGTCAAACGTTTCAACCAAGTAATAATTACTCCTATTTAGTAATGACAATCACACCATCCATTTAATTTTTTTTTTAGAAAACTACATAAGAATCTGACTTCTTCAAAAACTATTATACTAGTACATGTTAAGGTCGAAATGAACCATGTACATCTAGCTACATTTACCTTTACTAGTCGAGAACAAATGTCAAACTTTTAACAAAATAGAAACAAATTTCAGGTCAATCAATATTAAAACTGTAATTGCTACTTACTGTAAAACTGTAATTGCTAACATTGGCTGCTTATCATATAAATATGGAATCAACTACAGAAAATGCGTTTAGACACAAACCTGTATCAGTAGTATTTGTATTGATGCAAGGTCTCCAACCTTGACGAAGCTTTGGATCCCAAGCATGCATTAACTGCAGATTCGATACGAGCAACGTTGTAAGTTAATCCGAATCATTGCAGCTGGAAATGCAAGGAAACATTCATTTATATGATGACAGCGAATAAACCCAACTTATATAAGAAAAAGCAATTAGGGTAACAAAGGCATCCCAGTTCATGACCAAAGAATACGAAATTGATGTACTTGTTGATAAATGTGTGACAGAATTGCAACTTAGGGTTTGTCTGGTTTCAGCTCTTAAGCAAATAAGCTGGTTTTTTTTTTGTGTTCCGAAAAAGAACTTCCAGTTCACCAAAATCCAGAAAGTTCACAGTGCATCCATTAAGCAAAAAGGTCGAACTTCAAATCTGCAACCAAGTAAGGTTGTAATAGTGCCTCCTTGCCAGTTAAAACTAAAGAACAGTTGAGCAAACAGAAAATTGATAATGATTACCTTAATAAAACACAAACAAAAAGACAAAACCATACTTGAACAACGGTTTAATCTACAGGTTGGTCATACAGCATTTCATTGCCTGTCCAGATAGCATATCAAAAGACTACCAGATGTAGTAAAATTTCGTAACTAAGAAATATAGATTTGGTAGCCACTTAAGTTCTTTACAAGGTTATGAACTATGACTAACAATTTTGGTTATTTTCCCAACTTTAGAACACAACAAGGTTTTAATCTTCTCTTTACTTTTACTGTTTACAAAGGGGTTTAACTTTGTGTGCTCTGTGTATACCTTTATTTAGAAGCAAAAAATTCAACTCAATCTGTTTTCTTTAAGGATATCTGGTAGCAATAATTCTATTCAATCGATTAATTTTACTTATTTCTTACACCAATCAAGAAAATGGTGGCAGAGGATCATTTATAATTTAGTCACTCTTTCTTTCCTTCTTAATTTTTTTTGGTCACTTTATCACCAAGAATGGGGCTACAGTGCTACAGTTCTTAACCCCCTCAACAGAAGTAACAAGATGTATCATGTAGTTTTCTATTGATTAGCTCAAATATCATGCATTGTACTTTTACCAGACATATTTAGTAAAAAAATATATATATAAAAACAAACGAAGTAATAAACTTTTGTCTTTCATTTTTTCAAGTTTCAGACCCAAGCAAACTTTACATAACATCTTCTAAGTACACTTCACCTTTATTAGAGTGTCTCAATGTAGTAGCGATGTACTCTTTGAATTACATATATCCCTTAAGCCATTACAAGGTCCCCATCTTGGCAAACATCAAATAAACCACGGCACTACGTGACAATTATGCCCCTCTTTGGTTTTTTGCATACTTGAAGTGGCATTAATTCATTTTAACCCATCTCTCATTACTCATGTATAGTAACAGTTTTAAAACACCTAGTTACTTCAAATGAACCCATTTTTTTCATTTATATAGTATCACCTTCAACACATATAATAATTTAACTTACCAAACGTATCCTTATTTATAGATAATACCTTTCTGACATATGTTCTTGTTCAGGTAGATACTCGCTTCACATCTTAACAACAAGAGCGACAAGAGGTGTCACCGCTATGAGTTACCTAAGAGCAAGTAAGTTACTCCAGTGATCTACCCACTTAATCTAATTGCCAACATTTTCAGTCAGATTGAGACAATAGCCTTGTGTGGTTGTATTTTCTAAGAACAAATGTACTTCTCTGGAAGAATTTGCTATAAATTTAAGATTTTGGAATAATCAGTATAAGATTTTAATAGATTTGATTGTACGGGTTAGGAAATATTTAAGGAGAAAACCAGATTAGATAATAAACAAATAAATCTTAATATAAAAATAAGTCCAAATTAATTTGCTATACTGATCAATATTGCACTTATCACGAAATTCCAATTAATTTGGGGATGTAGGAAGTATAAAATATTGAAAAACCAAAAATATCACAAGTTATTTCATATAGCTCATCCCAATTTAATAGTAGTACATCTGAGGATATGCATAAGATAAGATTCTACACTTTGATTCCATAATATATCAAAAAAATTACAAATTTCAAGTTTCAAAAGTTACCCATAAAACTAAAAACATAAAATAACATGAAATCGGAGCAAAAACACCAAATAAAAACAAAATTACCCAGTTTAATTAACTTACATAGTAAAAAGAAACTAACTTTTTGTCTGATTCGTTTTTTCACTAAATAAGCTGAACAAAATTAAAATACCAAAACTATAGTAAAAACAAAAAGAAAAAAACAGAATTACCGCGTTCGGAGAAGTCTCATTGTTAGCACCATCGAAGAAAAACGGCGTTAGCTTCGCGAAAACTTGATTACTCCAATAAACGGACCCTAATGGGGGTGGAGTAACAACATGTTCAAATGAGGCTAAACTGCCTAAATACACTAACATCCCTGTTATATACACTGATGGAGCTAATTATAAAAAAAAAAACCTTCTTTTGTACATAAATGACACCACTATGTACACCAACTTCTCCATTCTTGAGCCCCTACTATGTTTTCACTAAATAAGCTCAAACTAAATTAAAATACCAAAACCATAGAAAAACACTACCAAATAATAAATAGAAAAAACTACAAATTTCAAAAGTTACATAAATGAAAACATAATAGAATATGAAATTAGAGCAAAAACACCACATATAAACAAAATTACCCTAGTAAAAGAAACTAGCTTTAAGTAACTATATCTTCACTAAATAAGCTGAAACTAAATTAAACTACAAAACCATAGAAAAACTAAAACTACCAAATAAAAACATAATAAATAGAAAATTACCGCGTTAGGAGAGGTCCCATTATGACCACCGTCGAACAAGAACGGTCTTAACTTTGCGAAAACCTGATTACTCCGATAAACGGACCCTAACGGAGCTGGAGTAACTAAAATATGTTCAAATGAAGCTAAACTTCCTAAATATAATAACATCCCAGTTATATAAACTAATGGAGCTAATAATAGTAATCCCCTTCTTTTGTACATAAATGACACCACTATGTACACCAACTTCTCCATTTCTTGAGCTAGTAATAAACTACTATGTTTTCACTTAATCAGCTCAAACTTAATTAATCGTGTTAAGATCTATATGGGTTTTTTTTTTAGTTATTTATGGTCACTTAAAATTATTGTCATTTATATATATATATATAGAGAGAGAGAGAGAGAGAGAGAACTTGTGAGTGTGGTTAATGATGTGTGTGTGTGAGAGAGATTATTAATTGTCCTTTTTTATTAATAATCCCATTATTGTCCTTTTTTATTAATTGTTTTGTACTCCCATATAAGATAAATGTTGTCACATTAACACTTTAATGTTTTCAATGTAAAAGTATACTAATTTTTTTCACAAGCTCCAAAATAATATAGTGATTAATTAATTAGGGACGGGGGACTATAGCGGCCTATTTATGTTCAGTTTGGTATCGGATTTTTTTGATAAAAAATCGGATTTTTAAAATTCAAAAATAAAAAAATCCAGCAAAAATGTAAATACCCTAAAAATACTAATTAGATTATGACGGATTTCTAACCAAATCTTGTATATCTTACTAGTAAATTAAAATAGTGTTCGGAAGCTGCAATTCAACAAAATCTTATATTTAAGATGACGAGTCAGATGCAAACAGTTCGTTGCCATTTTGATAAAAGTTGATGAAAAAGGAAAAATATATATTTTTTTATCAATATTTTTAAAATTAGCGTTGTTATTAGAAAAAGACTCATTTAGGGTATTAAAAGAACTATAGAGAATATCGAACCATCACATTTAAAATTCCTGATTTATCCATTGAACATGGTCTTTTTTTAGGAAAACCATTTTTAAAAAAATTAAAAACCAAGCATGCTCGTTGCTAGAGATGAGAGCAAGCCGGACATGAAAAAACCGTTTGCTGACACCTAAATGGATCACACATGGGAACTTGATTGGATATAATTTTTGATCTGAATCAATTTAGTAATTCATGTTAACTTTGTCACTTTTCATAAAAACTGGGGCAATTCAAAAGTAAATATAAGTACATAGATGAAGTAGAAATTGTTCTTGAAGTATGGGGATACTTAACTAATTAACCGTTTTAGAAATAAGCCTGCTACAACTTAAATTTCTTACGCAAAATTAAAACCTCAACTTTTTGGAAAAATTGTCGGTTGCAGTCGGTACCATCGATGCACAGTTGTCAAAAATTTATAATTTTTGCGGCTTGAAAAATATATATTTTTTTGTTTATTTTTTAATAATTAAATATTGTTGGGTAAATACTATTAAAATATATTTTTTATTAAAAATGTTGTTTAGTAAAACCTGTTTACTTTTAACTTTTGAGTAAAAATAAATGGTTTATTTCGATTAATAGAATAAAACAAAACAATTAATTAGCAAAAAATATTTCATTGAAAGATTAAAAAGATACCAAATTATTATACCACATTCTATCTATAAATCCACACTTCACTAATAATATGATAAAAACAAAGATGATTTGTATCAAACCGTTCAAACAAAAATTAAAATGCGGATTACGGTTAGAGAAATGAACAAATTAGATCGGGTTTACTCCATTACGTTTCAGCAAGTTTACAAATACAGACTCGATCATATTATTGGTTAGATAATAAACGAATATGTAACATTCAAGCAGATACAATAGTCACTTTTTCCAATAAGTAAAATTAATATTAAGTAAAAAATAAAGTTTACCAAACAAGGCGAACCTAGTTATGGTTTGTAAACCAAACCAGCAACGTATTGGGAACTTGTTAATGAAAAATACGTGCCTTCTCGATAACCTACGAAATCGAGAATTTTTATATCCAAAGTTATGAAGACTCATTGGTTATGAAAACGGAATTGGCTCCAAGATGCCTTAGTTAAAAGTAAATTAAAATAAAATAAGGACAAAAACAGTATTAACAAACGGTATTTTATTGATCTCTAAACAACTTACAAATACATGTCAAACAATCTATGTGACTTGATAATGTTGTCGACATTCTATTTGCATAGATAGATATAGCCATTTATAAATTTGGTAATCACACGTTATTTACATGTAAGACCAACATGATACAAAACTCTTAAATTAATCGGACTCGAAATCCCGCAAACTATTATACCGATTTGTACCAACCGACCGCTTTTCGAACCAAATCAATCAAGTCGGTACCAAAAGTTTGGTATACCGACATTATGGTACGGTACAACCAAACCAATATTTGAAAGTCGATTCGGTTTCGGTATTCGCTTTGTGGGTTCGATATGGTACCGATTCAAACTGAAATATTAAAATATATTATACAGACAAATAAACTAAAAGACTTATATACACTTAATTATTAACATTTTTATAATATAATTAGTAGTAACAGAACTAGTAGTAACGGGAGTATGGCGGGATAAGAAATGAAGGTAAGATTAATAGTAGATACATGAAATATCAATGAAGTGTTTGTTTGATTTTTATTGTGGTTGTACTATTTTACAAATTTATATATATAATAAATAAACTTGTAAAATATATATATATATATATATATATATAACTTGCAAAATACACACACATATATATGATTTTAATATATATATATATATATATATATATATATATATATATATATATATTACACCGTATTTACTCCAAATACCGTAATTTTTCAATACCGCACCCTCATATTACTCCAAATACCCTCATTTCTAATCACATGTTACTAATAGTACCGCCTCCACTTTTCGTATTAAACGCGGTATTTGTGGGGCCGATGGTATTTCTAATCTCATTCAGCATAATATCACCCCAATACAACCTCAAACAAACACCCTCTTGTATTATTTTTTATAGTTAATACTTATAACAATTTATTTTATTTATAGCATTTACTATAAAAATTTAGTAGTGTTTACTATTTTATGCAAATAAACAAGAAATGTAACAATAATATAAATAAATAAATATTTTTAATATACTACTTTTAAAACTTTATAGTATGTTTTTTTTTCAATAGGCACCATTTTTCTATCATCACTTGTAAACTCTAAAGTTTGGTATAAAAATGAAACCGAACCGAACCAACCGAATAGTTTGGTATGCCGAATTTTTTGGTTCGATAATGATATAAAAATTATCAAACCAAATTAGTTTGGTATGGTATCGGTATGTAGTCAAAAAATTCGCTATCGAAACGATGTCAGCCCTGATTATTCCATATGCATTATATATTGATCAATATAGTAATTTATATATACGTTCTTCTTATTCCTATAATAATACTTGCTGGTGGAATTGGAGGTCTTCGTCGGAGCTTTTTCAGAGATGGAAGCTGACTAAAAACATTAATTTTGATTAGAAAAACCTCCATTATATATTGGAGTTTATGAGAGTGGTCCAAAACTTAACTAATATTTTTTAAAAATGACATGATTCTATCAATGTTCCGGGGCCGAGCTAAAACCTGAACAATTTCGAGCAACTATTCTTAAAAGTTCACTCAAGGGGTACTGAGTTGGAATCCCATTCCAAATATGGATTCTTATGAAACCAGGAACGGATAGCGTTCCCTTCTTTTAAGAATGAGTGATTTCACTTCTCCGACCCTTACTGCCCAACCTGAGAACGGACATCTAATGCATTCTACTTACCAAGCAGGGTTATATGGTTGGTTTGTGACTTTTGAATAATTGGTCCGACGTTAATTTTTTGAAAGAATAAGCCATTGAACTATCCGATCCGTCCCAAACCACGTAGTTTGAATTTGACTTATTTTTAAAACCGTTGGGTTAGATTAGCATGCCAGTTTTTTTTTAGCTTTTAACAAGCAATCTATCGGGTCAAAAAAGCTAAAAATCTCAAAAATAGAAAAGCTAGAAATTTGCGTTTATTTTTTTATAGTAAAATCTTCAAAAAATAAAAAGGTTCGAATAGAATATGTATGTATATATACACCTCATTAATAAGTTAAAACAAACAAATAACTTATCAATAAAACTAAGTTACAAATCATTTATAAATATTTTTTTTAGCGGTACCAAATAATGTTCTTCAACTTTTATCAAGCAAGTTTATTTCTCATTACTTTAAAAAAAAATCATATTTTTGTGTGACTATCCTACTATATATATAAGGCAACCAATTTTTTTTAAAAATACCCCCACACTTTTTTACTAATTAATCATTTATATTTGTTCAATTCAACATATAAAAAACACATAAAAATTATTATATTTTCAAAACAATTATAATCTTATACCAAACAAAATCGTTTTAGTGTATTTTGTATAACAAACACATTATATTACTCACAATTTCTAATTTAATATATTCATTCAATCAATATACTTTTTAAAATTTTAGTTACCCGTATCATATATATATATATATATATATAATCGTTGCCCACGCATTGCGTGTGCGATACGTAATGATATAGATATGATCCCGACAAATAAAGTTAATATTTTTTTTAAAATTTAAATATCAAATGATTAAATATAATTAATTAACAATCGTATATAAAAAGTAATATAATATTTTACTCTTATAAAAAATACACAACGATTTTGTTTGGAATATAAATGTGTGAAAAATAACATTTTTTAAGTTATTTATGTATTTGAATTGAGTGATTACAATATTAAAGTGAGAGTATTTTTGGAAAATTTAGGTAAAATTGGACAGTATCATAATGCTTGAGTTGACTTATATTAATAGTATTATATGTAAATATATATATAATAGTATGATATGATATATATATATTATTAATATAAGGAAACTCAAGAAAGCTGGAGTCTGTCCAATTTTACTCATTTTTTTCAAAAATGTTCATATTTTAATTTACTAATTACTCAAATAAATTAATGCAATTTAAATAAATAAATAAATAAAAATTTTCACACACATCAAAGCATCTCTCAAACAAAATCATCATACATGTATTTTTTATATTACCATACATTATATTTTTACGATATTCGTTCAATTATTTTTGTAAACTTTTTAAAAATGTTAAATTTATATGTGATTAAAAATGTTAAATTTATCTATGTCAGATCATATTTATGCAATTATGTGTCACACACGCAAGTAGGGTACATTACTACTATATATATATATATCCAAACTTTTTAAAAATATTAAATTTATATGTAATTAAAAATGTTAAATTTAGAACATATTTATGTAATTATGTGTCATACACATGCATTACTAGTATATATATATATATATATATATATATATATATGCCAAAAGGTGCCCAATATTTTCCTAAAAAATAAATGTTTCGAATTCTCGGGCTTATTTAAAAAAAAGCTATATTAATTTACAAAATACTAGTAAACAATACGAAAATAAAATAAAAATAACTGCCCTATTATTATTAATATTCTCACAAATAATTTCAGACTGTCATCAATTTCTCTCTCTCTCAACTTCTACCATAATATATATATATATATATAGAGAGAGAGATGGTGTATACTCGTAGCAGATCATGTGCTAATCAAACTAAAAAAATAAAAAATAATAGCAGCTCAATCGTTATTCAACATCTTTTATCGCATTTCCACTCTTCTCAGGTACTTAATTTCTCTCTATTTTTCATTAACTTCCATTTTTATTTAACCTTTTGTTTTATTTGAAAAAATTAGGTTTGTTTCTGTTTACACCCTAATTTATACTTACTAATAACTGTATATTATTATTCTTTTAAAGGTTAATTCATGTATACAAGTAATTCATTACCAGTTTACTTTTTCCCTATTATTATTCATTAAATTCCATTTTTTATTTGAAAAAATAGGTTTGTTTATGTTTACACTATAATTTTATTTTCAGTACCAGTTTACTTTCTCCTTATTACTAATAAAGTTTAGTTATTTAGCATGTTGTTTTTTTATTTGTTTGATACTCCCATTTAATTTTTCACCAGCACTAATAAAGTTTAGTTAGAATAGTTAACATGCTTAGAATTTTATTAATATACCTTTTTTCCCTATTACTATTCATTAACTTCCATTTTTATTTAACTTTTTTTTTTGTTGTTGAAAAAATAGGTTTGTTTCTTTAACAGTTTTATTTATTTATCTGTTTAATACTCCCATTTAACTTTGCACCAACATTAAGAAAATTTAGTTAGAATAGTTAACATGCTTAGAATTTAATTGATATAAGTACCTTTTGAATAATATGATTGATTGATATTATAGTTGTTATCAATGCTAGTTTAATACATGTATATTTTAAGTTTTAAGCATAACTAACACCTAGTAAGATGTAAATGGGACCATAGTTTGGGACACGAACAAAAAATGAAACGCGACTGCTTTTTTTGGTTAATATTGTCCTTTTAATGGATACAATGAATCAATAAACTGTAATAGACTATCTTTTCGCAACGGAGGGGGTAATTAGGTTTGGCCTTCTCAATTTCCAATTCCATATTAATTTTGGTTTAGGGCCCGTTTGGCATCGGGTTTTTTGCTAAAAAAAAGCTGTGAGAAAAAAGCTTGTTTCAATGTCTTTCCTTTATCATATTTCTAGGCAGATAGAATCCTGAAATCTTGATTATTTATATGTTAAAACTGTTTCAATGCAGGAGTTTGAACTACCGAAACTGAAAAGCTTGTATTATCTACTTGTGCACATGTCTTTGGATCCAATAATATGCGATTCAATGGAAAAAGCTAATTTAAGTATTACCAAATGCGAAATTGGGCTATATGGGGTTTCATTGTCAGTTCTAGATATATGCAGCTTATCTGATATATTATTCAAAACACTTTCGGAAACTTTTAAAAGTTTCCTCTCCACTATACACTCTGTATCAGCAACTTTTTTGGAACAAGAAAGCTTGTATTCCGATATTTCCGCCACTGCCCAAAGGTTAAATCTTCTCTTGAGGTGTTGCATGACCATGTTAAAGGTACTCGTGATTGATCAAAATCGTCTGGTAGAACATGGTCTGGTTCTTCACGCTACTCTTGGGAGACTATGCTCGTTAAAGTTGAACCGAGTGAGTGAGATAAACACTATCCGCTTTGAGAAGGTGTCTCAAGAATACAAATGGGATGGCATTCATTTTAGTTTCTTCACAGAGGATTTCGTTGCTTCTTTGCAGTTTTTTGAGCCGATTGATCACTGTCGCCATTTCTTCTGCACAATGCTTGAGGTTATTGATATATTCTGTATCTTATTTTCATAGCATCTTACCTCTAGATCAAGCATTTATTCTTTTTTACATGTAACAGCTATGTTATACTTGGGGATTTTCTATGTTTTTTACTCTCTAGTCTCTACTTACACTCCATTTCTGTTTAGTGTGCTTTACCTTTATAATTCTTTTTACTACCGTCTACTTCATCGATCTCACATTTTACACCTACTCTTAATTGTTGGATGAAATGATCATGTGTCGGTGAAGTCATTACCACCACAGAGGGGTATTTTAGTCCTTTTTATCATTGCTACGTCATCATTTCATCGACCAATTAACACTAGGGTGCTAAACTGTGAAATTGTTCGAGCAGAGGGTACTAAACAAATTCTTTGTAGTAGAGGGTACTAAACTGAAATGGAGTGTAAGTATAGGGTACAAAAACATAAAAATCCCCGCATACTTATTTAGAGCGAAATAAAAATGCGATTGAGTCTGTCAGTAGACTAACAAGGATTTGCCTTGAAGTCGTTGCTATAAGTTTCTGAGGTCACCTATGCAATTTTCCTCTTTTTTACGTTTAGGCCTTGTTTGGTTGCGGTATTAATAGTAATGGGACTAGCAATACCTTCGGACTATGACGGGATAGCAAATGAAGGCCGGATTAACAGTATAGACATAAATACCAATGAAGTGTTTGTTTGATTTTTATTGGGGTTGGACTATTTTACAAATTTACATTTATATCCATAATAAATAAACTTGTAAAATGCATATATATATATATATGATTTTAATATATATATACCACACCCCCCTTTACTCCAAATACATTTCCTAATACCACACCCCCCATATTACTCCAAATACTCCAATTTCTCATCATTTCTAATCCCATGTTACTAATAGTCCCGTCTCCACTTTTCGTACCAAACGCGGTACTTGTGGGCCCGGCGGTATTTCTAATCCCATCCTACCATAATCCCACCCTAAACAAACGCGGTATAACAAATCCTGCATTTTCCCATCATTTGGTGTACACCCTTACTAGAAGTCCTGTTCTTATTTTTGTTACCAAACAATGCACTTGTGGGGTCAAAGGGATTATGAGTCCAATCCCGCCCATGTATAACCTCTACCAAACATGCCCTAATAATCTTGTGTAAAAACTTCCTACATGTGGGTGTGGATCTGGGTAGTGTTTTTTATACCAGAGAGACTTAGTGATCCTGAATGACTGAAGAGCCCAATTCAAGTAGAAAACTTGTTAAGACTTCCTTAGCTGATCCTCATCCATTTGGTTGAGGATTTCGCAAGATTCGACAATTCGTCCTTCTTTTATGGAAAATGAAATATGATTAGTTTATAATATTAATTTCCATTTTCCCGTGTAATTGATTATCCACTTTCACAGAAATTTACATTATGTACATAGGACGATTAGAGGTTCTTGGTATTCTTATACGTAGGATGAGTAGAGGTTTTTGGTATCCTTTTTAGATGTTGGCTGCCCCGTAATGCATACTGTAGAAAACCGTCCATTTCCCACTAAAAGGCCTATTAGTAAGGAAGGAGAGGGGCATATATTAAGACTTGACTTTGATAATGCTCAAGTGATGTGGGACACTTCCAACACATACATTATTTTGGAAGTCGTTATTCAAATGATATGCAGCTTAGATGCGTATATGCTTTCTTTGAACAAAAGGAGTTGAAGGGGACTTAGGGATTGTTTGGTTGCAGCCTTAAGCAAATAACATTGATTTCTCGAGTTCAGTAAAAAGATGGGTTAATCCAGCTTAAAGTTTCCGCATTTTTTCAGGAAGAAAAACCAGAAAGTTCAGCTTTTAAGTTTGCCAACGAAATTACTCCAGCTTTTAAGCAGAAAAGTAAAAAAAACCGAGCTTTTAAAAGAAGGCCTTAACAGCCTATCTGGCTGTTACCATAATAGTCATCTCCCATATCCTCAATGAGCCATACTTACTTTTATGTGTTTACTAAAATTATCGTACCTTATATTTGTCGTCAATCTTCGTATAATTGAGATACGACTTACGAGTAAAAAGATTTGACTTACTTTTGGATAATTTAGATATAATCTACTTTGACGTGTCCACCATAATTTTTTGTCCTTTCTATGTTAAAAATACTTATGACTCAGTGCATTTTTTCATTTAGCTTTAGTCTGTAAGAACCACACTTTAGTTTCATGTCTTTTTTTGGGTATTGGACATGAAAAATAACTAGCTGATGCTTCGATTGACAAAATCTGGTTGAAGTTCTTGTATTGGTTTTTATGATTTCTAACATGACGGAGAGGTTACTTGCAGGATAAGATTGGCTTAATCACTGATGCCCCTTTTTCCTATTTCGTTTTTTATTTTGCTTTCTTTTCTCTTCTCAAGACTTATTTTGCAACATCCAATTGCATCTTTCAGATTTTTGTGGATGAGCTTTTGTCGCATGGTAAACTAAGAGAGTACTTTGAGCTGGTAGATTGTTGTGCTACCAATAATAGATTATTCGTCTCCGATCTCAATCAAGGTGATATTGGAATAGTTCTAGAATTGGTGTCTATACATTTTTGTATGTCTTTTCCTGATGAGCAGACATTTGAAAGCATCGATGATAAATTATTCGGGTTTGAAAATGGTAAATTAAGAGTTTCCGAACTGGGCCCACTTTCAGCTTTAAATTTGCTTCAAAATCCTGTCATGCACACGGCCCCGAAATATCTACAAGCACATGTAATATCTTTGGTTTCTGAATCTCTAATGAGTGTCGTAACTTTGCAAAATGACAACAAATTAGAGGTTTATTTAGCAGCATTTGAAAGGTCGGTTATTTTGTACAGCCAACATATGTCTCCTTCAGATGAAGAATCTACTTCTAAATCCAGTGCAAATAAGGGGAGCTCTCAGCCATCTTTCAAGTCTTTTCTTCGATCAGCTACTACTGAAGAACTCGATCACTTAATTAGCAAATTAGATGATTCTTTGCAATTACAGTTAAAACACATGTGCGTCAGGTCAAAATCTGATCTTGCCACTTCCGCTATAGAATACGTTGGCTATAGCAAAGATTTCTTTAATTCCTCATTTAATGATGAAATTATATCACTCACAAACAGCATCATTTTGAATGCAATCTCTGATGAAGTTATTGGCAATACGTTAAATATGGGAAGTGATACAAACCCAGAGAGTATTTATCTTCTTGTTTCTATTATGAAGTTGATGAGTTGTTCGTTGTTACAAGTTATACGGTGTCTCATGAATACAAGTGATCTGGATTGTTCAAGAACCCTGAAAAATTTATCTACATGCAAAGAACATGATTTTGTGGTGGAGGTTATTAGTCGATTTAGAAAATATGACATCTCATCACCTATACAAAAATTCTTAATGACCGCAATGGAGACTTACCCGGAAAAGCATAAAGAATCGAAGTTTATGCTCATTCATTTCTCAGGCTTGCTATCACTTAGCTTCAGAAGAGGCATTGATGTTATATACAAGGGTTTTATATCGGTTATTATAACTCTAATGAATCTCTTCCTTTTTGAGGAAGGTAACTTAGACGCTCTTAGGC
Source organism: Primula vulgaris (assembly GCA_963920805.1). NCBI lineage: Eukaryota > Viridiplantae > Streptophyta > Magnoliopsida > Ericales > Primulaceae > Primula > Primula vulgaris. The sequence goes on from OY987216.1 coordinate 28,039,868, forward strand.
TTGCGGATGGTTCAGAACTATTTTCATCTTATTTACACAAGGAAAATGTCCAGGAGGTAAACTATTATCTTCAAGTTATGTAACATTGGGCAATCTTTTTTGAGTTAAAACTAATTTTAAGCCTAATACTTTACAGGCCGTGTCGAGTAGAAGATCCAGCCTTGTGATTGCGTCCAAGTTAGAGAAAATCCGCATGTTGTACCTGAGGTATGTGAATGTGATAATCCGCGTGTTAGTATCTGGCTGATGTGGCTTTAGTTTTACTGCCCACATGTTATGTGTGATAATCAAGTTTATTAAGGTTTCTGGTCAAATTTTGGTCATATTACTTGGGTTTGCTATAGAATATATGGTATAACTCATCTTTGAAATCCACATTTGTTATCTGGACGTTTTTGTTGTTGTTGAAACTACACTTTTGGTCCAGAAATAATTGAGTTTAGTTTCAAGTTAGTTAAAAAAATCAGAAACGCTGTTTAAGAGTCTCAACTTTGAGAAATTTAAAATTTTGATTCTAACAAAGTGACGCCATCCACTTTTTTCCGTTAATTAACTACTTATACCCCTAATGTTCAACATTGAATCATTGATAACACATTAGATGGGTTTATTCACCTAGCCTCCTAGAAATCATAAAAGTAGTTAATCTTGTTAGTTTTTAGTGAAATTTGTCTTTACCCCTCTAATATAAATTCATGTATATCTAAACCAGGTGTTATATCATGTTCTTAAGAAAGAGAAGAAAACAAAGAACAAATGGAAAAAAAAAGAATATAGTAAAGTCTATGTTTAGTAGAAAAGAATATTATGGTTTACGATGGAACAAATTTAAAATGATGAGTTCGTAACTGTATTTTCCTTTCAGCTTTTTGCATATGCTCATGCATACATGTGTAAATATATATAAATATGTTTATATATACATATGTATATATAATAATATATATCCTAGTAATCGCAGTGCGATAATGAGATAGAAGGTAAGGTGAGATGCCCTGAGAGAAGTTTGAGTAGTTAAACAGGGAGAAAAAGTGTAATTTTTTTTTCTATCTTTTATGCAGTTAGGCTAATAGGTTAAGTAATAGAAAAAAGTAAGGGTATTTTTAGAAAAACTGTGGCAAAATTTGGCAGCCTCACTTTTCTTGGTTGGCTTATTATAATTGTATAAGGTAACCAATCATAATTATGTTTTTCTTTATAACAGTGGTAAGGGTCAACATGATATGTTTTTCATTCCAAGGTAAGGGTCAACTTAATTATTGTCTTACTAATTTGTCTATTATGTGGTTGCTGTATTCTTTTCCAGTAGGCCTCCCGTATCAAGTTGTTGCATTGGAAAGGAGAAGGAAATTTTGCCAAATTCTGTAAGTTCAAATGGCTCGCTGTGTGTTATTGGCACAGAAGCAGATACAGATGAAGATTGCAATGGGAGTCTTTATCTCAAATGCCGAATTAAAAATGCAGAGAAAGAACCTGACTTTGACGGTTTGTCAGATTTTATAGAGTGCAAGAAAGGTAAAGATTATACTTGTTGGCTGAAGGACCGTGAAAAGTACCGAGTGAAGAAATGTGAGAAAATGGCAGTGATAAAGTGGAAAAAGAAGAAAAGAAGTTGGAAAATCTTGAGTGGGCTTAGATCTTAGATTTTCTTAAATTTTCTGTAGTCAAGGCCTCGGAGGTGTTGCTTAGTATTTTTGGTGCTTGCTCTTTAAAAGTCATTACTGATTCTTTAGTCTGGGGTACACATTGTTTTGAAAACCATTAGTTAGAGTTGCTTATGTAATCCAAGTTTCATTAGCTTAGTTCTGTAAACCGTATGTTTCATATAGTAAGCTATGTATGGAGGAGGTAGATTTAATTTCAATCTTTCGTAGATGAGAACAACTTGGTACACTGCAATGTAACTAAATTGATACTAGATTTTAGTTAACCATGGAGGCATGGCGGCTTGTTCCATGACATGAACAATGTTTGTTTTTTCAATATAATTTGGGTCTGTTTGATTAAAAAAAAATGATATATTTTGGCTGTATTGTTTGGTTATTGGTAGTTTTGTATTTATTTTATAATTTTAGTTATTTGTTTTTGAAGCTTTTAGCAATTACTATTTAAATTGAAAAAATTGCAGAGATTCTTGTCATCAAGTTTCAAGTACCCATCTTAAACTCATTGAGAAGAAAGAAGTCAGACTTTATTTCCCAGGGCAGGTCTGTAAAAAATGTTATGGTTTTCTAAATGCAAACACATTACTGAACATTTAACTTTCTGTTAAATTGTCCAATTAGATGCCAGTTATAGAGCATGTTTTGAGACATATATATTGTGGGGACGACGAAAAAATATTACTACAGTGAGATTATTCCTATATAGAGTTTACATATTAAAAAAATAAAAAATATATGTATTTACATAATATTAAATACATATACATGGTTAATTATAAGTTAAAACAAACAAATGAATCTATCAAAAGTTTAGTTAAACAAAAAATTAAGTCATCATCGCAAACAACCTTACGTAAGTATTTTACATCATCATAAATTTATTGTAACTAGATATATATATTTTTGTAATGAAATATATTTTATTCTTATAAGGAGGTGGATTTAAAACTAACGGGATTATAAAAAACTACGGAATATGACAATAAAAAGTTTATTTCTATTTTGAATTGGCCTGAGTTGGGACCGGAATTTTTTATTACTATAGAGAGATTATTCGTATATGGAGTATATTTTTTTATAGAGACTGTATTTTGAATCTCGAATTCAAAGAAGAATAAGAACTCGACAAAGACACATTTATTTCTTTTAATTATAATAAGAATGCACATAGCATAGGTTGCGAAAAAAATTGAAATTATAATAAAGTAACCAACCATGGCAACTCACTTCCAAGATGACGAATTCTTATGTGTAGTGACGAATATAATTACATATGATACTATATCCAAAAGGCCAATAATAAGTTAATAACACAAGCACTAACACGATTAAGGTTGAGAAATTAGTTATTTCTCTAACACCTCAAAGCTGGCGATTTTTGTGCTAGTGGACTGGAAACTAGTAGTTCAAGAGTACTAAGTAACTTCTCATCAAGGCGACCCTGTTCGAGACCCAGTTCATCGAGAAATCAATTATTCCGAGAAAATAAATTATAAATAATGAAATGGTAAGATACCCAAACACACTGCAGTAGGAAATATTAGTTGTGATAGAGAGCTTGTGTAAGCTGAGCATTTATTTGATATTTATTTTTCTTGCGGTGACTCTTTGGTTGCTGCTGCGCCTGAAGCTGGTAAATTGATCGAAGCCTCCCAATTTCCCTTTCCAACATTTCCTGCTCCACTGCATACACAATTATAGTTTTTAGTTATAAACTCATATAAAATGCCACCAAACTAATCTAACTGATGTGTTCCCAGTGGGAAGAGTAAAACATGGCAACTGAAAAACTATTCATTCTCTTCGTTTTAATTGAAAACCATTTAGCTGCCAATGTGATTTTCCGATGAATGCCCGAATACTCTTAACACTTCCGAGAAATAAAATTGGGACCTTTTTCAATTAACTGATAGAGAAGTTTTCTTTAGTACATTTGTTGTCCGTTTCCAGCTAATATCTGTTCTGACTTCTGAATGATTACAAAACTTTAAAAGTGCGATAGATCTCTAGATTTTTGTAAACTTAAAAGGCTACTTATAATTATGTGGTACCGATGAAATTCCACAGGTAGGGGATATAGAAAATTTCCCATTTTTGAATAGCTTCAGGAGCTATAACAAAAATTTGAATAGGATAATGCGTAGATTCAAGAGTTTTTCGAAAAAAAATACTGGAAACTGAATGAAAGGGAATTTGAAAGAAATTTAAAATGTTAATCAGGTATAAGGGGAAGAAATTGGAAATTGGAAATTGGAAATCACAAATGCTAAATATCATCTTGTTATTATCGAACAAAAGAATTGCCATATGGTATAGGTAAAAGTCGAAGAGAACAAGTATCTTCCACATAACATAGTTAACAAGAATAAGACAGGAAGTGACAAATTGGCACATGGATTAACATTGAAATAATGATTTTTACTTTTAGATGCTATCAAATATTAATACATTTGCATAAAAAGGTACTTACTATGTTTTATCATATGTTCTTGGGATAGATTGTCTAATCGCTGTCGCAAGGCTCTATTTTCCATGCCTAATATAAACTTTTGCTGGTCAAGAAATTCAAGGGCAGCAGAGAATTCGGAACCTTCAACCTATAAACCCGTCCGCAGAGTACAAAAACGTACTATAAGTAATATTCTAACAAAGGAAATAAATTCAATAATAACATAAGATATATCAGCTTGCCTGTAATACTTGTATGTTTCTTTCAAGATCAGCAATGTATTGAAGTTTCCTGATGCGAGACCTGTGAGCTGACTGCCTACACCTTAAATTACATAATAAATTTAATATTGTATCAAAATATGATTCCCCGAACATTATAAAACTGGCAAGTAATCTTTCCCTACTAGCAATAAAAATTGGGGCTTCAAACACTTCAAAGTACAACCATTTAGTTAAGATTATGGATCTTAAGTTTATCGCTTCATGTTCATTTTCATCCCTCAACCGTAGAAGCCAGAAGATTTCATCTTGGTGACAACATAATTATCCATCATGAAAGATTATGGATAGATTTAAAGTATTATAATTTGAGCCCAAAAAGTTCAAATTCGAGTTTTGTACTCAAAAATTAAATCATTTCAAAGGTAACAGAGAAGTAAGTTCAACAATATTACAGTACAACTGATCCAGTATCTTAAACAAGTTACCCTTCTCAACTACAATCATAATATTTTCATCTATCATTGGTTAAAACTTCCAACCAGTAAAGAAATAAAACAAACAAAATATCTAACATAATTAGCTAGTATATAAAAAAGAACTCACTGTTTGGCGCGCTTATCGTCTCCTTTTACAATAGAAGGCTTATTTTGTGGAGCACTAGTTTTTTCAATAACCCCTTCTTTATTTTGAGAAGCATTATCTTCCTCTTGATCATGTTTAGCATTTCCATCTATACCACTTGAGCATATATCCGAAATCAAAGATGGTCCACTTTCCTCACTGTCTTGCAGATTGGGAGAACTTTGAGATTTCTCAATCAAATTCCGAGGCTCACAGGGAATACAATCCTCTAACTTGATTTTTTCCTTTTCTGGATTTTGAATATTGTAAGCGAACATGTTTACGTATGCAGATGTGTCGCTCGCGGAGCGTCTGTGACCCTTGCTAGATATTAGCCAGTTTTCTGGCTCACTAAGAAGATCATCGAACCAAGGTGGCTTATCCACAAGGTTACTTTCGGAAATGCAACGATGATGGTGGCCTTTTTCTTCACTTGGCCTATGCACAGCACTTTTCAACGCTAGTTTATAAGAAGAGGATTCAAAGGGCTCAGCCTCTGCATATGGTTTCAAGCTTCCCATGGAGTAAGAGAAGTAGCCTGTTGTGTACGCGAGATGTTGAAAAAAAGGTTAACATATAATATGAGGGATAAATCAAGGTTATGAGTTCAACTCGTAACCAATCCATACCGTTGGAAAATGTGATATTGACAAAGATAATGAAATGATGACATACAGTATAAGTTAACAGAACAAGAATTAAGCTAGTCTCCGATTGAAAAGTGATCTAATTTTTTTTGGTTGAGTCATCAAGAATACTTCCTAAATTGTTTCGAAGATGGTATATTCCCCCCATACATAATATGATAGGCGTAACTAAATATAGAAATTATGGTCTTGTATCTCTAACTCGCAGTAATAGCTAATCCACCAAGTTACTAAAAGGTCTCAATATTGGAAAACAGGTTCCTGAAGAAGCTCATCATCCCAAAGATCAGATTTGTCTTGAAAGAAATTTACTTGGAGTTTTTTGAATCCAGAATTAGACGTACCTAGTGAACTTTGTATCCTTCGAAAGCTTCTTCTGTTTGAAAATTTATCAGTACAGTAATTCTTATTTTTGAGTACCAGAACAAAAAATCTCTGAATGACTCCATTCTGGTAAAAAAAGCTAACTGATTAACCTTTACCGATTTCAATGTAGGTACTTGTATTGTTCCAGCTTGTTAGCTCAACGTACCTTTACTTAAAACTGCAATACATAGTTGGCCAGATTAAATTTTAAATTTTGTTTGTCTCGAAAATCTCCATATTTCACATGGTAGGACTTTGTTTATACTGTTTTAAATAGCGCGTTTCGTAGTAAAAAAACTCGATTCAAAGCTCGATAAAATTATTGAAAAAAAACTCGTTTTTCCGCTTTTTAGGTCGCTAACGCAGCTCTTGCAAAAACGCTATAGCTAAAATTTCACTTTTTAAAACACGGGTAATACCTCCCAAATAGTTCAACTAACATTCCTAAAATCTGCAAACAACCAACTCCTACGAATGGATGAAAGTGTTACCATCCCATTGTTGCACCTAAACTTCAAGGTAAATGTTATTATTGTACGCGCATGACGGCATCATATATGCTAAAAGTGCATATATTAACCAAAACACATTGGTCTTTTCATGAAACAAGTAACTCAGATCATTAACGGAGTCGAGTATTAACTTAAAACATAAACAATACAAAATGTGCATACATGTGCGCACACAAACACATGCAAAAATAAAATAAAAACAGATGGATAGAGAAAGAGTACCGTCACCGGCAGGGTCACCGGGAAGACGGATGAAATCCATATGCAAGCATTCTCAGCCTATTTTCAGAAATGAATGTCACCTTTTATACGTACACCCAATTCTTAGACTAAGTTTCAGGAGAGAGAGGATATGAGCAAAGAGCGCTATACCATAGCGTATTTTATGTTACTAGCCTGAAAAATGTCCATTTATAGTATTTGTCTCTCTCTTAAGAGTTATTCACATTGCTAAATTCTAATAATAGTGCTATCATGGATTACTACTAACATGTATACTACTAGTCTACTACTGTTACTTCTTTAGTAGTAGGCTGATCTTTTTAATTGAGATCCACTGAAACTATCAACTATCTATAAGGATAGTTGCAACATTTTGTATCATAGTTGTTGCTGAAATTTTATAACAATACAGTAATAGAAATTGTTGCTTACTGTTGTTTTATTGTTGTCAAATTTCAGGCCCAAATTAGCCTCGTCAATCGAGTGGGTTCCAGACCCTTCGCGGTGGTTTTCCGTCAAATCCGCATGAGATTCTGTTGAACCATGAGTTCAATAATTGATTTTTATTATACGTTTGATTATGGATTAATGATTTTACGATTTCTCTATTCGATGATTTTATACTTGATCTTTTCCAAAAAGAGAGAATGCATATTTCACGACTTAAAATGATAGAGCAATTAATAACGAAGTCAACGGTTCGATTGAAAGTCGATTCGGAGTCCGAATGAGTAAATTAGTGCTAACTCACCCATGAGTCTTACAGACCCACCCGTGAGTCAAGTGGACAGAACAAAGATGATTCTTTGCAGGTACCACCTACCAGTGGGTTATACAGAACCCGACAATGGGTCAAAATTTCAGAACCAATCAAGATTTTACCCACCAATGCGTCAGAAGACACCCACCGGTAAGTCAAAGTGCAGATCTCAAAAAAACAGCTTTTTGGCTTTTTTTGAAAAATGACTTTATCGATTGGATAAAACCCATAACCCCCCCCCCCAAACGGTCGCCATATATACATTGGACATTTTGGGTCTCTAAAACACCACCAATTCATCACAAAAACTCACCAATCATACACACAACACTATCAAACATCAGCCAATACATCCCACTCAAACTCACTCAATTATAAACAATTAAAATTATTATTGTTGAGAAAAAGTTCAAAAAGAGAAAAATTGAGGAGAAAGCGATTTAAGCTCAAATAAAGATCAAACATCGTCAAATCTCACAAATTAGCTTATTTAAAAGCAATCAAATTGTAAGTGTTATTTTATTTTGAATTAATTTGTAAAAAGCAAATTATAAACTCATTTGTGAGCGAGTCCTTGAGTAGAATATTTTAAGCCAAAGTATTGGTTAAAATTTATAGGTTAAACACTTGGTTACTTATAGATTGAGCGAGAGTCGTTGACTCGTAAACGTATACGCTTACACTTGTATCAAGAGTAGGAATCTCGGGTAGTGGGTGAATAAATCGATTGATTAACTCGGTAGAATTTGTAATTTTGGGAAGAACATTATAGTGAAATACTCGGTAGCGTGAATACCGAGAAGAGGATTAGGCGGGTTTACCGAACCTCTATATATCGTGGTGTCAATTTCTTCTCTTACTCTTTAATTTCTGCAACTTATTTATTTGTGATTATGCGTATGCTTCAATTTATTATTTATCATCGCATATTTATTATTGTAAATAGTTATTGAGCTAGTTGGGTTTATTAGCTATGCGTAATTCTAAAATCTTATTCACCCCCCTATAAGGTTTAGTCGCACGGGCCAACAGATTCGATTCGCTCTTCTAAGTCGTAAAATGAGTTGGTTTCGATTGGTTTGTTCTAGGTACATTCCCGCTAAATATAGATTTGTTTTGTGAATCACTATTTTGAATCGGTTAACGACTATGGACAGACTTCAAAAAATGAAAATAGTAGGCATCAATGGTTGCCCACTTTGTCTCAAGGATGCAGAAAGCATAAATCACTTGTTTTTCAAGTGTGAATTCTAAGAGAGTTTGGGCTATAGGAAGAACCAAATCCGGTTTTATAGGGTCGAATAATTCATGGTTACAATGGGTAGAGTTGGCTACGAAAATATTCAAAGAAGAGTCGGCATCTTCTAGACTTGAAAAAGTATTGTTTTTTTCGACGGTGTATTGAATTTGAAGAGAAAGATAAAATAGGTTGTATGAAAATAAAAGGTCGAGTATGGGACAAACTTTCCGGTCAATAGAGTTTTTTGGTAAATATATGAATAAGTTTAAAAATTTTCAAAACTCTAATTGAGAAAGGTCTTAATTAGCGTGTGGAGACTAAGCCTCAAGTTTGTTGACGGCTAACATCTGTTTCTCATTTTTTTTAATATATTTTTACTCTTGTAATTCGTTTGCACTTTTTGGATGAGGTTTTCTCCATTTTAATTTAAGTTGGTCCATTTAATTTTCAAAAAAAAAAAAAAAAACTTTACTGCAACAACACATAGTAATAGCCACGTTGATTACAAAAAAACAGAAGCCATGTTGATGCTATCATGTAATTTTCTCGTAGTGATGTAATGCAAATTTAATTACTATTCAACTTTTATTACCTCTCCAGAATCAGTTTTGCTAGATATGGAATAACTTTGCCTTGTATGGTTTAGTATGTTCTACTTCCCTACGAACTACAAACTAGAAAAACATTGAAAATATGAAGCAAAGTTTTACCATGATCAACCGTGACACATCATAGGTTAGTACCATTTCTTTTAATTTTGTTGTATTTTTTTTAATTCTTTAATTTCATTTATAATTCAAATTAGATATAAAATTCCATATTATTTTATAATTAATGTTTGAAATATTTTAAAAAAATCTACGAGTCACACCATGTAACACGTGTACACGTTCGCTAGTGCATATATATGTATATACTATATTGTGAGTTTCTTTTTGTACCTATGAAGAAAACAAAATAGCATAAAATTTTAAAATTTTCGGCAATTTCGTACACAATGTACTAATTGAATTGGAAAGGTTATAGATTGTGTAAATAAAGTGATAACGAAACAAAAGAATATAAACTATTATATCAAATTTCCATACTTTTAAATGGAGACTAGTACTAGTTAAGGGTTTCATATGTGTCTGTGGTTTTGTTATGGTGAGGCTCTTGTACGTTTTCTCGTTGGATTTATGTATTCTATGTATACAAATCAATGTTTTAAAAAGCCAAGTCTTAGCTAAAAGCGTAAGATATTAGCGGGGCGTAAAAAGCAAAAAATCGAGTTTAATTTTTAATCTTTGAATCAAGCTTTGACTCGAGCTATTTTACTACGAAGAGCACTTTTTAATTAAAAAAAGTGAATTAATAATTCAGTTTATTTCGTATCTTTGTCGTTGAGCGTAGTGATAATTTGACATAAATTAAGACGGACAAAGACACCCCAGAAAAGCAACAAGAAGCACGACAAACAAACATATCAACTTAAGACCAGAAACAGTTACAAAACTAATAGCTGCTAAGATCTCATGTAGATATTCCAACACCTAGTCAGTGAACGTTAATGCTAGAATTTATGTTGCAAATTTTAGAAAAGATTAATTATGGTTTTGTACACCGACCTTTTGGTGGTTAAGGATTGACATACACACCTTTCAAAATTAACATCTAGGAATACACAAGCCACTAGTTAATGAGCGAGCATTGGCGGAATCATCGATTTTTAGTTTAGACCTAGATTTTCAAGCAGCAATTAAGCAGCACAAAGTCTACAAATACAAGAACTAGGTTAATGTTTTCAACAAGGACAATGTTGCACTCCTTTAGTCTCCCTATAAGTTTTTGAAACAAGAGAATATGCATCGAATTGCGTTTTAGGAAAAGACAGTTTCGTGCCTTTTCCGAAACACTTTAATTTTGGTGAAATCCTGAGAATATATTTATGCCATGTGAATTCATGAGTTTTGCACAGTAGCAACATTCTGAATGCCCTTTCAAACTGGTAGGGATGATGGTTTTAAATTTGATTGAACTAGCATTTCAAAATCTTTCCCGAATCACAAGTCATTTAACGGTATTGTGAGAATATTATACAAACTTATCCTCAATGTCATGCGTATAACATACATCAAAGTTGCACTTGGAAATGAAACATAAACAAACTTGTCAATATTGGAGATGATTAGATGAATTATCTTTCTCCTCTTTGTTCTGGCGTTAATCCTCCTTTTCCACAACTAGGACAACTCTTCATTCCGAACCCTTGGCAGTCAAAGCACCTGACACATACAAATTTGTACATAAAACATCGGAACCAATCTGCATATGCATGCTAACGGATTCAAATTCTTTATAGTTCATAATGCACTCACATCATTTAGAGTTAATTCATGTAACGGATGAAATTAAAACAATTCAATGGTCTAGATTTATACGTGAGTTTTGTAATTTTTTTTTTATAAAATTTTAATATATAAAATACAAATTATGATTTTGAAAATTAAAAACTAACTTTACAACACAATAAAAACCCAATTTTTTTTATAGAACCCTAATTGAGACTAAGCTAAATTTAAGTATTATTTAAAAATTGTAAAAACATCAATGATTTTAATATATCTTATTTTATATATTAAAATAATATAATTTTTTTTTACAAATCTCATGCATAAATATAGACCATTTGATTGTTTTAAAATGAAACTTTAAACGATATGAGTGCACTATAAACTCTAGAGAATTTGAATTTTATACGGCAACTACCTAAAAAGTTACTCTTAGTAATAAGATGCGGAATACTTACTTCCATCGTTCAAATATGTTCCCATTCTTTTTGTTCCTCCCTGTACCCTGTGATATCAAAGAATTTCTAATATCATTTCATTCATCAATTTATGAGCTAAGTAGTACAACCATTAATATTGAAAATAAAAATAAAAAACTTGAACCCTCAAATGAAAATTTAACAAGACGTGATATTATATCCATTCCCTAATTAAAAAAAAATCAGAACAAATATGTATGCAAAAATTATTCTCGAATGGTGCAAATTCTAGAATTAGATGTAACGACAAGTACCTTACATCCGGAACATTCAATTGCACCCTGTCCCGCACATATTTCACATCTTTTAAGCATCTGCAAAAGGGATGCATGTATATATATATATGTAAGAACTACAAAAAGAAATAATTTTGCTAACCGGAAAACAAATAATTTGGTTTTTTTGAGTTATAACTTTGGAAGTACGTAGCTGGATTTGGAAGTAAATTTTAACCAAGATCTAGCATGAGATTATGTTTAAGTGGTATAGACAATTGTTTTTCTGGAACTGCTATGCATATACTATAGAAACTCATTAAACCGCTAAACTCATACACATGCATCATTTGATTTATTAAAATTTTCTAGCCAAAGTAGTCGCGGATTCGGATAAGCAAAATATATATTGACTGACAGAGATAAAAGTCGATTTCATCCACATAAAACTTCAAGAATGTAAAGTTCTCAGTTTTCCTTCCTTATCTAGCTATTCAAATGCACTCAACTAGGAAGAAAAGAAGCAAAAAAATTGAGCTTTGTAACTCCAACCAAAAACCATTAGGCCTAACTAACCGAGTAGCCACAACTCACACTCTCATATAGGAGGCTGTGCGAGTACGAGTGAAATCTTTAGATCCTCTTTAAATATAAAAAAAAAGCGAAGCTCCACCTAAATAAAGTCATAAGGACATACCGATCCCAGCGAGAAGTTGCCACCGGATTTTGATGCCAATGTTTTTGTACTACCTCCTATCCCGTTCTGATGATTATTACCACCATTTGGTGTTAGTGTTTTACAACTATAGCATGATATTCGAGATGATAATTCTGTTGGTGAAACAATCGAATTGAAACAAGTTAAGTTGTAAATTGACATTCTCACTCGAGATACCAATAAAATAATATGGAAAAAGAGAGTTCAAAACTAAGGCAAAAGAGGGGATTTTGAAATACAAATTTCAAGTGGATATTATGTAATATGATATCCACATATTTTATTTCTACGTCACCCACTCCCTTCTTTCTCCTTATCCATCAACTTTTATATACCAATGTTGAAAGTTTACTAATAATCTTAGAACCTTCTTTTTTTAATAAATTTTATGTCATATATATGACGCCTAGAATGGTAAAATTGAACAATGACGAGCTTATTTTAAACATTAAAGTATTGAGGTGGATAAATTGGTCCTCGGCATTATTTTAAAACATTAAAGTATTGCAGAAGCATTTTCAGGAAGTTTTACTAGAAGGCAAGTTCTAACGTCAAAATTTTAGCATTTACTAAAAAATACGCAAATGCTTATATAAACTCATTTACTATTAAATACATTATTACAAATTAATAGGTCTAAAACATTAGAAATTATTATTCATGTAGTTTAGTAATGCACAATGTAAAATATAACAAATTATCTTTGATAATATATTTTAATATTCATTTTTTTAGCACATAATTGTATTTGTAGACATTTTGACTATAAAATAACGACAACTGAGTTGCTATTGCGCTTGTGCAAATTTATGAAACTACATTTAGTTTTTTTTCTTATCCAAAGCGCAAACTTTTTGAGTTTTGAAACGTGTTTTTTAAGCATTGACGCGTTTAAAGCGTTGATTTTTGAGCTTTTCGAGTTTTAGGCTAAAACTCAAACATTTTTTTCCGTGGTTTAAGTAAAAGCGAGAATCAACGCACTTTAAGGTGAGTTTTTTAATACACTGATCCTTGAGATTGCGAAGGCAACTCGCCCTATTCAACATGACTATTATCTTGAACTCCTAAGAATTATGGGTCCTTCACATCTAATCTAATCCACTATGGTTTGACAGAGAACAAAAAAGAAAAACCAAGAAGTTATATATATATATATTATACAAATAATGTACAATAGATACCACTTTTGAACTTATATTACTCCTACATACCTCTATAAGTTCATATTCCCTATAGATAATACTTTTTAATTATTTAGTTTATTTACCAAAACACCATACACATATTTCATAAAAAATGGAAAAAAAAACACATAAAATTATATAAAATGCAAAAAATCTCAAAATAAATGAAAAAAAATCACAAAAAATTGTAAAAATTTTAAAAAATATATTTTTATAAAAAAAAATCATAAAAAATTATAAAAAAAATAACAAAAAAATCACAAAAAAATTATAAAAAATAAAAAAATCACAAAATTTTAAAAAAATTACAAAAAAAAATCACAAAGAAAATAAAAAAATCACAAAAAAATTATAAAAAATGAAAAAATCACAAAATTTAAAAAAAATTACAAAATTTCAAAAACAATTACAAAATTTAAAAAAAATTACAAAAAAAATAATTTTTTTTATAAAAAATAAAAAAAATCACATAAAATTATTAAAAAAAATGAAAAAAATCACAAAAAAATCACTTTGATTGAACTTTATGCACTTTCGACTGTACTAGATGCACTGTCGACTGAACCAGATGCACTTTCAGCTGAACCAGATGCACTTTTAGTTGAATCAGATGCAGGTTTTACAGAACGATATGCACTTTTATTGAACTAGATGCACTTTTGTCTGAACCATATGCACTTTCAGCTAAACCAAATACACTTTTAGCTGAACCATATGCACTTTCGGCTGAACCATATGCACTTTCAGTTATACCAGATGCACTTTTAGTTGAATCAGATGCATTTTTAACAGAACTATATGCACTTTCGACTGTACTATATTCATTTTCGACTACACTATATACACTTTTGACTTAACTATATGTACTTTCCACTAAATTAGATGCACTTTAAGCTGAACCATATGTACTTTCAGCTGAACCAGATGCACTTTAGCTGAACTATATACATACTCACTTTTATTGAACTATATTTACTTTCGATTGAATTGTATGCACTTTCAACGGAACTAGATGTACTTTCAGCTGAATTGAATGCAATTTCGACTTATTTTTATGCATTTTTGACTAACTATATACACTTTCGACTGAACTATATGCACTTTTATTGAACTATATACGCTTTTGACTGAATTATATGTATTTTTGACTGAACTAGATGCACTTTCAGCTCATTTAGATTAAAAAAAAGCACATTTATCATGGAAAAACCATTTTTTTTGTATAAAAAAAAATCACTTTTCGGTATAAAAAGTGTTATATTGAAAAAAAAATTATATATTTTTTATAATTTTTAAAAAAGTTTATGATTTTTTTATTTTTTTATAATTCTTTTTTTTTGTGATTTTTTTTCAATTTTTATAATTTTAATAATTTTTTGTGATTTTTGTTATTTTTTTATAATGTTTTGTAATTTTTGTGATTTTTTTTTTGATTTTTCGGTATAGAAAGTGTTATATTGACAAAAAAATTTATATATTTTTTTTGTAATTTTTTAAAAAGTTTGTGATTTTTTTTTTCATTTTTTGTGTTTTTGTAATTTTTAAATTTTTTTATAATTTTTATAATTTTTGTATTTTTTTAATATTTTTTTTTTTTGTGATTTTTGGTGATTTGTTTATAATTTTTGGCGATTTTTTATATATTTTTATAATTTTTTGTGATTTTTTTCATTTTTATATTTTTTTTGTGTTTTTTTTATTTTGTTGTAATTTAAAACTAATTTTTTGGGTTTGTAGAAAAATAAAATATGTATATTATATTTTGCTTTGTATGACAATTTAGTAAATAAACTAAATAATTAAAAAGTGATAACTCTGAGTAATGTGAACTTATCAAGATATTTAGGAGTAATATAAGTTGGTATGAGATACTTATAAGAAATTACTCCTATATTATAATAAATGCTCGAATTATTTACTTAAAAAAAAAAACTCCAAAACCCCCTTAAATATGCATTAAACTTTAGAATATATAATAATAAAAAAAAGAAATGTATAGTTATATTAGATAATACTAAAAAAATAGATAGTAATAAAAAAAATCGAATTTTTTTTCTTGTAGTTTAATTTCAAACTTGGGTCTGCTGAAAATTACAGCACTGCCTCAACCATCTGCACTGCACAAACTTTTATAAAAATTACACAATATATATTAATTATTTAGATCCGTTGTTTTTTTTCCTAACCCGCTTTTTACGCTTTTGGTCTAGAATTTCACGATTTTTGCGCTTTTGGTCCACTATAGCACGATTTTAACGCAATTTCAGTCAAATAGTGGTTTTTCGTTGCGTTTTTTTTCTTCCCAAAAGACACTATTTCGCGTTATACAGCGCTATATACGGTGATTTTGAAAACATTGATCAATACAAGTCATGCCTTGTAGTTTACAATTTAAGATATAATCATGTATATACCCTCCAAATATAAAACATGCATGCATACCATATTTCGATTAACCAGATCTCTTTAGATGTGTTTCATTCAAACGATGGCTATGTCACAGCAAATGCAGATAACATTTATAACATTGACAATTTGGCATACATGATTAAAATTTAAACATAAACACTATGTAGGTTCTCTATGTCTCAATTTCGATTTTGGCATATAATGAATTGAAGGCTTCAATGAGTTTCTATGTTACCCTTTGAAAAGAAGAAAAACCTTAAAAACATTTATTTTGGGCCGAGTCATTCTGGTAGCAAGCGTAACTTTAAAAGTTCATTCTTCGTTCATTTTAAAGAAATTATTGTGGTATTAAGAATCCTTTCAAGAATGAAGAATTATACAATTTTCATACATTTCATTCTTGTTCACCAAGAATCCAACGCACGGACAAATTTCGTTCTATAACCACAACGGGAGAAAACTATTCTGGGTAATTCATGAAGAGATTAAAAAGCAACAACCAAGGCAAACCTAGGTTCAAATCTATATACACACTGGCATGAACGTAGTACAAGGCAAATGTGTATCGTATATTATTCACACTGGTATGAATGTGTATTACACTATGTTAATTCCCTTCCCCCCAGCGAACAATCGTCTAAAGATGAGTTAAGACATACACCCCTAATATGAAACCATGTGAGTATAATATGTTGGAAAACATGTAATTTTTACATGGTTGTTCCGAGTGGTCAGGGACCATTTTTGAGTCAATATTCAATGTGACTACTCAGAATTTCTGAAGTCGTACTCAAAGCGTTTGAGTAGCTCGTGCGACGAGTTTCGCAACGGTATATCGCATGACCTATTCGAAGAATGAGTGTGAATGATAATTGGACTCGAAGCTTGATAATCGAAAGAGTAAGATAAATCAAATCTGGAAAATGGAAAACAAAGTGGGATTAAACCATGAGGGTTATCCCACATTGTAAAATCAAGAGTGATTTTTACACTATAAATACAAGTCCATCCCATGTAGTTGTTAAACAAACAAAGTCCACATACCCATGAGTGGGTTAGTGTGTACCAGACACGTGCTCACTCGGGTCACAGGCCGCGGGATTTGAGATTTGGGATTTGGGATTTGGGATTTGGGGAATGTCTCGGGTTTGGGGTCTTGGATCTTATTCTAAACTGAAAAAGGGACTTTTGTATATTTACAAGAGAAGTCCATAGGGTTCCATAAAGTTTGAAACTCCAGCAGTAATGGAGGCGGATTCTGGGGATGTAACTCCCAGAATTAAATGAATCGGGTTTGGGGTCTTGGATCTTATTCTAAACTGAAAAAGGGACTTTTGTATATTTACAAGAGAAGTCCATAGGGTTCCATAAAGTTTGAAACTCCAGCAGTAATGGAGGCGGATTCTGGGGATGTAACTCCCAGAATTAAATGAATACAATAAATTCTGCGGTTTCAGAATCCTCTATAAAGAGGCAGCATTCCCCTCAGATATTTATACACGAAAATAATCTCCCTTCTCTCTAAACAACATTATTTTTTTTCATAACATTTAGAAACCAGAGAGAACCACCCACCAACAGCTCGACCTTAACTCGTCGTCAGTTTTCGGCGAGTCATCCGAGACGTTGTACCTTGGGATCGAAGCGCCAACGCAATCAGAAACATCAAGGTGGTTGGGCGAATATCGGTTAAGGGCATACTGTTAATAGTAGCCTCGTCTATTTTAATTTTTATTCTGTCCATTTTAATTTCCACATTTAAATTCTGTTATTTACATTCTGTCTTTTCAATTATGTATTTTTATTTCAGTATTTTAATTTGCTGTCCTTAGCTGTAGCTTTTAATTATGTTTGTACCTTTCTGTAATTTTTTTAAAGTTCTGTTTTTTGCTGTAATTTCTATTTTGTAATTTAATTCAGTAATTAGAATAGTTTCAATTCAGTCCTGTAATTTCAATTTCAATCAGAACAGTCCAGCTGTTAAGTTTATACTTTCCAGTCCGGCAGTTTCTATTTATTGCAATTCAGTACATCAGATTATTAATTGATAATAATCTGATAACGTTTGCTTTAATTACTATTCAGTAACTACATGTTGTAATCAGTAATTTCAATTTCAATTCGAAATTAATAAAGATTACACTGGTTTTTGTTTATTCTTTTTAGTCATTTAATTATTGTTTAATTTTTTATTTCGTACACGGAAACCAACATAATGCTCGTAGGGAAAAGAAATAATTAACCTAAACCACAAAAAATAACTGAAATACATTCAAATCTGCGAATAAGAAAAGTGCATGAAGTAAGATAGTAAGAAAACAAAACAAAACTATAAATCAGGATCTAATATGGTAAATCCTCAACCTATTTAAAGCCAAAATTCCGCTGATGCCATCTTTTAAGTACCGTCTCCGAGTGAGGTAGTTTGGATAGTGAATTATTTAGGTGGAAATCTTCGGTATGGATGAAGATCAAGATGGCTTGTGTTGGATTGACGACTTCTTTTCTGAACATTTATCTTGCATCAACTTATTCTATAATTAATGTTTTCTTTTTTTCGCTTGTAGTAGTTACCCTATGTACCTTGAGTTTGTTTTGCTAGCTTAATCCCGATTTCCTTTGTACATATCACGAGTGAGCTGTTTTCACTCATATTTGAAATGCATTTTCCTTTGATTAAAAAAAAAAGTACTGTCTCCGACTGAAAGTCTGTGAAGTTTGCTGAACGCACGCCCAATTGGCCATAAAGTCAGCAGTATGTTCCCTCTCTAAAGAAGTGATGAACCAAGATATCGTGTGATAAGCACAACTGGCAAATGTGCGAGATAGTGTAGTTATGCTTTCAAGGATCGAGATCTGTCGAAGTAATAAAGAATGAGACCGTCATCAAATCTGTCTCAATGTCAATATTATGAAAATCCAAAGAAATCACCATCCGAATACCTAACAGCACTGCCCCTAAAGTATAAAAGTGCGACTCTTGCAACTGATAACCCCAAGTTTCCCTTAAGACACCCGTCAACGTTTAGCTTAAGCCCCGGTCGGATCCAAGAGACTAAACGAATGAGACATCTGTAGGGGGAATGACCTGGAGGGTGGTAAAACAGATTCTACGTACATGGAAATATACAAATTTGTTCGATTAACATGCTCTTGTTATTAACTAGCCATTTAATGAGTTTTCATGTATGTAGAACCCGATAAGATATTATTTTATGCAAAATACTAATATTATGTACAATAATTGTAAATTATTCTTCTCAGCCAGGAACTTAAGAGAGAGATATGTGACAACTTCATTAGGTATTTTTTCATTTACGCGTCGTGGATGGAAACCGACCACGACGCATAGTAACTGAATGTCGAAGATAATTCTCGAAACAACTCACTCATGTATGTACTCATCTCTAGCCTCTCTACTAAATCTATGAGTGCAACATGCCTTCCATACATTCCATAAAATGTAGCAGGGTGTCACGTGTCCGAGGGAGGAACCCTCTCTATGCCAATGTCAAAATATGCCAATAATTGAAAACACGTGGCGATGTCGGATGCCAAATAAATAGCTGAAGTGCTGCGAGACCCGTAGTGTCAATGGACAATCAATAAAGAGTAAGAGTCTTGCACGAAAAACTACAAGTGCCACCCAAAGCGAACTCGAAATGTCTCCTATGAAGTGCGCCGTCTAGGGGTGTTTGCGGTTCGGCTCGGTTTTTGAGTAAAATGCGAACCAAACCAAGCCAATTATAATTGATTTGGTTTGATCGGTTTGAACTTAAACAAATAAAAAACACAATATTCAAAATTATACTAGTTTCGTAAAATTTCGCTTATAATTTCATTTCAAACTTTGAACCAAAAGTCGAATAACAAGATTGATAAGTACAAATAACAAGTAAAACATCATATATCAACTTATTGAAGTATATATAACAATAATTATATATATTTTGTATATGAATAAAAATAATCGGTTCAGTGTTTGGTTCGGTTTGAAAACCATTAAAACTGTAAACCGAACCGATTAAACCGGTTTATCAAATTTTAAACCGAACCAATTACTAATCGGTTCAGTTTGGTTCGATCGGTTTGATCGGTTTATGTACACCCCTAGCGTCGTCTATAGCCAACAAAATCTCAAAGTAGCCTCCAGAGAAGAAAAGAATTGCCTCGCCATATAAAATACATCAATACACAAATAGAAAAATTAAATAATACACTTATTTCCGAATGTAGCCTTCTTTTTATATGGCATTTTTTTGTCAAGAGAGGTTACTTGTGTATCATTACGAGAAATTGTAGTTTTTTTTAATCCATTTTTGGCATACATATACGGATATTATGGCCAGATCAGACTTGATTTATTTTGTACAATGAATATTTAGAAATTAAAAACAACAAAAATCGATCACGGGGGATTGTTGTTTCGGCCCAAGACAAAAAGCCCATTAAGTTGGATTTTATAACTCGTATACATAATCCTAGTTTTCACGGCGTCGAAGACAAATTTAGAGTTCTTGTAAAATGAAAAGCAACATTGCCAATGACAGTGATGAAAAATCTAAAGACGAAGACGATAATGAGGAAGAACGCCGTTTATGAATTTGGAATTAAATATATAACGAATAAATGATTTACCAGATAAAAGGTAATTGACTTCATTTTGCTTATAAACATTTTTCAATTGTTATATGAAATTTATCTCTTTACTTATAAATATTCGTAAGTGATCAAATTGATATATTTTGATATTTATTTTCTACTTTATTTGTTTATTACGAGTTTATGGATGTACATTTGTTATTTGGGATGCTTGTTCGAAATTTTTAGACTATTCTATGTGACACTATCAAGGTTGTTCAAATGGCAAGAATTTTTGATTTCCAATTTAACAAAAAAAATTTAAGAGCCGATTTTTTGTGTATTTCTTCAAATTTACTGTATATAATTTGTTGAATAGGTTTATATCTCAAAATTAACTTATAAAGTAAATTATGTGAAGTTAAAGACTGTGATGGTTTTAATACTAATTCGGATAAATATTAAGGGTAAATTTTGGATTGAACCATGAAAACAAAAGTATTTAAGGATTGGTCCATGAAACTGAAACTAATTAAGGATTAGTCCATTTCCCCTAACTAACCAATAAAAATGTAAAAAATTAGAAAAAATAAAAAAATTCCAGAAAATAAAAATGCAAAAATGAAAAAATAAAAAAAATATGAAAAAATCCAAAAAAATTTAAAAGAGGCAAAACCTCGAAAAAATATGATTTTTTTTTTATAAAAATCCTAAAATAAAAATAAAAAATCTCATAAAATCAAAAAAAAATCTAAAATCAACAAAAATCCAAAAACGCAAAAAAAAAAAAAACAGTCTGAACCAAAAACAGTCTACTTCAACCGAAATTATTGAGCTTTAACAGAACACTCAAATTCAACCGAAATTTCTGATTCCCTTATTTCTAGTTTTGGTAACCAGTATCTACTTTTTATTGATTGCTCTTTTCTTGTCATATTTGAAATGGTTTTGGTTTCATGTCCAAAGAAAAAGGAAATTATAAATTGGATTCATGTATGAAACTTTGAATGAAGCCATGGTTAGAAAAAGCACGATTGCATGTACATAATATAAATCATTATAACTAGTATTTATAACGATCCATAAATATACATGTGTTCATCCAATCCGCCTACAAGAAAAAAAAGAAATATTACAAACAATTAATTAAAGTGGAAAAGCAAACGTGATTTCCAAAAAAAGATTATGACGTACTATTTTTTTGCAAAAATATCCTATATGACAATACATGAATGCGTTGCATTTTCTAGTATAAATTAAGATCAAGGCACATGTAATCAAATTAGACTTCTCTTTTTTTAACATTCCCCAGTACTGATCAACAACAAATACAAGTTCAGCAAAGTCCAGAGAGGTTTATATAAGACTTTTTCGTATGTTATAAACATTTTTAGTTTGATATATATAGATAGATGTTTATATGAACTTATTAAATATTACTCAAATAAAGCATATAAATGTCCATTTTTTTACTTGCCTTCGGAATGGCTTATTCATGTAACCATGTTGATAAAGTACTGGCAATTTAAGATCTGACATCTTCACTCCTTTTCATTTTTGAGCTAACCTTCTCACGATGATTTTAGATATTTTTTTGGGTTTTACAAGAAAGATGAAGTTACTCCTAAAGAGTTTTCCGCATAACGGTTTTAACTAACTAACATTATCTTCTCATCAATGCAATATAAAGAATTTCATACTTTTACTAAATAGTTTTAACGGCTAAGAAACCCTTTATCTCAAGTTTTGTTCATTAGTTTTGTGTAATTATGTTTGATTCATTACTTTCTTCTGCAAATGCCAAATTGATGCAACTTTGGATTTTCATTGAGCTCAGGATTATCATCCCTGATATATGTTAGGTTGTGCCTAAGGACTAGATAGTAGTTACCATCGAGTACGTGTGGCTACCTTTATATATTGTTTGAAAAAAATATTGCAATTCTTTGTTTAGTTCTTTGTCCAATATCTTAAAATAGAATCGATAGTTTATGCATATTCATTGAGTACAGTTACAGATTTAAAAAAAAACAGTTGTTTAACCGCATACCTTAATTAATCTAGCTAGGTCTAACAATATTTGCGCTGCGATTATCATCATTGACTCATTTTAAGTGTTAATCATAAAAAAATATGAATTCAAAGGAAAATAAAGGGTTTAACTGTCAGATTAGTTTTAAAAAATTAATCCAATTTACTTCCTTTTCTTACAGAACAGAAGGAATATGGAAAGCAGGCAAGATGAAAACAAAGCTGCTGTTGACAAAGATGATAACGAACAGGTAGGTATTTTTGTCATATTGTGTTAGTATGTTGTAAATAAAGTGTTCTGTTGTTCCCAAAAAAAGATTGACATTCATATAACTTGTGAAAACAAAAAATTATAAACTTCACTCTTCAGATATAACACTTTCATTATTTCTTGAAAGTTACCATTATGTAAAACACTATTATAAGATCTTGAACATACATTCATAACACATGATTCTTCTCTTATTTCCTTGAAGAGCTGCAAAGAGAACACGAATGAAACTGAACTATTGTATTGGGACGACTTTACTTTCACCAGTACTCCATATCTTGATCGTTTTGAAGACACTGCAACCCTGTACTTTTGGTACAATGATGAGGTAAATCTTACTTCATCATGTCTCAATTTCAATTATACAGAGCCATATTGTTACCAATCACTACAAGAAAATTAGGATTTAGAGATAAATTATATAGATACATTAATCAAAATTTGTACTAAATGAATGATGATGACTGAGTTTTATTCAAGCTTGCAATGTTAATTTCTTCATTTTAGGATTGCCTTTTTAAATTTAATAAATTTGTTGTAGGGAAAACCACTGGTACCCCCATCATATACACAGGAGATGAAAGATCAGGAGGACAGGTATATATTATATTTTCTCTTTATAAAGGACATCTTTTATACAGTCAAGTTAATCTCTGGCGTGGGCATCAAAATTTCAGCATTTATTTCACATTTACTCAGCAACAACATAGAAGTAAATAGACATAACAAATTGTGGACCTGTGGTTTTATTTTTTGTAGCTTTCCATGTTTTTATAGTGATTGTTTTTATGTTGGTATTTCGTTATACTTTTACACATTCTTAAGCTAATTAAAAACATCGTTCTTCATGGTATTTGGTAAGTGACTCTGAATTTACAAAAAGGCTGCGATTATTTTATGAGATGATCGGTCTACAGAAACACACCAAGTGTCCAACATAGTTTCTCCTTCTAGAGTTCTAATGGAAATGTATGCAAATTAAACCTAGCTTTGGTAAGAAGTTATGATGCATTTCATAATGTATTACTAAGAAATATCTCATATTATCTAGTGCGTGTCTTCTGAAACACACACACACGCAACTAGGAATTCCAAATATTTCTCTTGTGCAAGGATGAAATTGTATTTTAAAAATTGATACTAATTCTATCTCTAACTCAGCATCGTCAAACAACTTTATGGAGGATTTCTGGACTCGCTCGAACTTGGCACTGAATCTAATCATACCATCACAATCGATAAGGTAGGCATATCAGCCTACTAGTAAACCAAGGCACGCAATGCGTGTAATTGATTTCGTTTTTTGATTGCTTAAAAAATTCGAATTAACCTAAATGTTTTTCTGATCTAACTATTTCAAATCTAATAGAAGAAGGGTGAGGGATGGTATTGTAGGGAGATTGAAAGTTTTTTTGAAAGTGATAATAAAAGTTATTAACGTATGTCAGTTTCTTTTTTAGGCAGTTTTTTTTTACTGTAATTTGATTAATTAATATGCTTAGTTTGTAAATTTTTATTTCAAGACTTCATAAGGGGTGTTGACATAAACTAATAGTATAGATATATGTATTTGATATACTTACTCTTTTTCTGTGAATATCGGTTCACCTACGTTTTTTTTTGTAATACGGCCATAAGTATGATATGCTATTGCGTAAGTTCACCTTAGACAAAAACTAGAAGCTTTGAATTTTATTCATCACATTTTTTTTATCTTTAATTTCAATTTGAAGTTGAAAAGATGTATAGTTCATTAGATATATAATTTTACATCACTCTTGTTTTCTGAACTATTACGCATATATATGGGTTTATCTATTTTATTTAAGTTGAAATTTGAAAAAAAATGACTATAGTATGATACATCTTTTCTTTCTTTTTTCTTTATGTTTAATCTGTTTGCACACATAGTGTAATTACTGAATATAACATCCAATTACTCTAATGTAAAAGTAAGTGATGTGACGATTTTATCTGTAATCACTATTCTCATTTTTGAAAGAACATGAATACCAGATCTAGTGTCTATTGTTGGTGATTTTAGTATCATCAATGTATTTTAGTAGTAATGCGATTTATTATAGGCCGATGCAATAATGCGTTAAACTCGGAAACGAGTTAGGAAAGTGCGGAGTGCACGCTCGTCGAGCCAACGTATAATTGAATATGAATAATTGAAACGGGGTTCCAAGGGGCAGAGCCCCTGGCGGGGTCCAAGGGGCGAGAGCCCCTGGCTGGGGTCCCGCTGCCAGGACAGCGGGCGGGGTGCGGGGCAGCGCCCCGAGCGAAATTTTTTCCGAACAGTTGCTTCCTTTCCGAAATTTTTTGAATAGTTGGACCCTTTCCCAACCGACATAACCGTTTTTCCGAACAGTTGCTTGCTTTCAGTTTCGGTTATTGATCTCCTATATAAGAAGTCATTTGGCCTCGGTTTTGGATACAGAAACATATAAGAAAATTCTCTCTACATTTCCTAATCTATTCTCATTGCCAGAAACAGATTGTTCTTCAAGAATTATCCCCACAAAGATTTCGTGAACCCAGGCAATAATAGGGTCGAAATACTTTGTTCGGAAAGTGTACGAACACGATTCTTCGAAGTTATCCAGGATTATCATACCCTAAATTTCTAACAAACGAACAAAGTATTTTCTGATAATCATGGCTGGAGGAAGCACCGTCAAGGAGATGACTACAAATTTCGGAAAATTGGACAAGTTTCAAGGACAAGACTTCAGGCGTTGGCAGAAGAAGATGCATTTCATGTTGACAACGTTAAAGGTGGTGCACGTCCTGTCCACACCGATTCCAGAATTTGTAGAGGATGACACGGTTGAAAATCTAAGACGCAGATCAAAGTGGGAGAACGATGACTACATTTGCAGAGGGCACATTCTTAACGGTATGTCTGATCCCTTATTTGATATTTACCAAAACGTGGAATCTGCAAAGGAATTGTGGGATTGTCTCGAATCCAAGTACATGGCAGAGGACTCATCCAGTAAAAAGTTCCTGGTAACCGATTTCAACAATTACAAAATGGTTGAATCAAGGTCTGTCATGGAACAATTCAATGAACTCCTCCGAATCCTTGGACAATTCACACAACACGGATTGAAGATGGATGAAACAATATCTGTCTCAAGCATCATAGACAAGTTGCCTCCTTCGTGGAAGGATTTCAAACACAATCTGAAACATGGAAAAGACGAACTGTCTTTGATCCAACTTGGAAGTCACTTGCGCATAGAAGAATCTCTAAGAGCGCAGGAGGATGACAAAGGAAAGGGCAAACAAATTGCTGGACCCTCGGTTAATATGGTTGAAGAGGGTGGTAAGAACGATAACAACAAAAACAAAGGAAAGAAGCGTGCTTTCAAGAACAATAAGGGCAGTTTCGGTGCTAACAAGAAACCGAAACTAGAATGCTGGAAGTGTGGCAAAACAGGCCACTTCAAGAGGGATTGCCGTTTCGGCAAAAAGCACGACAACGCGAATGCAAGTGGTTCAGGAAAAGGGTCTAAGGACCAGTCCGAAAACCAAGGTCAGAAATCAATTCGTGATTTGAATAGTTTGATTAAACATTCAGTTTCACTAAATTCTGAAGCATTTTATGTGCAGGATGATGCTATCGCGTGGTGGATTGATTCTGGCGCCACAACACATGTTTGCAAGGATCGTTTCTGGTTCAAGAATTTTGTTCCAGTGGAAGATGGTTCTGTCCTCTACATGGGAGATGATCACTTCGCTCCCGTTGAAGGCAAAGGAAACGTGGTGCTAGAATTCAGTTCTGGAAAGACTATTACTTTGTTTAATGTTTTGTATGTTCCTAAATTACGTAAGAATTTAATTTCTGGTCCTGTATTAAATAAGATTGGATACAAGCAAGTGTGTGAATCCGATAAATATGTTTTATCGAAGTCTGGTGTGTTTGTAGGATTTGGATATTATAATAATGGTATGTTTATGATGAATTTGAATGGAGTTCCTAATGATTCTGGTTCTGTATTTATGTCTTCTTCGAATGTTATCAATTTCTCGTTATGGCATGCTCGTCTAGGACATGTACATTATAAAAGAATGCATGAAATGTCTAAAGATGATTTAATTCCTGTTTTTAATGAAAATGTAGAAAAATGTAAAACTTGCATGTTAACAAAGATCACTAGGCAACCTTTTAAAAGTATAACAAGGAAATCTGTCATTCTTGAATTAATACATAGTGATTTATGTGATTTGCATGCTACTCCATCATTAGGGCATAAAAAATATTTTATCACTTTCATAGATGATGCATCTAGATTCTGCCATGTCTATTTGTTGCACGCTAAGGACGAAGCCTTAGATAAATTCAAAATTTATAAAACTGAAGTTGAAGTGCAACAGAATGTGTTGATTAAAACATTGCGTACAGATAGAGGTGGTGAATATTATGATCCTGTATTTTTTCAATCCGTAGGAATCATTCATGAGACTACGACACCTTATACACCTCAACAAAATGGTGTGGCTGAAAGGAAAAATAGAGTTCTTAAAGAAATGGTGAATGCCATGTTATCTTACTCTGGTTTAAGTGAAGGGTTTTGGGGAGAAGCTACGTTAACGGCTTGCTATTTGTTAAATAGGGTTCCTAATAAAAGGAACAAGACTACCCCATATGAACTTTGGTATAAGAAACGACCAAACTTAACATTTTTATGTGTTTGGGGTTGTAGGGTCGTGGTTAGACTCCCGGACCCAAAAAGGAAAACTTTGGGTGAAAAGGGTATAGCTTGCATCTTTGTTGGATATGCTGAGCACTCCAAGTCCTATAGGTTTTATGTTATAGAACCTAATGTCTCGATTTCTATTAACACGATTATAGAATCGAGAGATGCCATATTTGATGAGAATTGTTTCTCTTTTATACCTAGACCAAAGGACTCTATACCTAATTCAGATGAATCTCTAAGGGATGATCATTTAATTGATGTGCCGAGTGAGACACTTGAACCCCGTAGGAGCAAAAGAGCTAGAAAATCTAGATCTTATGGATCTGATTTTCAACTATATTTAGTTGAGGGATCAAGAGATCAGATTGGTACTCAATACTATTATTGTTATAGTATAGAGGAGGATCCAAGAACGTATGATGAAGCTGTGAAATCTCGAGATTCTGTTTTTTTTAAAGAAGCAATTGATGAAGAGATTGGTTCTATCATGGAAAATAATACTTGGGTATTATTTGATTTACCACCAGGTTGCAAACCATTGGGTTGCAAATGGATCTTCAAAAGGAAGATGAAATTCGATGGTACAATTGACAAGTTTAAAGCTAGATTAGTTATCCAAGGCTTCAGACAAAGGGAAGGGATTGATTATTTCGATACCTATGCTCTAGTTGCCCGTATCACTACTATTAGATTGTTGATTGCCTTGGCGGCTATTCATAATCTAGTGATTCATCAAATGGATGTCAAAACAGCATTTCTGAATGGTGATTTGGAAGAAGAAGTGTATATGAAGCAACCTGAAGGATTTGTAATGCCTGGTAATGAGCATAAAGTGTGTAAGCTAGTTAAGTCGCTGTATGGGCTGAAACAAGCTCCGAAGCAGTGGCATCAAAAGTTTGATGAAGTTGTTTTGTCTAATGGTTTCATTCTAAACCAAGCAGACAAATGTGTATATAGCAAATTTAATACATCCGGTAAAGGAGTTTTCATTTGTCTATATGTTGATGACATGTTGATCTTTGGCACCGACCAAAATCAAGTTGATAAAACGAAGAATTTCTTGTCATCAAAGTTCTCCATGAAAGATATGGGAGAAGCGGACGTTATTCTTGGTATTAAGATTAAACGGGAGAATAAGGGGATTGTAATTACGCAATCTCATTACATTGAGAAAATACTCAAGAAGTTCAATTATGAAAGTTGTTCTCCAGTAAGTACTCCAATGGATCCGGGAGAAAAGCTTATGCCAAATACAGGTAAACCTGTGGATCAACTTGAATACTCAAGAGCTATAGGCTCTTTGATGTATGCTATGATTAGCACTAGACCGGATATTGCTTATGCGGTTGGAAAGTTGAGCAGATTTACTAGTAATCCTAGTAGACATCATTGGCATGCGATAACTAGGGTATTCAAGTACTTGAAGGGTACTATGAATTATGGATTGACATATATGGGATTTCCTTTGGTGTTAGAGAGTTATTCGGATGCTAGTTGGATAAATAATGCTGAAGACTCATCCTCTACAAGTGGATGGGTGTTCTTGCTTGGGGGAGGTGCCATCTCATGGGCTTCCAAGAAGCAAACATGTATAACTGGTTCCACAATGGAATCTGAGTTTGTAGCATTAGCAGCTGCTGGTAAAGAAGCGGAATGGCTCAGGAACTTGGTATATGAGATTCCGATATGGCCTAAACCGATATCACCAATTTCTATCCCATTCTATCCATTATATAAGGGGATTCCATGAAAAACACCCAACTAGACACTTTTTTGTAAAAACGCTCCAAATCAAGATTTGGTTAATGCAAATCTCCATGGTTTCACGACGGGAACACAAATATGCGTCTTGTTTTTTTTTTTCCTGAGATATATAATGACATGTTTTGAATTTTTAAATTTTACCATAATTTCGAAAACATGTCATTATACATCTCGGAAAAAAAAACAAGACGCATATTTGTGTTCCCGTCGTGAAACCATAGAGATTTGCATTAACCAAATCTTGATTTGGAGCGTTTTTACAAAAAAGTGTCTAGTTGAGTGTTTTTCATGATGCCTATATAACATTTTCCATATATATATATATATATATATATGATCTTGTAAAGGTTACCTTGTTATTATTAAAAACACATTGATGTTTTTACACATTAAAAAATTATTAACGATGAAGTATATAAATATTTCATTAAAATGTACAAGCTGTTGAGCATGTATAGTGCATTCCCCTGCAGAGTTACAAACATGTTGAAACGAAGAAGACATGTCCATCACTTCCTGATGTATTGAGATATGTTTATGAAAATCCAGATGAAAACTCTGAGGTAAGCTCTGATCAAAGCAAATCCAATTTGTTTGGGTGATGATTCTTGTTAAAGCTATTAAGCATAATGGAAACAATTTAAATTTAAGTTTTTGAGAGAAAATCTATTTTGCATGTCTATATTCTCATGCAATGCAGAAGTTTCTTAAAGAAATATGTACTGTACCATAACACTTCCATTGATTTATTTTTTGCGCAATAGACTTTCAAGAATATCAGGGGCAAAACGCACCTGAAGAGAATAGAACGTGGACGTGTTAATCAAAAGCTTTCAACCACCCTCGATGGTCAGTCTTCGTATATATATACTTCAAATTTTAAGTTTGTTCTGAAACAAGAAAAAAATTGAGTAGTAATCTCGTTGCTGTAAGTTGACTTTGAAGCATTAACTTTGACAAATGAAGATATGATGTTAGCCTTATTTTCCCTTCTTTTGTGACTTGTATCTTTATGCTTGAGATTCTGCAGGAACAAACAATGAAAAGGTAGACGAAGTTGTGCTAGGATCTTCGAGTGAGCCCATTGCAATAAGCGATAATAACGACGACATTATGGATGAAACTCATGATCATCAAGAGGAGGCTCAAACGCAAGTAATGGTAGACTTTGAGTTGATCCATGTAGTACATGTGACCTAAATTCTTGAATCTTG
This sequence comes from Primula vulgaris, assembly GCA_963920805.1. Taxonomy (NCBI): domain Eukaryota; kingdom Viridiplantae; phylum Streptophyta; class Magnoliopsida; order Ericales; family Primulaceae; genus Primula; species Primula vulgaris. Next base: position 28,070,481 of record OY987216.1, read on the forward strand.
TTTTGTGTTGTACATAAATTCTAATGGAATCCTTTAATATTTTCGTGTTGCTTAATTATATATTATTGAGAGAGATGACTAAACTTAAGAATTAGACAAGAAGAGAAAAAGTAGAAACACTATGGTACACCTGATGTACCACGTCATATTAGTGAGTTGGTGTGCCAACCCAACAATTAAATGGTAAGTGTTACTTATGTGTTAAAAAACAATATAACTGAATGCACGTAATCCTTCCTATCATATTCCCACTGCCCTTTTATGTCCTATATTTCACGAAAAAAACTTTCTCTGTTCATCTTATAATAACTCATTGTTATTGACGGAACTTAAAGGTTTATTTGATCATGGGTTGTCAAAATCCACCTCCTTTTAAATTTCTAGTATATAATATGCCAATATTTATTAAATAATGTTTATTTTATTTTTCTTAAATTGACGGCTTTTTATTTATATTCTCCACTGATGACAGTTATTTATTTATTCTTTTTGAATCATGTTTAAAAGTAGTTTATGATTTGGTAACTGGGATACTAAAAATTAACTTTCGAACCTAATAAAAATCCAAACCCAAATAAAAATAAAGAAGCCTAATATAAGCTACCCTAAATTTAGGTATTAATTAAAATTAGAAAAATATTGATTTTTTTTATCAAATATGACTTTATCCCGTCTTGAACATTTATCATACGGTACAATGTCATGTTTTGATATATATTTTTTAATTAATTAATATTTAAGTTTATGGTAGTAATCACTAGGGTTTTTTATTTTTTTGGGTTTTTATTGGGTTGAAAAGTTAACGAACGATAAAATGTCCCGTTTTGATTGAAATTTATTTTAATAATTACTTTTTTAAGAGTTTAATCAATATTAAATTTAAGTGTAGTCTCTATTAGAGTTCCCTCTTTTTGGTTTTTTATTGGGTTGAAAATTGAAATTTTAGTGCCGATATTTATCAATTCATTTTTTACCTTTTAAATGTAAAAAGTAAAGTTTTGTAACGTAAAAGAATATGTAAAAAAAAACGGCATGTTTTTATGAGAAATATGGAAAGGTTTCCTTATATATGAAAACGTTAGAGTGAATTCACTACAAAATAATGTTTGATTTAGTGAGAGTCAAAAGCTGTCACAAGCCTGTCGCTAATTTAAAAAGCTGTTACAAAGCTGTCGCAAATTGACTAAACTGTCACAAAACCGTCACAAAAACCGTCGTTAATAAGCTCGTAACAAAAAATACCGTCACTAATACCGTTGCTATTTGAGTATTTTTTTGTAGTGATTAATTGGCAATAATCATGGAGTGAGTTTGGGATTTAATTTGGTACATTCATATGTATTATGAATTGACATGTGTCAGAATTACATTAAGACTCTGTTTGTTTTGTTGTAAAATAGGTGTAAAAAAACATTTACAGCTAAAATATATTTTTCGGATAATTGGTTCATCGTAAAACATTTTTTTTGGGAAAACTTTTTCCGCATATCCAGTAAAATGAGGGGAAACGATAACCCTACAAATAAACTTGTAAACGATGTACGGAACCTCTCTAGTATTGTAAATATTATTAATTATAGGTCTATCTTTCAAATTTATTTAATAATTAGTCCATTTTCATCTAATTAACCAATAAATAAATGAAAAAAAAGGAAAATCTCAAAAAAATTCCAAAAAATAAAAAAACCCAATTTTTTTAAAAAAATCTAAAATCAAATTAAGCAATAAAATAAAAATAGGAAATATCTAAAAAAATAACAAAAAATCAAGTAAAAAATCCTGAAAAATCTAAAAAAAACCCATGAAAATTTGAAAAAGCTAAAAGAAGTCTATAATATCTTCTATATTTCTAATTTTATGAGTTTATAGATTGAAAATTTATAAGTTATTACAAGTGACGTATATGAAAGAAAATACGCGTTTAGCTAAAGAAAACTATACATGTTGAGATTTTTACCAATTATTTGTTAAAAAAATAATTTGTACAAAAAAAAACTTGAGTTTGTATAAAATTTTAGTTGGAAAACTTTTATGCAACAACCGTCCGTAAATGAAAGGCAAACAAAAGTTTTCAGTGTAAAATTTTTCCATGAAAATATTTTTCTTATGTAAAACTTTTACAATGAAATAAACGAAGCCTAAATGGCGTGTCACACATGTGGTACATCCGGTTTACCATAGTGTCTCTCGAGAACCTAGTGCTTTTTATTGTTTTTTTGACAACAAAGGCATTATAGGTGAATTCTTCCTAATACAAATATAAGAAGGGAAAAGCTACATTTCCCTCCCAAAGAGGCACAACTGTTCAAATGAACACAATCGTCTAAATAGCCCAATGGTCTTTGTTAAGAATAGCAACTGTCCACCCTTTTGTGACAACACAACCCCTATAACCAATCCGAATGCATATATATTTATGATAAACTGATCACAAAAACGAGTAAAACCAAAAACTCAAATTCCGATTAAGTGTGTTGAACTCTAATTTTTCCTAATTTTGGTTATAGTATAGTACCTTTAAATTGAAACGAAATTGTATTAAGTTGGAAAGAAAAAAAAGTCCAATGCATTCATTCGTAAAATTTAGAGATCGTCACACTAAATTAGAATTGCATTAAAGTTAATTATATTATTTAGTAAAACTTAGAGTATTTTTAACATACTAAATGAGAATTAGAGCAAAATTAACTATATTAAATCTTATTAAACTCCGTGAACATATATAGTAAACTCCATGCAAGTTGTGAACTTGTCTAATATTCATTTGATCAATTTAGAAAAGATATTCTACCCATATTGTAAGGAATGCTAATAACCAAAGGTTGATAGAAGTCACAATATGTTATCTTTTCCCCCTAAAAAATCCTCTAGAGAAAATGGTTAAGGCAATACATCTCTACATGTATATGAAACTGTGCGAGTACAATGCTCGGATAGGAACAAATAACCTAAGCCCCCATAGATTACTGTAAATACATCCAATCTGCAAATAACAAAAGTGCAGTAAGTAAAAAAAAAAGAAAACAAAACAAAACTATATATGAGGACCTAATATGGGGAATCTCTAATCTATCTAAAGCCAAAATTCCGTCCTTGACATTGGATGAGTATCGTCTCTGAGTGAAGGTATGTGAAGTCTACTAAATGCATGCCCAATTGGCCATAAATTCACCAATCTGTTGACCTCTCTTATGCATGACAGACCAAGATGCTATGTGATGAGCACAACTTATGAACGTGAGAGAGAGTGTAGATATGACCCACGGAACGTACTCTGTCGAAGTAATCCATGATGAGAATGTCATCAAATCTGTCTCAAAGTCGATATTCTCAAAATCCAAAAAAAATTGCCATCCAAATACCTAAAAAGGATTGCCTGAAGCTCTGCAAATATAATTTGTCTCTCATCTAAAAACTCGCAAAAGTCCCCCAAGTATAGCTGTTAGGACCAGATTTCTGGTGTATATATACTATTTGTTGTCTATTGGTTTTCACTAAATAATCCTAACTGTTTGTTAAGAACTAAGACAGTGTTGTTTCAAGCAATGTTGCAACCTCAGTTACAACCTACCGAGACAAGTGTTGACAGGTTTCAAGCAATGTTGCAACCACAGTTCCAACCTGCTGTTTTGCAGGATTCTGTTTAGTTCTGTAAATCTGCATAACTATTCTTTAATGGTAATTATTTGTTTTAAAGTATGCAGGATATATTCTCATATGCTCTTAAAGGTTTAGTTCGTTTATATTGAGAATATCAAAGTGGTAAGGAAAGATGTTTATTTGCTGAAAAAGGCCTTGTATGGTCTAAAGCAAGCTCCTAGAGCTTGGTATGATAGATTAACCAAGTTCTTGATTGAAAAAGGTTTTAACAGAGGGGGAGTTGATAAAACTCTGTTTACTAAGAAAACTACAAAGGATATAATCATTGCTCAAATCTATGTTGATGACATTGTATTTGGCTCCCCTTCAAATAAAAGGATAGATGAATTCATTTCTGATATGAAGAATGAATTTGAAATGAGTGGTGGTGGTAAATTAACTTACTTTCTAGGATTGCAAGTTAAACAGAATGAAAAAGGCATATTTTTATGTCAGAGTAAGTATGCAGATAATCTGGTTAAGAAGTTTGGTCTAAGTGAAAGTAAAGAGAAGAGAACCCCTATGAGTACCACCCTTAAACTGTCCAAAAATGATAAAGGTAAATGTGTCTGTCCTAGTCTTTATAGATCCATGATTGGAAGTCTGCTTTATTTAACTGTTAGTAGACCAGATCTGTGCTTGAGTGTAGGAGTATGTGTCAGGTATCAGGCAAACCCTCTAGAACCTCACCTTCTAGCTGTCAAAAGGATTTTAATGTATGTAAAAGGCACAATTCACCTAGGATTATGGTATTCTAAAGACACAAACCATTTTCTTGTTGGCTACTGTGATGCAGATTGGACAGGAAACGTAGATGATAGAAAGAGTACTTCTGGTGGTTGTTTTTATTTTGGAAACAATCTAGTTTCATGGTTTAGTAAAAAGCAAAATTGCATTTCTTTATCTACTGCTGAGGCAGAATATATTGCAGCTGGAAGTGGATGTACTCAACTTATTTGGATGAAATAGATGCTAAATGATTATAATGTTAAGAAAGAAATATTAACTTTGTTTTGTGATAACAAAAGTGCTATAGATTTAGCAAAGAATCCAGTTCAACATTACAGAACTAAACATATTGATCTAAGACATCATTTTTATCAGAGAACTGGTTGAAGGAAAAAGCTTAATTTTAGAACATGTTTCAACTGAAAAACAATTAGCTGATATTTTCACAAAGCCCCTTGATACTAATAAATTTGAATCTTTAAGAAGTGATATAGGGGTATGTCACTATGGATCTAATTGAATACTCTTGCTATGTATGTCTGTTTTGAGTACCTTTAATACTTTTTATTTCTAGAGGTAAGTCTTGATTGAGCTTTAAAGTTTTTATCTTGAAAAAGACTCTTTTTGGTGTCTCAAAAAAAGATGTGAGGTAACTTGTCTTAAAACCTCTCTGGTAATAGAGTTGCAAGCACAAAATGCACTTTTTACATAGTGGTTACAAGTTGAGTTGCAACCCCAGTTGAAACCACATGCTCGAAATACTGGTTGCAAGCTCAGTTGCAACACCAGTTGAAACCTCATTCTCATAATACTGGAAAAGTCAGTGATTGTCCAAAGGTTGTTGTACCATAAGCCAAGACAAAGTCTTGTTATTTTTTTTGACATCACTTATACTCTTTCCTTGCTGAGATCATCAAACTAGTTTTTGTGTAGAGATGAAAATGAATTTGCTCAATTTAAGCTCTTAAAATCTAATTTCTATTAAAGTTATTCCTTGATAAACATATCTTCTTGAGTAAATTGCTAGATTCCTGTTTTTCAATAGTGTAAATTTCTTGCTGAATTTCTATCTTCTCTTGAATCAAGTCAAAATTTCCTTAAAATCTTCAATTACTTAGAATTCAAAATTTTGGGTAAATCTGTTTACAAGGAATGTTTATCTTTATTTATTGCTGGATTTATCTTTCTGAAAAACTGTTTCCTTTGTGATTTCAGTGTGTGTAATTTTTAAATTTCTGTTGATAAGATATTTCCATAATTCAAGCAAAATATGGTTCAAAATTGATTTGAGTATATCTGTTTCCAATAACAAAAAGATTTGGACGTTATTGCTATTTATACAAACCTCTTTTAAATATCCCAAATCAATCACAATTATCAGAATTATTCTCTCTCTCTTTCTATTAAACAAAAACCCTAAGTTCTCTGTAAAACCCACTGCGGTGTTCTAAGTCCAGTTGCAATATTAGTTGAAACCATGTCTTCCAACTCTCCTAATAACCCTAACATTGATGATTGTTGAACATAGAGTTCAATAATGATTTTGATTATAACTTTGATTATGTTTTAATAATTTTACAATTTCAAGGATATAACGCTTGTCTTGTCCAAGAAAAGAAAAATGTATATTTCAGGTTTTCAGAGAGAAAGAGCATTCGTTTACGAAGCCAACGGTTCAAGCGGAACCAAAATCGGAGCTAAAACGAAGAAGATACAAGCTTTCGAAGAAGTCCGAAAAACTGCCAGAAGAACAGTCGACCGATCGACTGGACAAAAACGACCGATCGTTTTTGGTCCAAATTCTTCCAGTGAGCAGGTCGAAAAAACGACCGATCGTTTTTTCAGAAACGACCGATCGTTTTCTGGAAAACGACCGATCGACTGTAGAAAACGACCGATCGTTTTCTGCAGTTTTCGAAAACAGCTTTTCAGCTTATTCTGGAAAATAGCTGTTAAAACCCTCAACCACTTACAACGGTCATATCCCAGAAAAACAGACTGTTTGGCATATATAACCATCCAAATCTCTCTCCCAAAAGACAACCAATTACACTATCAATTATCCTAAAACCTCTTTCAATTAAAAACCCTAATATCACCATTTTGGTGTATATATATTCGAGAAAGAGGAAAATCAAAGAGAAAGAGATTCAAGCTCGATCATCATCAACAACTCACCAATTATCTTTTTAAGAAGCAATTAGAATAGTGAGTGTAGTTACGTTTTGTAACAAAAATTGTATCGAGTGTTTTATAAACTCAATTGTGAGCGAGTGATCGGGTAGAGGCTTTGTAAGCAAGTGAAGCTTAAAAGCTCTAGGTCTTTTCATTCGGCTACTCATAAATTGAGGGGGAGTCGTAGACTCGTAGTTGTGTTCTCTTACACTTGTATCAAGAGTAGGAACCTCGGGTAGAGGGTGAGCCAATCGGTCGATTGAGCTCGATAGGGTTTGTAAAATCCGGAAGAAACATTTTAGTGAAATACTCGGTAGTACCGAGGAGAGGACGTATGAGCGTTTGCCGAACCTCTATAAATCACGGTGTCATTTTCTTCCCTTACTTTTACTTTCCGCAACTTATATTCTTGCGTATTTATTGCTTGCGTTTAGTTATTTTAGCAATTTAGTAACTCTTGTTAAAACGCTTAAGATTAGAATTGCATAAGTTGGGTGGTTAGTTGCATAGAATTTTAATTAGGCGAAAATCGCCATAAACCTTATTCACCCCCCCCCCTCTAAGGTTAGCACACGGGCCAACAATTGGTATCAGAGCCGAGGCTCTTGCATATAGGAATCTAACGATTTTAGAGTTAAGATCCGTATGGCTAATCTATACCATTTTACTTCCGCTATTGCTTCATCACCCAATACTCCACCATTTTTTGATGGGGTAAATTATTCATATTGGAAGGATAGGATGAGTATGTTCCTACAAATCTATAATGTTAATCTTTGGAAGATTATTAAAGTAGGATACTCCGCACCTACATCCGAAAATAGCGAGAACCCTATCCCCGTAGAGGACCTAGATAACGCTCAACTAGAAGCCTACTCTACGAACGCCAAAGCGATGTATGCTATTGTTTGTGCCGTTTCTCCTAACGAGTACAACAAAATTTCCGCTTGTAAAACCGCTAAGGGTATGTGGGATAAGCTAGTAGTAATGCATGAAGGGACTAACCAAGTTAAGGATTGCAAACTCCAACTTTTAGTTCATGACTACGAGCTTTTTAAAATGAGCGAGGGAGAAACTATTTCCTATATGCTTGCTAGATTTACTACTATTACTAATGGATTAACATCTCTTGGTAAGCATTTATCTTGTAAGGAAATGGTCTCAAAGGTGATTCGGAGCTTACCGAAAGAATGGGAACCAAAGGTCACCGCAATTCAAGAGGCGCACGACATGAACACATACTCTCTTGATGCATTGATGGGTTCACTCATTACTCATGAGATCACCCTCAATAGTCACAAGCCAATCTCGAAAAAGAGGGAGATAGCTTTCAAAGGAACGACTTGTGACGAAAGCAATGAGCTATCCGAGGACGACAAAAATTCAATGGAAATCATTCGAATCGTCAAGGAAATCCTAAAGCTAAAAGACCAATGCAAACATAAAGGTAAATCGTCAAATAATTCAATTTATTCTAACGATTTTGTTTGCTATACATGTGGCAAGGAAGGACACATGGCGAGAGAGTGCCTTAAGAATCGCAAGAGCAAAGGAAAGAAGAAGATATCCGCTTCAAGCTCTAGCGATAGCTCCGACCAAGATGAAGTCGCGCATCTTGGTTGCTATATGGCCATGGAAGACAACAATGAGCCCAACAAATCGTCTTCAAGCGAAAGTGACCACTCAAGCGAAAGCGACAACGATGAGGTAAAAGAATTCTCTCATGATGAACTTATTCATATGTGTGGAATTTATTCCGAAAAATTTCCTAAGCTTGTAGAGAAGGTCAAATCTCTTAAAAAGATAAATTCTTCTCTCAATGAAGAAATAAGATCTTTAAAAAGAGATAAAATTGAAAATGAGTCTATTCCAACATCGTCATTCTCTTTACTTGATATAGATGACGAAAAGGAAGACTTGAAAGACAAAAACAATGATCTCATTATTCAAAACGAGTCTTTACAAACCGAGATCAATTTTCTTAAAAATGAGATGTCTAGACTTGCTAAAACTCTTTCAAAACCATCTTCTTTAGATTGTGATTTATTAGAAAATTTTGAAGAGTTAAAGGACGCTTTCGACAAAGTTAAAAGCAAAAACAAGGTTTTGAATTCTCATGCTTTTAACTTAAATGACAAGGTCAAGGTTTTAGAAACCGAGAATGAATCGTTGAAAACGAAAAACAACGATCTTGTCATTTCCATTGAAAAACTTAATTTAACAATTTCAAAGTTTTCTAAGGGTAAAACCGATTTAGATAACATCTTGAGTTGTCAAAAAGATTTCAAGGATAAGAGCTGTATAGGTTTTGATTGCATTGGCTCTACTTCTAACAAACCCCGCTTCGTTAAAGCCTCTAATATTTCTACAACTCCTATTCCACCTAAACAAGAGGTTGTTTTTACTAAAGGGAGTGCTTCCAAGATTTTTCAAAAATCTTTTAATGATAGGAAAGGTATAGGTTTTAAAACCAAATTGGATACTCCGAAAAACCTTTCCAAAACTTCGTATAACTCTCGTTATACTAAAAAATCTAAACATTGTGTGCATTGTAGTAGAAATGAGCATATTTCTTCTAGATGCCCTTATTGCTTTCATGTTAGTAGAAGCGATTTGAAATGGGTAGTTAAGACCCGAACCACTAACAATGTCGGACCCAAAAAAAATTGGGTACCAAAGGACAAAATTTGTGTTGTAGGTATCTCCATCCAAAAGGAGAAAATCAACAAATGGTTGGCAACGCCGACAAAAGTCGTGGAAGTCAAGAAGATCGACTCCACCATCAAGGATAAGGTGCCGTTGATCGACAAAGGTGGAAGGCATACCAACAAGTGGTACCACCTATTTGGAATCGGCAACGCTCAATGCAAATGCCATTAGCGAGCGGACTCGACCTCACATCACATATGCGGTATACTCTAATCCTTACTATTTACATATATGTGATTAGTTGGGTCGGGTATATGCTTCATAATTACATTTTTCATGTTTTGGTTTTTCTTTAAAAACCCTTCACATAACCCCATCTTTTATTATTGATTGCATTTTGATAATGCCAAAGGGGGAGAAAAATGATATATTTGGTGTAAATGCGTTTTGTTAAAATGGAGGAGATATTTTTCTTGTAAAATCATCATTAGTTTGTCATAATCAAAATGGGGGAGATTGTTGAACATAGAGTTCAATAATGATTTTGATTATAACTTTGATTATGTTTTAATGATTTTACGATTTCAAGGATATAACGCTTGTCTTGTCCAAGAAAATAAAAATGTATATTTCAGGTTTTCAGAGAGAAAGAGCATTCGTTTGCGAAGCCAACGGTTCAAGCGGAACCAAAATCGGAGTTAAAACGAAGAAGATACAAGCTTTCGAAGAAGTCCGAAAAACTGCCAGAAGAACAGTCGACCGATTGACTGGACAAAAACGACCGGTCGTTTTTGGTCCAAATTCTTCCAGTGAGCAGGTCGAAAAAACGACCGATCGTTTTTTCAGAAACGACCGATCGACTGTAGAAAACGACCGATCGTTTTCTGCAGTTTTCGAAAACAGTTTTTCAGCTTATTCTCGAAAATAGCTGTTAAAACCCTCAACCAATTACAACGGTCATATCCCAGAAAAACAGACTGTTTGGCATATATAACCATCCAAATCTCTCTCCCAAAAGACAACCAATTACACTATCAATTATCCTAAAACCTCTTTCAATTAAAAACCCTAATATCACCATTTTGGTGTATATATATTCGAGAAAGAGGAAAATCAAAGAGAAAGAGATTCAAGATCGATCATCATCAACAACTAACCAATTAGCTTTTTAAGAAGCAATTAGAATAGTGAGTGTAGTTACGTTTTGTAACAAAAATTGTATCGAGTGTTTTATAAACTCAATTGTGAGTGAGTGATTGGGTAGAGGCTTTGTAAGCAAGTGAAGCTTAAAAGCTCTAGGTCTTTTCATTCGGGTACTCATAAATTGAGGGGGAGTCGTAGACTCGTAGTCGTGTTCTCTTGCACTTGTATCAAGAGTAGGAACCTCGGGTAGAGGGTGAGCCAATCGGTCGATTGAGCTCGATAGGGTTTGTAAAATCCGGAAGAAACATTTTAGTGAAATACTCGGTAGTACCGAGGAGAGGACGTAGGCGCGTTTGCCGAACTTCTATAAATCACGGTGTCATTTTCTTCCCTTGCTTTTACTTTCCGCAACTTATATTCTTGCGTATTTATTGCTTGCGTTTAGTTATTTTAGCAATTTAGTAACTCTTGTTAAAACGCTTAAGCTTAGAATTACATAAGTTGGGTGGTTAGTTGCATAGAATTTTAATTAGGCGAAAATCGCCATAAACCTTATTCACCCCCCCCCCCCTCTAAGGTTAGCACACATGCCAACAATATGATGACTGTACTCTTAGGGATTTCTTGACTAAATCTACATCAAGTCTAGGCTCTAAGGCTAAGGTAAGTGAGTCTTCCACTTCTAAGAAACATAGGACTAAAAAACGTGCTAGGAGAAATCTAGAGGATGATCCTGTACCTGTTAGTTTTTCTTATAAACCCATATTCAATGAGGTTGATTCTCGTTTCTGGAATAGGAAAATGTTTAGGACGTTCAGATCGTTTGCTAATAGGGAAATTCACTGTGAAAGGAGACTAAATTTGGTTAGTTATCAGCACATACAGGTGCATATTGAGAAATTGCTGTCTGATGTTGGCTTAGATAGAACTATTTGCTATGCTGACTCTTATTACCCTGCTGTTGTTAAGGAGTTTTATGCTAATCTGACTAGTAATGTCTTTGATGAGGGTAACCCTGCATATGGAAGAGTATTTTTGAGGGGTCTAACTTTAGATTTTACCCCTAAGTTAATAAATGATTTTCTGAGTGCTCCTAATCCTTATGTGACTAATGTTGATTATGACATGGAAGTCATTGCTCTTGTCCTCACTGGAAAGAATAACAGATTTGATGGCAATTCCATCAAGACATCTTCTCTCACATTGTGTGCTGCTGTGCTACACAAAGTTGTTAGGTTTAATTGGACTCCTACTAAACAACCCTCTAAAGTGAACAAAGAAATGGCCATTTTTCTCTATAAGATCATGTCTTCATTGCCTATTAATTTTGGCCATCATGTGTTCAATCTCATATGGGATTTCAGTGATACAAATTCACCCTCTATTCTGCTACCCTTTCCCTGTCTAATCACGGGATAATTCTGTCTCAAACCATTCAAATATCTGCTCCAAATCCTATTAGAATCTCCTCTGAACCATCTGAAAGATGTCCTCCAGCCCTGTATATTTCTGCAAAACTACTAAAGGAAGGGCATGTAAATGACATCTCTGGAGAAAAAGGAAAAGAAAAGGAGACATCTAGTGCTCCTTCAGAAAACAAGAAAGGTGTGAGGTGGTATCTGCAACAAAAGTTGGCTTACAATCAAGAAAGAAGAGCTGAACTGGATGCTGATGATTATCAAATCAAGAAGCTACTGGTGAATCTCATAGAAAGTGAGGATGATGGGGATAGTGATGCTACTCACAGTGATGATGGCTTCTCAATAAGCAGTGATGAAGAACAGGAGGATATTGTCAGAGATGAACCTCTAAGGGAAAAAGCACCTTTTACAGACATACCTAGTGACTTTATGTTCAGTTTAATGTTTTCAGTTTCAAGCTTTAATTTCAAATTCTGTACTAAGACTTCATGTTTGGAACATGCTCTTGTTTTTAAGTTTCTGTTTCAATTACAATTGATGTATTAAGACTATGCTGTGCCAGTATTTTTGGCCTCAAAATTTCTGCAATTTTTTTTTGAAATTTCTTTTTGAAGTATGACTGTCTTTAAAATTGAATCTGTTCTGAAAATCTGTGAATGGATATACTTTGTGCTTATACGATACTTGCTATTCTAATTTGCAGGGGGAGCTTAAATAGTTATCACAAAAGTACTTATATAAGATATACAGTAAAAGACTGTGTTGATATTAAACTTGCAGGTGGATTGATGTTTTATAAACTTAGTTGATTTGTCAAAACCAATGACAAAGTGGGAGATTGTTAGGACCAGATTTCTGGTGTATATATACTATTTGTTGTCTATTGGTTTTCCCTAAATAATCCTAACTGTTTGTTAAGAACTAAGACAGTGTTGTTTCAAGCAATGTTGCAACCTCAGTTACAACCTACCGAGACAAGTGTTGACAGTTTTTAAGCAATGTTGCAACCACAGTTCCAACCTGCTGTTTTGCAGGATTCTGTTTAGTTCTGTAAATCTTCATAACTATTCTTTAATGGTAATTATTTGTTTTAAAGTATGCAGGATATATTCTCATATGCTCTTAAAGGTTTAGTTCGTTTATATTGAGAATATCAAAGTGGTAAGGAAAGATGTTTCCTAAAAGATATAAAGAGATTAGTTTATAAAGTTATGATTCCATTTGTTGGATAAATCTATATTTCTATTCTTATGCAAATCTTTATCACTAATTTCAATCTTGGTTGCTTATCAAAATCAGTATGATATGTTTAAGATTGAATATGGACTTAATGTTTCATATGTATATTTTAAAGATATTATCTCTAAAAGATATTGTCTTATATGTTTCCTTATTATAGGAAAAGACTAACTCCTATTTCCAAGCTAGTTAATCAACATGTACTATCTTATCAAAATGGATATCAATCTTACGTTGAAGAGTCCTGTGATACATGGAAAGATTGAAGCCAATCAAAAGAGTCAAAGCAATCACAAAAGATCTTGAAGCAAGAAGATTGTTTACTTGATTATATAGTTGATAACTTAGCTTGTAAAAAAAGTGTGTGTTCTAAATTATAAAGAACTCATTCTTGAGAGAATACACAAAGAGCTTTTAAAAGAAAACAATGGTGGGATGCCATTGATTTATAATTGATAGTTATAAGGTAGGAGCAATATAGAGATAGGCAGAAAAACCTAGAGGGAGTCTGGGAGTTTTTCATTAAGATTTGAATCCTATATTGTAAACTTTTTATAATATCATAATCTGGGTAAGTGCCCCGGAGACGTAGCCTAGTTAGGTGAACTCCGTTGTTAAATGTGCGTGTGATTTATTTCAAAGTACATTTAACTTTATTCAGTTCTGTTCATTATTTTTACTTAGGTTCCAACTGTGGTTGCAACATCACTTGGAGCCTAACTGCAAAACTGCAACTAGAACAGCGGATAAGAATTTCAATAGCCCTCATGATCCCGAAGTATGTCTCATGCAGCTTATAACCCCGAGTTTCTCTTAAAAGATCTGTTAATGTTTAGCTTAAGCCTCTCATTGTGAGCCGAATCCAAGAGACTAAACGAATCGGAAAAACTCGAGGGGGAAGGACCAAAATGGTGGACACAAATGCAATATATGTGTCTCCTCTCACCTTCCGTGGGCAGAAACCGGGCGCGACGCTTATTAACTATATGATGGAGATAATTCTCAAAACCAACTGAAATAACCGACTCATATATGTACTCATTTCTAGCCTCTCTATCATATCTATGGGGGCAACATCCCGTCCATATACATTTCATAAAATGTATAAGGCTATCAGGATAGCACATGTCCGAGGGATCTTTATGTTATTGTCAAAATATGTTTATAGTCGAACAGATGTTGCGATGCTGGATTGCGAAGTAAAGATATGAGGTGTTTACAAGACCCGTACTGTTAATGGACGATCAATAAAGAGATGTCTAAGAGTCTCGCACGAATAACTACAAGTGCAACACGAATCAAACTAAAAGTGTCTCCTATGAAGGGCGTTACATGTAGCCAATAAATCTCGAAGTAGCTTCCATAGAAAGAAAGAGACTTGTCTTGGCATATAGAATACACAAATAGAAAATTAAAGAATACACTTATTTCCGAATCTACCCTTCTTTTTATATGGCATTTTTTTTGTGAGTAGAGGTTACATGCATGTGTATCATTACAAGCTATTGATGTTTTTTAATCCATTTTTGGCATAAATATGCGGATATTTTGGCCAAATATTCCAATCCAACTCATTTGATTTTGTGCAATGAATTTTAGACGTACTATAGTCAATGAAGATCATGTATCGATCCCCGGGTATAGTTGTTTGGGCCATAAGTTGCATTATATAACTCGTATATGTTACCCTAGTTCTCACTACGGCCGTGAAGACAAATTTAGAGTTATTACAAAATGGAAAGCAACATTCCCAATGGCAGAGATGAGAAATTTAAAGACAAAGACGATGATGACGAAGAACGCTGTTTGCGAGTATGGAATTAAATATACAACGAATAAGTGATCTACCAGATAAAAGGTAATTGATTTCATTTTGTTTATAAACATTTTTCAGTTTTTGTTTGAATTTTATTTATCTTTACTTTAATTACATATAAACCATAGTATACCATAATTTTTGTTTTAAATTTATATATCTTTACTCAAATTGATATTTTTGGGTATTTATTTTCTTAGTTTATATGTTTATTTATGAGTTTATGGATATACTTGTTTTTTGGGCTGCTAGTTCTGAAATTCAATAACTACTCAACTAGAGCTTGTATTTACTCATGAAGGGGTTTTGTGCCCTAGCTGATCAATCGTTTACCTCTTAACTTAACACCATGTTAGAGAAATTACCGATATCAAAACAAGATGTTGTCTCTTGTCAATCTATGTGTCTAACTGTAACACCAGAAGTTAATTCCCCTATTATCATGTGTAGGTTTACTAATTTCTTCGCACCACCTCCCTTACTTCCTTACAAAATGTATTGGCGTCTTGAACATTTTAATATAAAAGCATGACTTCATTTGTGAAAAAAAAATAGTAACTCATTTTCATTATTTCTTAGAAGCTATCATTATGTAAAACTTGCCCGTTTCAATGATTTCTCTTAAACAAGTCTGCACAATTAAAATTGTTGATATTTTATACTCTTAGTATATGGAATTTTCATTGTTTCATTGATTTTAGTTATAGCATTTCATAATCCACGCTATCCAGCGGCCTTTTATCGATTTGTCAGAAACTGTCATGTACTAAATAAATGATGATAACTGTTTTTTTGTTTTAAAGCTTGCAATGTTTCTTCAATTCTGAAATTAAAGACTCTGTTTTTTGAATTTATAAATTTGTTGTAGAGAAAACCACTGGTACTCCCATCATATATACGGGAGATGAAAGATGAGGACAGGAGACGAAACAAGGGTTCAAGTAAGAAGCCTGCTGGGACAGTTGTGCACTTTGACACAACCGTATATGGCTGTGGGTGAGGATAGTCAAGTAAAATTTTGGGATATGAACAATGTTGAAGTTCTCGATAGCACTCATGTATTGGGCGGATTGTCGGTTAGTATTTTCTTTTAAAAACTTTTTTCATTTAAAGTTTGACGCCCATGAACAAAATTTCAAAATTTCACTTGTTTTTCGAGTTTGGTGCTTGCACTATATTTTATGAGATTTTTCTGATAATTCTCGAAGAACTCTGGGTACATGACTAAAATTATGTTGTTTCTTGCCGTAGAGTCAACCTCGACTGAGAACAAGGAAGGAAATCTTCTTTCAGTTTCTACAAATGGCAACGGATTTAAGATATTGGCTACAACTATTAGTTTTAAATCTCTAAGAGGAATCGAAACTACATTCCGGGTTAGAAATCTACTTTATTCTACAACTTTTTGCTTACCATGAAATTATATTATGAACTTTATGCATAGCTTCATGCCCGATTGTTGTGCAACTCCTTTTGATGCTGTTAGGGATTCCCCAAGCTCGTGTATAATTATTACATCTGTTTGAATAACATGTTAAGCAATATTATATATAGAAGCAGATAGTAATGTGGTCATGGTTAGATGGTGATCTTTTATCATGTGCGTTATTTTAGGCTGATGATTTTAAAGAGTGAATACCATGTCTAACCTAGGCATGAATATTGTTAAACTAAATTGCAGTATGAATTGAAAGGGGGTGCGCTTTTTTCTTTATTTTTCTTTATTCTGTTTGCACAACTAGCTAGTGTAATCAGTGTAACATACAATGAGGCTTTTGTTTTTGGTAATCATTTTTCTTACTCGTGAAATAACTTGAATACCGGATTCTAGTGTTTGTTAAGTTTACTTGCGTTGTCTGTGTAATATGGATGTAAGTCTGATATATAATGCACAATCTAGACTTAAACTCGAAGTTTAGAATTTATTTATGACATCTATCTTTCTTTAAATTCATTTTGATGTGTGTTGCAAACATAGTGAGCACGGGTGTGAGACTGCAGAAAAAAGGTGTATATTTTGATTTAACAAATATGTAATTTTACAGCACTCTTGCTTTCTTAACTAGTACGCGCATACTTTTTACCTTTTTGAAGTTAAAATTTGAAAGACAAAATTGATTTATAGAATATATATGTCCTTTCTTTCTTTTTCTTTTTCTTTAGTAATCAATATAACATCTAAGTACCCTAATGAAAAAGTAAATGACATGATGAATTTTATTCATTTTTGTTTTAAATATCTATGAATATTTATTCTTATTTTTGAAATAACATATGATTACAGGATTCTAGTACCTGTTAAGGTTACACTCAACTGATTTTTTTTAATATTAATTACACTTAACTTAATTATACTTGTTTGTCATAAACTATTTTAGATTATTATTTTCTTTACTATATAACATATACTATTTGATCTTCAAGATTAACTTTTGTTCATAATCAATTGAATCAGACCGTACAAGCGCAGCAAATAACGATCCCGGGGAAGAGCCTAAGCTTAAAAAGATGAAGACTGATTTAAATGTACAAAAGATTGGGAAAAACAAGAACGACGTCCATCCCAGTTCAAATGCTGCCTTTGCTATGTTAAATTCACGATCACTCTGCTTTCATTTTAAATGGATATAACATACGTACCGTGGAAATCTGTGTGTTCGACTTTTCGCCAAATCTAAAGGATAATTTGAGGCCTTTAGGAAAACGTACAATATCACATGCATTGGTAATATTAATTGTTCCCGTATCTGTAAAAATCATAATAATGTTTTAACAATATAACTGGTAAATCATGGTTTTGTTGTATAGTCAATTTATTTCATTATCAATATCTAAAGTATTTGTCTTTCGTCACAACAGTTTTATAAAATGTAATTTTCAACATGCCTTTAGACGTCGTGAAGTTTTGGTTTAATACATATCTACTTTCGGAACTAATTATGAAAACCTCCTTGTGGTTTTTGTTTAAGATGTAGTACGTATCAATTGATGTGTATCAAAGTTAAAAACAAATAAGTAAAAATAAGTAGTATCATTGAACCTTTGTACCTAACTATATAAAATACATTTTAATCATGAGTTGTTGATAATTAAGTCTCGAAATATGTTCTAAATGATCATTTTTCCAATAATATTGAACTATCACGAGCATATAATGTTATTTTATCCTTTTCACCGTGGAATTCAACCTTGTTATTTTTAATGATCCATGCAAGTGGTTAATTATTATCGGTTATTAATATATGAACTCTAGCTTCTAACATAATTTATACGCATTTTATTTTATTTTTTTCTAAATTGAAGGTTGGAGTTGCCCACTAATTTTTAATATTATTTAATTTTTAAATGGTTCTCCGATTTTATTACAACCTAGAGTAGCATTAGAGGGATTGACAGAGAAAGAAAAAAACTCCTAGGATCAAAAGATAGAAATGAGAACAACTTGTGGTTAGAATTGAGGCATATGAGTAGGGCTGCAAATGAACCGAATAGTTAATGAACATTTCGCGTACGGTTTGTTAACTTTTCGGTTCACAATCGTTCGTTTTTTAAATGACCCGAACATGAACAAGAATATTTTGTTTGTTCCGTAAATGAACCGAACATGAACATCCGTTCGGTTCGTTAACGTTTGTGTTCGTTAAATTAAATATATTGATGTTAAATTAATTTTTATATATAGATGTATATATAGACATATATGTATTTAAATATATTTTTTTCTTAAAATTTAATCATATTTTATAAGTTTTATTACATTTTCAATGATATGTAGTCTTCTTTTTTTTCCAAATTTAATAAATATATAATAATTTTTAGGTTTATTAAAAAAAATCAAGTTAACGAACGAAACGAAAACGATTTCAGATGTTCGTAACGAACACGAACGAACCTAGCAAGCAAACGAACCGAACACGAACAGAACTATGTTCGGTTCGTTCGGTTCATTTGCAGCCCTGCATATGACAACACAAATATGTTTTACTGTATATACCTAGTCCTTCACAATTCCCATTATGTGACATATTTTAAACTTATTTCCAAAGTAATAACCGTTTATCCGCAATTAACAGTACTGCATATTATTTTAATATATGACACATCTAAATTATAAAATAGATACTTTGACGATGCTTACTTGAATATCATCTTATGAAGTATGACTACCATATATATGCTATTATTAAAAGCACAATATTGCTGCAATTGCACATTTAAAAACAATTCATTAAATTGTACAAGCTGCCGAGCATGTATAGTGCATTCCCTTGCAGAGTTACAACCATGTTGAAACAAAGAAAACATGTCGATCACTTCCTGATTTATTGAGATATATTCATGAAAATCCAGAAGAAAACTGAGGTAAGCTTTGATCATAGCACGTTCAATTTGTTTGGGTAAAGATTCTTGTTAAAGTATAATGGAAAGAATGTAATTTTTTTTAGTTTTTGAGAGCAAACGATTTTGTATGTCCATATCTCAGAGAATGCATAGAAGTTTCTTATCATAGTATTAATATTAATATAAGTTAAGCCAACGGAAATGAATATGCCAAATTTTATCTATTTTTTTCAAAAATACCTGCATTCTAATTTACAAATTACTCATATATCATAATGCAATTCAAATAAATAAATAAGTAAACAAATATGTTATTTCTCACACATACTTGTATTAAAGTAACTTTTGGGGAGACTCGCTCTACCACATAGTATTTCTTATGTGTTGTGGCAAACCAATCATATGTATACACATGTCATTTATATATATCAATAGAATACATCTGAAATATTATATTAAACCATTCATTCTATATTACCACTACTTCTCTGTCCTTGCTATATTTTTGGAAAAAAACCTCCTTACTATTTTTTTGGAAAAGAAAACTCATCATACGTAGATCAAATTCTTTGATCTAAATTATCAAGATTCACTTTCTTTTTTAATACATAATAATAATTTAAGTTTTATTAAATAATGTAATCGAAAACTTGTGAGAAATAAAATATAAGAATTAAAAAAAAACTTAAACAAAAATTGTGTAATTATAATTTCGAAAAGTAAAACTAAATTTACAATTCAATAAAATCTTAAATATAATATTATAAAACTCTAGTTATAATACTATACTAAATTTAAATATTAATTAAAAAATTAATGATTTTAATATATTAAATTTTACGGAACATTACAACAAAATAAAAATTCAAATATAATATTACAGAACCCAAGTTGGGACTACACTAAAGTTGAATATTAATTAAAATTTTAAATTTTTTTGACGATTTTAATATATTTTATTTATCGGAACATAATATTAATTAAAAAAATTATATTTAATGCATCATATGTTACAAGATATAATACAATTAATATTAAACAAATTTATTTTTATAATATCATGATATATAAAATATACTGTGTCACAATTAATGTCTAGCATGTAACTTTTTACTTATACTAATATTAATATTTGAAAGCCAAAATTGATAAAGTATATCGTGTATATGAGATGATAATTACGTAAGTTTGTTGGTTGAAAATTTTGTTCATTTATGTTTTTTTGGTATATTTTTGAATTTTAAGTTACTTGGTACACTTTTTTCACATGTCATCTAATGATTGGTTTGCCACACCACATAAGAAATATTATGTGGTAGGGCAAGTATACCTAAAAGTTACTCCTTCTATTATTCCTTATATACGATTATTATTTTACTATATTTATTCCATTATTTTTTTATTTTTTTTAAAATTTTAAATTTATTTGTCCGAAATTATATTTATATACGTATCACATCAGTAGAAATAAATGTATTGTATCCTAACACATTCGTTGATTTAGTTTTTGTTCAATAGACTTTCAACAATATCAGGGGCAGAACACACTTGAAGAGAATAGAACGTGGACCCGTTAACCAAAACCTTTTGGATGGTTAGTCATCATATATAGATATATATGCTTGAAATTTTAAGTTTGTTCTGAACATTAAGAACATTTGAGTAGTAATCTCGTTGACTTTGAAACATTAACTTTGACAAATGAAGATACGATGTTAGCCTAATTTTTCCTTCTTTTGTGACTTGTATTTTTATGCTTGAGATTCTGCAGGAACAAACAATGAAAAGCTAGACGAAGTTGTGCCATGATCTTCGAGGGAGCCCATTGCAATAAGAGATAATAACGACGACATTATGGATGAAACTCATGATCATCAAGTGGAGGCTCAAACGCAAGTAATGGTAGACTTTGAGTTGATCCATGCAGTACATGTGACCTAAATTCTTTAATCTTGTTTTGTGTACATAAATTCTAATGGAATTTAGTATTTTCTTGTTGCTTATTTATATATTATTGAGAGATGACTAAACTTAAGAATTCTACGAGAACAATGAGAGAAAAAGCGACTAAGCCAAAATTTGATTCAATAAAAAGGGAAGAGAACAAGAGAAAACAAGGAAGAACCTAGTGCTTTTTATTACTTCTTTGACAACAAAAACATTATAGGTGAATTCTTCGTAAACCAAATATAAGAATAGAAAAGCAACATTTCCCTCTCAAAGAGTCACAATCGTCCAAAAGAACACAACTTCAGTATACCCAAAAAAGCCCAATGGTATTGTTAAGAATAGCAATTGTCCACCCTGTTCTGACAACACAACCCAGTACTCAATCTGAAGGCATACGTATATATGATGTACTAAATTAAAAAAACCAGGTAAAATCAAAACACGAATAGAAGATACTGCAATTTTAAGTGATTTGAAAGGCCGCTTAGCAAGGTTTTAGCCGAAATTCCCCTTCTTCAACAACCGTGTCAACAGCCTAGCGATAACCCCATAATTATTCTCAGTAAACTTCTAAAAAAAATATATCGTCAAATCCAAAAAACTACAAAACGCAATAATTGGCTTAGCCCTTGGCTAACTCTCCATCTTCTCAATCGTTGTTTGGTCTACTCCAGCATCATCGATCAGTACCCATGATATGGCTAAGATACACTTCCTTTTGCCCAAAAGTACACTTCGATGGATTCACCCCAAAGTGATTATCTTGTAAAACATCGCTTTCATAGCCGTTAGAAAGGTAGGAGTATTACACAAACCGAAAGACATCACCTAGTACTCAAAATGCCCATGGTGTGTTCAAGACACTGTCTTATATATGAACATTATTTGGGCACTGTTTTAATAATAATAATAATAGAAGAACCATATCAATAAGAAGTGCCTTGTAGTTTAGAATTTAAGGTGTTATCATGTATATATCCTCCGAATATTAACGATGCATACATGATTAAAATTTAAACATAAACACTATGCAGGCTCTCTATCTCTCGATTTCGATTTTGTCATATAATGAATTGAAGGCTTCAATAAGTTTCTATACTACCCTTTAAAAAGAAAAAAAATCCTTAAAAACAATTAATAATTTTGGGCTGAGTCATTCTGGTAGCATGAATAACTTTAAAAGTCCATTCTTCGTTCATTTCAAAGAAACCATTGTTGTATTAAGAATCCTTTCAAGAATGAAGAATTATACAAATTTCACATATTTCATTCTTGTCCACCAAGAATCCAACGCACAGAAAAAGTTGGATCCATAACCAAAACGGGAGAAAACTATTCTGGGTAATTCATGAAGAGATTAAAAAGCTTCAACCAAGACAAAAACAGGTTCAAATCTATATACACACTGGCATGAACGTAGTATAAGGCAAATGTGTATCATATAATATTCACACTAGCATGAATGTAATATTCATTTGATCAATTTAGAAAAGATGTTCTACACATATAATTGTACGGAATGCTCATAAGCAATGTTGATAACACACACACACACACCCACAATCCGCTAAAGAGGGGTTAAGGCATACACACCTACTGGTATATGAAACCACATGAGAACAATGCTTGCAGGGGAAAAAAATAACCTAAACCACAAAACAAAACAAAACTATACATCAGGTCCGAATATGGGGAATCTCTAACCTGAAGTCAAAATTCCGCTGATGCCGTCTTTTAAGTACCGTCTCCGAGTGAAAGTCTGCTGAACGCACACCCAATTAGCCATATAGTCAGCAGCCTGTTCGCATCTCTGAAGGCGTGACGCACCAATATACCGTGTGATGAGCACAACTGGCAAATGTGCGAGATAGTGTAGGTATTCTTTCAAGGACCGAGATACGTCGAAGTAATCCAGAATGAGACCATCATCAAAGCTGTCTCAATGTCGATATTTTGAAAATCCAAAGAAATCACTATCCGAATAGCTAACAACACTACCTGAATCTCCGCGAATATAATCAGCCTCTCCCCTAAAAACTCTCCATAGGCCCCTAAAGTATATCCATTGTGATCTCGAAGTATGACTCTTGCAACTGAATGAGACATACTCTTGTTTAGCTTAAGCCTGTCAACGTTTAGCTTAAGCCTCGGTCGGATCCAAGAGACTAAACGAACGAGACATACTCTAGGGGGAATGACTTGGAGGGTGGCAAAACAGATTCTACATACATGGAAATATACAAATTGGTTCGATTAACATGTTGTTGTTATTAACTAGCCAATTAATCAGTTTTCATATATATAGAACCGGATAAGATAATATTTTATGCAAAATACTAATAGTATGTACAAGCAGGGGCGGATGCAGGATTATGGTTGGGGGAGGGGGAGAGGCACGATTAGAATAAAAACCGCAAGTTTCTTTTAATAGTTAAAATATGAATATATGATTAAGTTTTTTTTTTTATTATATGATATGTGATTGAACTTTTCTTTTCCTAACAAAAAAAATATATATGCACATAGAGTTTCTTTTAATAATTCTTGAAATAAATAATTTTGCTCTAAAGATTTTAAGAAAATATCTCATTACCGATTACTCAGCAATGAATTGGTTAACGAGAACTAATAATTTATTAAACACATACTAATGGAAGAAAACAAAAAAAAAATTAATTTACGATCCACCACTTTAATAAAATAAGATTTTTTTTAAATGCCTTGAAACAAAAACAAAAAAGATAGTTTTTGGTGTTAAATTTTCACGTTTTATAATTTAAAGTATGAAATCTTAGGTCAATTATATTAACAAAAATGAAAGAACCTAAGCCAAATTTTTTATTTAATTATGCAAATAACATATATATATACTTCAAATGGAAAAGGATAAAAAAAAAATTGCATTACAATGCTGCCAACAAGAATCGAACAAATATAGGTTAAGATAAATGAATTTAAGGAATAGGGGTAGCAAACTAAGCTATGTTACTTATGCTACACAAATATATAGAAAATTAGCACTTGTTCTTATAAATCCAGGGGAGCATGTTCCCCCATTACCCCTCATATGGATCTGCCTATGCATACAAGAATAGTTGTAAAATATTCTTCTGGGCCAGCAACTTAAGAGAGAGATATGTGACAACTTCATTACGTATTTATTTCATTAACGCGTCATGAACGGAAACCGACCGCCACATATAGTAACTGAATGTCGAAGATGATTCTAGAAACAGCTCACTCATGTCTGTACTCATTTCTGCCTCTCTACTAAATGTATGAGTGCAACGTGCCTTCCATACATTCCATAAAATGTAGCAGGCTGTTAGGATACGCACATGTCTTAGAGAGGAACCCTCTCTATTGTCGAAATATGCCGATAATTGAAAAGATGTGGCGATGTCGGCTGAAAAATAAAAATCTGAAGTGCTGCCAGAGCCGTGCTGTCAATGGAAAATCAATAAAGAGTAATAGTCTTGCACGAAGAACTACAAGCGAAGCGAACTCCAAATGTCTCCTATGAATTGTTGAGCTGTGGAGCCAAATGAGAGTTGGACATGTTTTCTAATTATCCCACATCGCCTGAAATTGTAATATGACCCACTAAGAGTTCTATTTATATGCCCAAATATCTTGTATTTTAATTACACATTTACACCAACACTTTTATATTATAAAGAGAGAGTTCTATTTGCGAGAGAACCATAGCTTGTAACTAGTGGTATCAGAGCTCGGAACATTGATGGCGAAAGAAGATAGAACCGCACACGGGATCGAGAAGTTCGACGGAAAGGACTTCACATTCTGGAGAATGCAAATAGAGGACTACCTCTACGGGAGAAAGATGCATCAGCCACTTCTCCTTGAGGAAAGGCCGACCACGACCACCGAGGAGGCATGGAAACTCTTAGACCGACAAGTGTTGGGAGTGATCCGCCTAACACTATCTAGGAGTGTAGCACATAACGTCGCAAGAGAGACGACGACGATAGGGATGATGATGATCCTCACCGATATGTATGAGAAACCATCCGCGAACAACAAGGTACACCTCATGCATAAGTTGTTCAACCTACGCATGGCCGAGGGGACACCTGTCACGAGTCATGTGAACAAGTTCATCGACACCGTAAATCAGTTGGATGCGGTGGAGATAACTTTTGAAGACGAAGTGAGAGCCCTTATACTGCTAGCATCTTTACCGAACAGTTGGGAATTCATGCGAGCTGCTGTTAGCAACTCAATTGGAAAGGAGAAACGGATTTACAACGACATCCGAGATCAAATACTCGCTGAGGAACTCAGGAGATTGGATATGGGTAAATGTTCAAATGATAGAGCAGTCTTGAACGTGGGTTCAAGAGACCGGGGTAAGGCCAAGGTATGGGACGTTAGAGGACGTTCACAATCCCGAGGTAGAAGAGGGCAAAGCCGAGGTGGCAAAGATAATGATCGAAGTAAGAAGAATCTTCGATGCTATAACTTCCAGGGTATGGGGCACTTCAGTCATGAGTGCAAGCAGCCGAAGAAGGGTACCGGCCATGATCACGTGTCTAATGTTGCGAGCGACGAGGATTCGGGAGACTGTTTAATGTTTGCTGTACAGAGAGATATAGATTTGTGGATTCTAGACTCTGGGGCATCATTTCACACAACCCCTCAGAAGGATTTATTCGAAAATTACACTGCGGGTAATTTGGGTAAAGTGTATCTAGCCGACGGAGAAGCGTTGGATGTTGTTGGAATGGGCGATGTGAAGATTCGCATTCCAAACGGGTCGGTATGGAAGCTAAAGAAAGTGAGGCATGTTCCGAGGTTGACCAAGAATCTGATCTCAGTAGGTCAACTTGATGCCGAAAGACACTCCATTTCGTTCAGCTGTGGAGCTTGGAAAGTTTCACGAGGAGCTATGGTGATAGCCCGAGGGAGTAAGGTCGGTACGCTGTACATGACCGATGAGGAGCGTACAATTGCGACAGCTGTGTCGCAGAACTGCTCGGAACTGTGGCATCGACGGTTGGGTCACATGAGTGAGAAGGGGATGAAGGTGTTAGCGAAGGACAGTAAACTTTCAGGCTTGAAGTCTGTCAACCTCGACATGTGCGAAGGTTGCATCTTTGGGAAGCAGAAGAAAGTAAGCTTCCGGAAGGGTGGAAAAGCTCCCAAGGAGGAGAAGTTAGCACTCGTCCACTCAGGCGTATGGGGACCATCTCCAGTAACCTCACTGGGAGGATCTCAGTACTATGTGACCTTCATCGATGATTCGACGAGGAAAAACATAGGTCTACTTCTTGAAACACAAGTCTGAGGTGTTTAAGAAATTTCAAGAATGGAAGGCCATGGTCGAACTAGAGACCGGTAATAAACTCAAATGTTTGAGGTCCGATAACGGCGGAGAGTACATTGATGCGAAGTTCGTAGAGTTCTGTGCTCAGAGAGGCAATCGAATGGAGAAGACCATCCGAAGAACGCCATAGCAGAATGGCGTGGCCGAGCGAATGAATCGAACAATCAATGAGCGTGCTAGGAGTATGAGACTGCAAAGTAGGTTGTCCAAAGCCTTGTGGACACATGAAGTAAGCACGACGGTTTACCTCATTAACCGCGGACCCTCAGTGCCAATAGAGAGGAGAATTCCCGAAGAAGAGTGGATAGGAAAGCCTATCTCTTATGAACACTTACGAGTGTTCGGTTGTCTGTCATATATTCACGTCGACATAAATGAACGTACCAAGCTTGACTCGAAATCCAAAGTGTGTTACTTTGTGGGGTACGATGGAGCTGAGTTCGGATATTGCTTTTGGGATGGTCAAACAAATAGGATCATTCGCAGTAAGGATGTCATCTTCAACGAAAGCATTTTGTACAAAGATCGACAAAATGTGGCAAGAAGATGCTCTCCCGTCCGAGGAAAGTGGTATGGTCGACATGAATGCGTTTCCAAGAATGGAGTTGGAAAATGACATTGAAGATGAGCTTGTGGTGCTCGACAACCGACCAGGAGATGCTGAAGAGGCCGAAGAGCTGTCCCAGACTCCCCGACTTGAATTGGGCCGAGGTCATCGAGAGAAGAGACCTCCTGCCCGATACTCTCCTTCCCTGCATTACATATTGCTCAATGATGCAGGCAAGCCCGAAAGTAGAGAGAAAGCTCTGGAGCTGAAAGACTCGAGCAAGTGGGAGCTCACGATGAAGGATGAGATGAAGTCACTTGAGAAGAATGTGACTTGGCAGTTAGCCGAACTGCCCAAGGGAAAAAGGGCACTGAGCAACAAATGGGTGTTCCGACTGAAGGAGGAACAAAACGGCTCGAAACGGTATAAGGCACGATCGGTAGTCAAAGGGTTCTAGCAAAAGGCGGGAATTGACTACACTGAGATCTTTTCACCAGTCGTAAAGTTGACAACTATTCAGCTAATGTTGAGCATTGTTGTAAATGCGAATCTTCATCTTGAGCAGTTAGATGTGAAAACTGCCTTTCTCCATGGAAATCTTGAAGAAGAAATTTTCATGACCAACCTGAAGGGTTTGCCGAAAAGGGAAAAGAGAAACTGGTCTGCAAACTGAGGAAGAGCTTGTACGGGCTAAAACAAGCACTACGGCAGTGGTATAAGAAGTTTGACAGTTTCATGGTAGATACCGGGTTCGAAAGAAGTGATAACGATCACTGCTGTTTCATGAAGAGATTTGCGAACTCTTCGCATGTCATACTACTGTTGTACGTAGATGACATGTTGCTCGCCAGGTTGAGCCTTGTTGAGATTAACAAGGTGAAGCAACAGATGGCGAAACGGTTTGAAATGAAAGATTTGGGTTCCGCAAATCAGATCCTCGGTATGAGAATTTCCCGAGGAAGGGATGGGTCTTTGTTTCTGTCGCAAGCCGAGTATGTGAAGAAAGTGTTGGCACGGTTTAGCATGAGTGATGCCAAGGCTGTAGGCTCACCGCTAGCCGCACACTTTAGCTTGTCGAAGAAACAACCACCCTCAGACGAGGAAGGAAAGGATCGTATGTCGAACATACCCTACACTTCAGCAATTGGTAGCTTGATGTACGCTATGGTGTGTACAAGACCGGACATTGCCCATGTAGTGAGAGTTGTCAGTCGTTACATGAGTAACACAGGAAAGCACCATTGGGAAGCTATGAAGTGAATATTGAGATATCTCTCGGATACCGTGAGTTTGGCATTATGTTTCCGAAAAACCTCGCAAGGCCTGCACGGCTATGTGGATGCTGACATGGTCGGTGATCTCGACAGCCGAAAGAGCACAACAGGATGTGTTTGTACCTACGGTGGTACTGCTGTGAGTTGGACATCTAAGTTGCAAAAGATTGTTGCATTGTCGACCACAGAGGCTGAGTACGTCGCGATGACGGAAGCAAGCAAAAAGATGATTTGGTTGTAAGGTTTCTTAAAGGAGCTCGGTCAGAGAACTGACGAGGGAGTTCTGCACTGTGATAGTCAAAGTGTAGTTCAGCTAGCTAAAAATCCTGTATTCCATTCACGCATAAAGCACATACAGATTCGTTACCACTTTATCCGGGCTGTTCTAGAAAATAGAATCTTCGCGCTAGAAAAGATTGAGAGCGCTAAGATCCCTGTCGATATGCTAACGAAGACTGTTACAATCGATAAACTGAGGCTGTGTGCAACCTCAGTAGGACTCCGAGCATGAGGCTCAGGGTCGCCGCTACACTAGAAGAATGAGTAACTCGCCGATGACGGCAGAGTATCAATTACTATACAACGATACCGATGGGAGCATTCTGCTCGGAGGAGCACAGTGAGTTCGGTGGTCGGGGATAATCAGAATTCTTTTGAAGCACTCGACATTTGACTCCATGTGGGAGATTGTTGAGTTGTGGAGCCAAATGAGGTTTGGCCATGTTTTCTAATTATCCCACATCGCCTGAAATTGTAATATGACCCACTAAGGGTTCTATTCATATGCCCCAATATCTTGTATTTTAATTACACTTTTACACCAACACCTTTATATTATAAAGAGAGAGTTCTATTTACGAGAAAACCATAGCTTGTAACTAGGCTAGATTACGATTGTAATCCTCTTAATAATATTAAGTGCCACGTGTAGCGTTCCGGAGACGTAGCCAATTTGGATGAACTCTGTTATAAAAGAGTGTGTGCTCGGTTTAGTATTTCTGTCTTTCATTGATTCGTCTGATCGACCCCAACATGAATTACGTCATGTATAGTCAAAAAATCTTGAAGTAGCCTCCAGCGAAATAAATAATTGCCTCCACATATAGAATACATCAACACACAAATAGAAAAAATAAAGAATACACTTATGTCCGAATGGAGCCTTCTTTTTATATGGCATGTTTTGTAAAGAGAGGTTACATGTGTATCATTACGAGAAATTGTAGTTTTTTTTAATCCATTTTTGGCATAAATATGCGGATATTATGGCCAAATCAGACTTAATTCATTTTGTGCAATGAAGATTTAGAAATTAAAAACAACAAAAATCGATCCCAGGGGATTGTTGTTTCGGCTCAAGGCAAAAAGCCCATTAGGTTGCATTATATAACTCGTATACATGAACCTAGTTTTCACGGCGGCAAAAACAAATTTAGAGTTTTTGCAAAATGGAAAGCAGCATTGCCAATGACAGTGATGAAAAATCTAAAGACGAAGATGATAATGACGAAGAGCGCCGTAAAAGTTTGGAATTAATTATATACAACGAATGAGTGATTTACCAGATTAAAGATAATTGATTTCATTTTGCTTATGAACATTTTTCAATTGTTTTATGAAATTTATCTCTTTACTTTAAGTACATATAAACCATAGTATATCATAATTTTTGTTTGAGATTTATCTATCTTTACATAAATTGATATTTTTTTGGACATTTATTTTCTTAGTTTATATGTTTATTTATGAGTTTATGGATATACAATTGTTATTTGGGCTGCTTGTTCTGAAATTCTGGCAAGAATTTGAGATTTCTAATGTAACAAAAAAAGAAGCTCCGATTTTGTGTCTATTTCTTTAAATTTACCTTATATAAATGGTATATGAATGAGAATATCGCATCAAAGTAATGCCAAAAATAGAACATTTTGGTAATCGCTAGTTGCACTCATCACAACTTTTTAAAAGTTTGTGTAATTTAAAAAAATGGCTTGTGGCGCAGCTTGTTGCTCGGTTTCCTTCTGTTTGAATGTAATTATTGCATGACTATTCATCAAAAAACTAAAAGATGTAATCAACATAATATTAATAAATGCATAAAATAGAGTCCATGAGTACATGTTGGCCTGATCAACTATGTGTGAACCCTGTATCAAACAAATGAAAACTCAAAAGAAATTAAAAAAATCAAATCATGCTATCGTTCTACAATCAAGTCCATGATAATCTGCTAAAATGAAACTCCGTTTAGTACTAATAATTACTACAAGTGTAATTTTTTCTACTCTTGAAGCCTATACTAAGTTTTCTTTAAATATTTATGATTTTGTGAGTTTGTGGACATAATCTGAGAAAATCTTGTAGACCACGTAAAATTATATATACCAAAGTTGATGATTGGCAAGCTTAAAACTATATACACTTCCCCATTTTGAGTACTCGTTTTTCCTTGAAATTTAATTTACTAATCTAACCTTTTCAAAAAGCAAATTAAATAATCTAGATTTAAACTCGAAGCTTAGAATATAAGTCAATGCTACCAAAATGCGTAAGCTCAATCTAGATTTAAACTCGAAGCTTAGAATTTATTCATCATATTTATCTTTCTTTAATTTGATTTTGAAGGATGTTGCAAACATAGTGGGCACAAGAATGAAATCATGAATACTTTCTTTAAAGATAATTGATCATAAATATGTTTTAGTGTAGAAACAAGGAAAATAATGTTTTACTGTAAATACCTAGTGGTACCAACCTTTTGTCCGCATTTAGTGGTACTGCATATTATTTCGTTGTGTTAGTATATATCGCATATCTAAATTATAAAATAGATAACTTAATGATGCGTATTTGAATATACATATATATGATCTTATGAAGGCTACCTTGTTATTATTAAAAACACATTGATGTTCTTACACATTAAAAAATTATTAACGATGAGGTATATAAATATTTCATTAAAATGTACAAGCTATTGAGCATGTATAGTGCATTCCCCTGCAGAGTTACAAACATGTTGAAACGAAGAAGACATGTCGATCACTTCCTGATGTATTGAGATATGTTCATGAAAATCCAGATGAAAACTCTGAGGTAAGCTCTGATCATCAAAGCAAATCCAATTTGTTTGGGTAAAGATTCTTGTTAAAGCTATTAAGCATAATGGAAACAAATTTAAATTTAAGTTTTTGAGAGAAAATCTATTTTGCATGTCCATATTCTCATGTAATGCAGAAGTTTCTTAAAGAAATATGTACTGTACCATAACACTTCCATTGATTTATTTTTTGCGCAATAGACTTTCAAGAATATCAGGGGCAAAACGCACCTGAAGAGAATAGAACGTGGACGTGTTAATCAAAAGCTTTCAACCACCCTCGATGGTCAGTCTTCGTATATATATACTTCAAATTTTAAGTTTGTTCTGAAACAAGAAAAAAATTGAGTAGTAATCTCGTTGCTGTAAGTTGACTTTGAAACATTAACTTTGACAAATGAAGATACGATGTTAGCCTTATTTTCCCTTCTTTTGTGACTTGTATTTTTATGCTTGAGATTCTGCAGGAACAAACAATGAAAAGGTAGACGATACTGAAATTTTGAGTGCCTTGAAAGGCCGCTTAGCATAAGGGTTCTGGCCAAAATTCTCCTTCTTCATTAACCGTGTCAAATCCCTTCTTTTTGCAACGTATAATCTCTTAATTAGTCATCAGTTATCACCCATTAATGAAGTTGGAGAAGGTTTAGCATAAATTAAAAGAACATAGGTTTTTATTAGCATGTATTCAATGATTATATATATATGTATGTATAACTGTAGAATTTGCTGTAATCCGCACTTTGTTTTTTCAAAGCCCAATTAACTAATAATTGAAAATGATATTTAATATATTTGCTAGTCCAACTCATCTTTACTACTCTGAACCAAATTAAAATTATAGAATATCTATGATACATACCAATTTTTATACTTATTATCCATAAGCACACTCCCAAATAATATCATTGCCTATTAACACATTACTATATAAACCTACTTTTAATTAATACTCTGTAATCTATTTTCTAATTTTTCTGAACCCTCTCATTCTCTCTTCTCTCTCACTTGCATAGAGAAGTTCTCATTTCTCTCTCTTTCTCCACCTCCATATCTCCTTCTATCACACCCTCCTACCTCATCTTTTTCTTTCTTTTGCCCCACCTCCGTCTCTCTCTCTTCCTTCGACTTCATCTCTCTTCAACTCTCAACTTCACCCGTTGATCGTGATGGTGACAACCGATAACGGTGCTGTTGGTGGAAGATGATGGCGTTGTTGTGAACGTTGATGTCGATGCTCGTCACTGTGGCGATGGTGCTTGAGTTGCCAGACTCGACACCAATTCCTTATTTTTTGTTTGACCTCTTGTTTGATCGGAATTCGATCACTATTTTGTTTAGTTTTTTTCCGATTTCATAAAGCTTTTCTTAGGCTGTTTATCCGGTCAATTTTGTTATCCAATTGAAATATTTATATTTGAATTGATGGAATCTTGATTGATCATTTTTTACACTTGTTTGGTTGTAATAAGTCAAAAGTAAATTTAGGGCTTTTTGTTGGGTTGTAACTTTACAGTTAAAAGTGAATTTTGGGGAAACGATAAATTTTGACACTACATTGGGCGAAATACGTTTTATTTTAGATTCCATATGCATTTTCTATACACTTTTATTGAAAATTATTCATTTTTATTGAAAATTATGCACTTTTTATGCGCTCTTATTGCAAATTGTGCACTTTTATTGAAAATTATGCATTTTTTTTAAATTATGCACCGTTACCGAAAATTATGCCATTTTAATAAAAAATGTGCACTTTTAATGAAAACTATGCACTTTATATGCATTTTTTAAAAAAAAACTATGCACTTTTATTGACAATCAGCCATTTTTATGCACTTTTACTGAAAAGAATGCAATTTTTTTGAAAATTATGCACATTTAGCGAATATTATGCACTTTTAGTGAAAATGATGCACTTTTATTGACAATTATGCACTTTTATTAACAATTATGCATTTTTATTGAATATCATGCATTTTTTGAAAAATTGTGAACTTTTTTGAAAACAATGCGTCTTTTTTAATTTTATGCTTTTTTACTGAAAATTATGCACTTTTTATTCACTTTTATTGAATATTATGCACTTTTTTGGAAATTATGCACTTTTTGACAAATATGCATATTTTTGAAAATTATGCACTTTTTGAGTTTTATGGACTTTTTTTGAAATTTATGGCACTTTTTTACAATTTTTTACTTTTCTTTGATTTTTCTATTTTTTGATTTATTTTGTTATTTATTTTAAAATTTAAATATATTTTCCATAGTTTATGATTTCTAGAGAGAGAAATGGAGTGTTTTAGGTTGAATAAGTGCGTTTTTGTTAATATAGTGAACATTACTTAAAATTGAACTTGTGGGAAACTTAAGTTTTAAAAAGTGTCCTAATGGACAATAAATAAGATGGTAAAGTGTGGGGGTAGTGGGCATTTTCCCTTAAAATTATGACAAATATTCTTTTGTGGACCAATTTTATTTATTAATCAAATCCCATGTTAGATTATTTGTTGCTATCTATTTCTTAATAATTATTTATTTTTCAATCTTTTTTTGTTGCCATCTATGCGGTTTTTGATAGGCTATTCGAAATCATCTTTTTGTTTAGTAATTAAACCATCACCACCACCACCACCCCCAACACACACACACACATTATTTCTACTTTTCTGATTTTAAATAAAATAAAGTTCAATATTATTATGTTATAAAATTGTGCTAGTTCAGTAGCTATTATCCACGGTACTAATACTGTTGATTATGATGTATGGACTCTTCAATAGGACAATCTTATACACGTGAACATAGAGTTTAATAAGGTTTAATGCAATTAACTTTGTTTCCAATTCCGGTTTAGTGTACTGAATTATATGTTTTCCTAATTAATGTGATTAAATTTTCTCCAATTCTGATTTAGTGTGTTGATTTTCAATTTTTCTTGATTAGTGTAATTAACATTACTCAAATTCTGATTTAGTGCATTGAACTCTAATTTTTCCTAATCTTGGTTATAGAATAGTACATTTAAATTGAAACGAAATTAGATTAAATTGGAAAAAAAATAAAATCCAATACATTAATTCGTAAACGTAGAGATCGTCACACTAAATCAGAATTGTATCAAAGTTAATTATATTAATTAGTAAAACTTAGAGTATTTTCAACACACTAAATGGGAATTTGAGCAAAATTAATTAAATTAAACCTTATTAAACTTCGTGAACATATATAGTAAACTTCATGAAAGTTGTCAACTTTTCTAATATTCATTTGATCAATTTAGAAAAGTTGTTCTACCCATGTTGTAACGAATGCTCACAACCAAGGTTGATAGAAATCACAATATATTATCTTTTTTCCCTCGAAGATCCTCTGGAGAAGAGGGTTAAGGCATACACCCCTACATGTATATAGATCCGTACAAGTACAATGCTCGTAGAGGAACAAATACCCTAAACCCCCATAGATTACTGTAAATTAATACATCCAATTTGCAAATAAGAAAAGTGCAGTAAGTAAAATAATAAGAAAACAAAACAAAACAAAACTATATATGAGGACCTAATATGGAGAATCTCTAACCTATCTAAAGCCAAAATTCCGCCGTTGACATTGGATGAGTACCATCTCTGAGTGAAGGTCTGTGAAGTCTGCTAAATGCACGCACAATTGGCCATAAAGTCACCAGTCTGTTCACCTCTTTTGTGCGTGACAGACAAATATGCTCTATGATGAGCACAACTTACGAATGTGAGAAATAGTGTAGGTATGGCCCCACGAAACGGAATCTTTCGAAGTAATCTAGGATGAAACTGTCATCAAATGTGTCTCAATGTTGAAATTCTCAAAATCTAAAAAAAAAATTGCCATCCAAATACCTAAAACGATTGCCGGAAGCTCTGCGAATATAATTGGTCTTTCATCTAAAAACTCACAAAAGGCCCCCAAAATAAAGCCCACGTGATCATGAAGTATGTCTCATGCAGCTTATAATCCCGAGTTTCTCTTAGAAGATATGTTAATGTTTAGCTTAAGCCTCCCATTGTGGGCCGAATCCAAGAGAATAAACGAATCGGAAAAACTCTAGGGGGAAGGACCCAAATGGTGGACACAAATGCAATATATGTGTCTCTTCTCACCTTCCGTGGACAGAAACCGAGCACGACGTTTATTAACTATATGATGGAGATAATTCTCAAAACAACCGACTCTTGTATGTACTCATTTCTAGCCTCTCTATCATATCTATGAGGGCAACATCCCTTCCATACATTTCATAAAATGTAGAAGGCTATCAGAATAGCACATGCCCGAGGGATCTCTATGTCATTGTCAAAATATGTTTATAGTCGAAAAGATGTTGCAATGCTGGATTGCGAAATAAAGATATAAAGTGTTTCCAAGACCCGAACTGTTAATGGACGATCAATAAATATTTGTGTAAGAGTCTCGAACGAATAACTACAAGTGCAACGCGAATCAAACTAAAAGTGTCTACTATGAAGGGCGTCACATGTAGCCAATAAATCTCGAAGTAGCTTCCATAGAAAGAAAGAGACTTGCCTTGACATAAAGAATACACAAATAGAAAATTAAATAATACACTTATTTACGAATATACCCTTTTTTTTATATGGCATTTTTTTTGTAAGTAGAGGTTACATGTGTATCTTACAAGCATTTGAAGTTTTTTAATCCATTTTTGGCATAAATATGCGGATATTTTGGCCAAATCCAATCCAACTCATTTGATTTTGTGCAAGGAATTTTAGACGTATTATAGTCAATGAAGATCGTGTATCGATCCCATGTATAATTGTTCTGGCCCAAGAAAGAAAGCCCATAAGTTGCATGATATAACTCGTATATGTTACCCTACTTCTCACTATAGCCGTGGAGACAAATTTTAAGTTGTTACAAAATGGAAAGCAACATTCCCAATGGCAGAGATGAGAAATTTAAAGACGAAGACGATGATGACGAAGAACGCTTTTTAGGAGTTTGGAATTAAATATACAACGAATAAGTGATCTAACAGATAAAAGGTAATTGATTTCATTTTGTTTATAAACATTTTTCAATTTTTGTTTGAAATTTATCTATCTTTACTTTAATTACATATAAACCATAGTATACCATAATTTTTGTTTTAATTTTATCTATCTTTACTCAAATTAATATTTTTGGACATTTATTTTCTTAGTTTATATGTTAATTTATGAGTTTATGGATATACATTTGTTTTTTGGGCTGCTTGTTCTGAAATTCTGGCAAGAATTTGAGATTTCTAATGTAACAAAAAAGAAGCTCCGATTTTGTGTCTATTTCTTTAAATTTACCTTATATAAGTGGTATACGAATGAGAATATCGCATCAAAGTAAGCCAAACATAGGACATTTTGGTAATCTCGAGTTGCACTATCATCACAATTTTTTAAAAGTTTATGAAATTTCAAAAAACCCAAAAGATGTAATCAACATAATATTTAATACATGCATAAAATAGAGTTCAGGGTACATGTTGGCCTGGTCAAAACCTGTATCAAACAAATGAAAACTCCAAAGAAACTAAAAAAAACAAATCAGGCTATCGTTCTACAATCAAGTCCGTGATAATATACTAAAATGAAACCTTGAAGACTATATTAAGTTTTCTTTAAATAATTAATATTTAGTACTAATTATTACTACAAGTGTAACTTTTCTATTCTTGAAGCCTATACCAAATTTTCTTTAAATAATTATTATTTGTGAGTTTCTCGACGTACGCCTATGTTTGTTAACAGAGTTTTTGTTCTAAAATCATATTTTAAAAATCAGTTTTGAGAATCTATTGAAAAACTATATTTTAAAAATCTAACTATTTTAGTTTTTTCATTCTAAAAATCATATTTTCAGAAGCTGAATAACCTGACTTGCCTACAAATTTTTAAAATTTTAAATCCAAAAATCTACTAAAAAAATCGGTTGCCAAACATATCCATAATCTGAGAAAATCTTGTAGATCAAGTAAAATTATATATACCAAAGTTGTTGATTGGCAAGCTTAAAAAGATATACACTTCGCCATTTTGAGTACTCCTTTCCTTGAAATTTAATTTACTAATCTAACCTTTCCAAAAAGCAAGTTAAATAATCTTTCCAATAACAGAATTGCCTACATGTTTTTTCTTTGAGAATCATTGATTAGTACATAAAAACATAATTAATTTTCAAAAACTCACATTCTCAACTATTATTTAAGATGGGGTACATATCAAGATATCATCATGTATAGCATCAAAATTAAAGGCATAAAGTAAGAAGAAGTAACATCATGAATCGTATGTAGCTAAGTTTAAAAAAGATTTTAACCATGATTTTTTTTATTTTTTTATTTTTTTTCCTTATAAGAGAATGAAGTTTTATTAGAAGGTTATCCAATGGTCTCAAAATTTTCTAAATATGGATGTCTAACTTCGTATTTCTTATAGTCTTAGAATAAAGTATTGCATTTCAACGACCTATTGTATCAATTATGTAAAACGTGATTTACAGCCAGATAAAAGTTTAACAAGCTACTAACTTAGAAATAAGAATAAAAACCCTTATTGATATGACCTAATGGGATGTATATATTTTTTGCAACAAGATTATTGCTCATTATTATTGATAATAACGTTGATGAAGACCAAATTTACTAAGAAAAATAGTAAATTTAACAGTCTAACACTGTTTAAAAAAGAACAGGTCCCTAAAACTGCCAGAATGGGCCGGGGTTACTAACATAATCCCAAACCCGTTATTAAATAAGTGAAATAAATAGCGATAATAATATGGATACAACTGGTTTTCATCACTCGCCCCTCTTTGGAAACAGCCTTGATCTTAAGGTTGTAGAAAATAATGAAATTTGAAGACCCAATACCGTGTGCGTTTAATCTATCGTGGTCCGGTGTAAGACCAAACACACTCGTGTACGAACTCTACATCGATCAGGTGAAATACCACTCAAGCTCTGCCAACCTGAGAATACACTATCCTTTCGAATCTTTAGTACTCGACCGAACCAGCTACTCCACAATAAAGTATCAAAAAGTCAAGTAATTAACACACTTTTAATAGCGACCTTTCCATTAACATTTTGATGAAAAAGTCGAGTAACCGAGAAATAAATATCAATGTCACCCGCATGTGCTAAAACCCATATAACAAACTCTCTTTTAATACCGCCCGTTCCAATCGCTACTCGGCTTCCCATCAAAATAGGCTACCGGAATTCCTGGGTCCCATGATAATCCTTTTATGTTCACAAAAAATAACTCACCACCAAGTAAAGTGATATCACCAATATTCACACATGGCTCAGTGTCATCCGGGAAATAACCAATATAATCATTAGTAATATGGAAAAAAATACATTTACTATCCCAAACTATAGTACGGTTAACGATTTGACTACCTACCTTTCAAATTTTCCAATTTAGGTACCAACCTATCGGCTTTTAACGATTTGGGTACCACCGTCTTAATAAATCACGAAATTATGTCACGTGACATTTGACAAACATTAATTTGATATGCTAATTTGACAATTTTGTATAAAAATATGTCATCTTATAAAAATATTTTTCCCAATTTCACAAATAACAAAAATTTGGATTATATGCTAAAAAAATTTCTACGATGACATATTTTTTGTGCAAAATTGTCAAATTAGCATATCAAATTAATGTTTGTCAAATGTCACGTGACATAATTTCGTGATTTATTAAGACGGTGGTACCCAAATCGTTAAAAGCCGATAGGTTGGTACCTAAATTGGAAAATTTGAAAGGTGGGTACCCAAATCGTTAAAAGTCGATAGTTTGGTGTACTAAACCTATAAAACCTTAATTGTCACAAATGACCCAGAAAATGTCAATCTTCTGAATAAACCATGTCGAATAAATAATCATCGATCTGCCAACACGTAAGTCTAGAAACTCCAACATATTCCCAAGAAATAATCTCCCCATAAGTAAAAGAAGTTCATCACTCGCGAATAATTCTCTATCTAAGAATAGTTTAGCATTACGAAAATCCTCCTCCCATATAAATACCTGAAACAGTTAGTTGAACACAAAGCCTCCAAGATGCAGCAGCAGTGACTCCCCAACTTGACAAATAAACTAGGAAACCTTGAAAAGATATCGATATAAAACACAAAGTTTACCTTCCCCCGATCCCATAGATATCCAAGAAAACTAAAATCAATACCGCAACTAGAGAGTTCCTGAAAACTCATCTTGAAAAAACAGTAGCTCATTGCGTAAGTATCCAAACAGTGTGATTTCAGATTCTTTATACCCATTTAAGTCTAAAATACATCTCCAAATTTTGGTGTAACCATATTTTCCGTAAGCAGGAAAATTATTTTTTTGAGTTCACCAATCTTGCAGAAAAAAACTGCAATTTACTACCACCTTCGAAAGCTCATAACTCGACATCCGCATATCCAAATTTGTCAATTCGAGTTGGAGAATCTTCGTTAAGGTTTCACCTAACTTGTCACCAAAATTCAATAAAAAATAAGACAGTCTACTGTCCAAACAAACTGTTTTTCCCATCAGACCCGAAGCTGTCCAGAAAAAAACTGCACAGCTCATTGGACTTTAAGAATTCATAACTCTGTCTGTAATCGTCCAAACAAAGAAATTCCAGTTTGTGAACGTCCCTATGGTATTGATTACCATTGTACCGAATTTCGCATCAATAATACCTTGCTTGCTATATGAACTGTTAGAATTTTTAAACAAGAGCGAATTTTTCATCTTTTCCATTACTTCAAGTTTAGGATTTTTCGTTGGGAATAAAAATCAAACACTTTGACGGACTCCCAAAATTCTCATATTTCATACCTTTGGATTCGTTGTCAGTATCATATCCCTCTTCTTCTTCATAACAAGATTTTGATTCGACAGCTTCAACACAAAAATTGTCCTCGCAATAAACTCCACATTCCTCGTTACCCAAACCCTTCGGCCCATTACCCAAAACAAAACCCTTCGGCCCATCACCCAAAACAATACCCTTTGTCCCATCACCCGAAAGAAAACCCGTTTACCTGCCGCCTTTCCTATCAGTCCAGCCGCTGGTTTGGCGACGATCAGCATTGGGAATTCTGTCGCCAAGGCTGCCACCGCCGCCTTTATCTCGAGGCGCTCCACCGTCGTTCTTAAGTATCGAATGATCCTCGCTTGTTCCTCCAATATCTCCAAGGCTATTTTGATCTTAATCGCTTAAATTTGATCCACTGCTGATTTTGAATGCATGATCACAAACCCTAGTTTTTGGCTTCCACAGTACGCAAGAAAGATGACTCTGATATCAAATGACGGAGACCATATGTACGTGAGTGAATTTGTTCAAGAAAAATAGTAAATGAAAATAGAAGGATGAGCAATAGTGAAAAAAAGGGGATGAGCTATAGGTCAAGACTTGGGTGAGAAAAGAGTCTATAGCATAGATTAGACATAATTTATTCATAATAAAATATAATAGCCTAAGACTGTTTTAATAGGAACACAAACCCTAAAACTGTCAGAATGTGCCGGATTTACTAACATAATCCCAAGCCCCTTATTAAATAAGAGAAATAAATAACGATAATAATATGGATAAAACTGGTCTTCATCGAACGTGTTCTAGTACAGAGTTCAATTTACCCCGATAATGAATTAGGAGTGGCTAACGACAAATAAAAAACAAGCCACAAACGATCTCCAACTCAAAATTACTTACCTAAATCATCCCACTTTGTAATAGACAAATTAAGGAAACTCAAACAAATAAAAGACCGTATATTTTGAGCCATTAAAAACTTCGCATACACAACAATGCCGCCTAGCATTGTTGTGCCAAGCCTCATCTATTCTTCTAATGAGATTGAAAGGATCGGCACATTGAGCAACCACGGGATCAGGCCTAATATAGTAAAAATCAATCACTTCATTAAAAGTATCCTTTTATCATCAACTTTTAATGTTTTGTACTCGACTACAAATTTTCCTTTCCGTCTATCACACATGACAACTGCCGGGTACCACGTACCAGAATACCATTCTTCGTCACTCCTAACCTCAACTTTCATCTTAATGAGTAATAGATTTTCTTCCAGAGGTGTTATGCCATTTCCTCTCTTTGACTTTCCCGGTATGAGCTTGAGTGCCAACTGAGGTGGTGGCTGTCCTCATGAAATCAGCCATAATTTTGTCATTCAACCATTCTTGATGAGATCTCAGAGTAAAATGCTCAAATTGTAATTCTTGGTCCAAAAGTAGACTGCATAATCCAAACCATCGAGAACTCTTATGATGATACCCACATATCATCCATCATTGTTCCAAATATCTAGTCTCTCAAAAAGCGTGAAACGATCAAACCATTAGTAGGTTGAGATTTTTTCTCTTTTAGAATAAGAATGCAGATGTATGGTACAATGATGGATGCTTGGTGGAGTAATGATACTTGCATTTTGAGCGGAAACATTTATTGGAGAAACAGTTTGGGGTGCCAAAGACGAATGGCTTAGATGGTAGATGTACTTTTAATTAATGGTTTAAGTTTATTTGAACTAATTAACTGAATAGCAGTTAATACTCTAATATCATTAGTAGGCTATATATATATATGTTGATAATAAGGAAAAGTGGGGTAGAGAAAAAATCTATGTAAAACACTTTTATTGTTTAGTTTATATCGATGTTTGATTGAATTTCTACTTGTTTGAATGTATTGAATTAGAATTATCCAATACATTACAAATTGGTATCAGAGCGGTGATCTTATACACGCTAAAATGTCAACATCGTTGATAAGAAAACTCGAAGATATTCAGCAAATTTGGAGGGAATTCATAGAGGGACAGGATAGGTTTTACGACAAAATGGAAAGGTTGACCAACGAGCTTTTTATGGAACTGCGACGTCCGATTAATAATTTGTCACCAACAGAGCGCCATTTCAATACGGTGACCTTTTATTTAAACAATATGTTCAAAACCGCAAAATATGATGAAATTCAATCAAAGATTGATATAAAACTAAACAATAAAAGTGTTTTACACAGATTTTTCTCTACCCCACTTTTCTTTATTATCAACATATATATAGCCCACTAATGATATTATAGTATTAACTGCTATTCAGTTAATTAGTTCAAATAAATATAAACCATTAATTCAAAGTACATCTCCCATCTAAGCCATTCGTCTTTAGCACCCCAAACTGCTTCTCCAATAATTATTCCTGCTCAAAATGCAGTATCATTATAGGTGGTTATCATCATAAGAGTGCTCGAGGATTTGAATTGTACAGTGTACTTTTGAATGACAAATGAAAAAATTACTATTTGGGCATTTTACTCTGAGGCCTCATCAAGAATGGTTAAGTGAAAAATTTATAAATGATTTCATGAGGCCACCACCTCAGTTGCCACTAAAACCCAAATCGGGAAATCAAATAGAGGGAATGGCATAACACTCGTAGTGAATCTATTTCTCATTGGGATGAAAGTTGATGTTAGGAGTGATGAAGAAGGGTATTCTGTTACATGGTGCCAGCATTTGTCCTGTGTAATAGGGGGGAATAAAAAAATTATGGTCGAGAACAAAACAATAGAAGGTGATAATAAAATGATACTTTTAAAAGAGGTGATTGATAGTTACTATATTAGGCGTGGTCCGTGGTTACTCAACGTGTTGATCCTTTCAAAACCATTAGAAGAAGTTGAGGCTTGGTACAACAATACTTGATGGCATTCTTGTGTATTTGATGTTTTTAAGGCTCAATATATACGGTCCGTATCAAGAGTACATATGATGTGGTTGAATTTCAGCATTTTAAATTAAGACGCGCTTTTTATATAGATTGGGCAGCCGAAAAATTGGCGGGCCCTCTATAGACTGTAGAAGTGTTTCTGTAAGCTAGGTAATCTAAAGTAAGAGCACATTGAAGCTCTAATAGCAAGATTCAACAACTTTTCAACTAGAGCTTGTATTTACTGAAGGGGTTTTGGGCCCTTGCTGATCAATCGTTTACCTCTTAACTTAACACCATGTTAGAGAAATTACCGATCTCAAAACAAGATGTTGTCTCTTGTCAATCT
The DNA here is from genome assembly GCA_963920805.1 of Primula vulgaris. Lineage (NCBI taxonomy): Eukaryota > Viridiplantae > Streptophyta > Magnoliopsida > Ericales > Primulaceae > Primula > Primula vulgaris. The sequence continues at coordinate 28,113,977 of OY987216.1, forward strand.
ATGTGTCTAACTGTAACACCAAAAGTTAATTCCCCTATTATCATGTGTAGGTTTACTAATTTCTTCACACCACCTCCCTTACTTCCTTACAAAATGTATTGGCGTCTTGAACATTTTAATATAAAAGCATGACTTCATTTGTGAAAAAAAAAATAGTAACTCATTTTCATTATTTTTTAGAAACTATCATTATGTAAAACTTGCCCGTTTCAATGATTTCTCTTAAACAAGTGTGCACAATTAAAATTGTTGATATTTTATACTCTTAGTATATGGAATTTTCATTGTTTCATTGATTTTAGTTATAGCATTCCATAATCCAGGCTATCCAGCGGCCTTTTATCGATTTGTCAGAAACTGCCATGTACTAAATAAATGATGATAACTGTTTTTCTTTTTAAAGCTTGCAATGTTTCTTCATTTCTGAAATTAAAGATTCTGTTTTTTGAATTTCTAAATTTGTTGTAGAGAAAACCACCGGTACTCCCATCATATATACGGGAGATGAAAGATGAGGACAGGAGACGAAACAAGGATTTAAGTAAGAAGCCTGCTGGGACAGTTGTGCACTTTGACACAACCGTATATGGCTGTGGATGAGGATAGTCGAGTAAAGTTTTGGGATATGAACAATGTTGAAGTTCTCGATAGCACTCATGCATTGGGCGGATCGTCGGTTTAGTATTTCTTTTAAAAACTTTTTTCATTTAAAGTTTGACGCCCATGAACAAAATTTCAAATTTTCACTTGTTTTTCGAGTTTTTGGTGCTTGTACTATATTTTATGAGATTTTTTTGATAATTCTCGAAGAACTCGGGTACATGACTAAAATTATGTTGTTTCTTGCCGTAGAGTCAACCTCGACTGAGATTCAACAATGAAGGAAATCTTCTTGCAGTTGGCAACAAATTTAAGATATTGGCTACAACTGCTAGTTTTAAATCTCTAAGAGGAATCGAAACTACATCTGTTCCAGCTTCTAGGCCACCATCAGCATTCCGGGTTAGAAATTTAATTGATTCTACAACTTTTTGCTTACCATGAAATTTTATTATGAACTTTATGCATAGCTTCATGCCTGATTGTTGTGCAACTCCTTTTGATGCTTTTAGGGATTCCCCAAGCTCGTGTACAATTATTACATCTGTTTGAATAACATGTTAAGCAATATTATAGAAGCAGCTAGTAATGTGGTCATGGTTAGATGGTGTTCTTTTATAATGTATGTTATAATTTTAGGCTTAGGATTTTAGAGAGTGAATAACCATGTCTTGCCTAGGCATGAATATTGTTAAACTAAATTGCAATATGAATTGAAAGTGGGAGGGTTACGTCTATGTTTCTAATATTCCAGTATAATTTTAGGCTCTTCTGTTGCTGCCGCTATCTAATAGGCATGCATGTAAACATAATTCGTAATTTTCCACCTGCCCAATCTTTATAACAAGCGCGTCTTAATTCAAAAATGCTGAAATTCAACCACATCATCTATACTCTTGATACAGACCGTATATTTTGAGCACTTAAAAACTTCCCATACACATCAATGCCATCAAGCATTGTACCAAGCCTCGTCTATTTTTCTAATGGATTTGAAAGGATCAACACGTTGAGTAAGCATGGGACCAGGCCTAATATAGTAACAATCAATCACTTATTTCAAAAGTACCGTTTTATCATCAGCTTTTAATGTTTTGTACTCGACCAGAAATTTTCCATTCCTTCTATCACACATGACGACTGTTGGGTACCACGTACCAGAATACCCTTCTTCGTCACTCATAACCTCAACTTTCATCTCAATGAGTAATAGATTCGCTTCCACAAATGTTATTCCATTCACTCTCTTTGACTTTCCCGGTACATATGGGTTTGAGTGGCAACTGAGGTGGTGGCCTCATGATCACCTATAAATTTACCATTCAACCATTTTTGATGAGGCCTCAGAGTAAAATTTCCAAATTGTAATTCTTCATTTGTGATCCAAAAGTAGAATGTATAATTCAAACACTCGAGAACTCTTATGATGATACCCACCCACCATCCATCATTATTCCAAACATCTATTCTCTCAAAAAGCCTGAAACGATTAAACCATTAGTATAGCTTGAGCTTTTTTCTCTTATAGAATAAGAAGGCAGATGTTTGGTACAATGACGGATGTTTGGAGAGTATCATTATAAGAGTTCTCGAGGGTTTGAGTTGTACAGTCTACTTTTGAACCACATATGAAGAATTACAGTTTGGGCATTTTACTCTAAGGCCTCATCAAGAATAGTTGAATGGCAAATTTATAACTGATTTCATGAGGCCACCACCTCAGTTGCCACTAAAACCCAAACCGGGAAATCAAAGAGACGGAATGGCATAACACCTGTTCAAGCGAGTCTATTGCTAATTGGGATGAAAGTTGAGGTTATGAGTGACGAAAAAGGGTATTCTGGTACATCAAAGTTTGATTCAATAAAAATGGAAGAGAACAAGAGAAGACAAGAAAAATAACTTTTTTGACAGCAAAAGCATCATACGTGAATTCTTCATAAACCAAACATAAGAAGAGAAATGCAACCTTTCCCTCTCAAAGATGAACAGTTGTCCAAAAGAACATAACCTAAGTACCCAAAAAGTCCAATGGTCTTGTTATATAGCAATTGCCCACTCTTTTACGACTTCAACTCCAGTACCTAATCCGAACGCATATATATATATGATAAAGTAATCAGAAAAACCGGGTAAAATCAAAACACGAATAGAAGTTGCTACAATTTTGAGTGCCTTAAAAGACCGCTTAGCATCAGGGTTCTATCCAAAATTCCCTCTTTTCAACAACCGTGCCAACAGCCTAGCGATAACCCCATAATTATTCTCTGTAAACTTCTGATCATACCTCGTCAAACTCAAAAAACTATGCAACGTAATAATAGGCTTAGCCCTAATTGGACAACTCGCTGTTTTCTCAAACTTAGTTCGGTACAATATGGCTAATACATGCACACTTCCTTTTGCCCAAGAGTACTCTTGGACAGCTTCACCCAAAGTGATTATCTTGTAAAACTTGTAGTGTCACTTTCATAACTGCCTGAAAGGTAGAAGGGGTATTGTACAAACTGAAAGACATCACAAAAGCTCAAAATGTCTATGGTGTGTGCGAGACAGCGTCTTATGAACATTATTTGGTCTTAGTTGGATCTAATGGTAACCGGCTCAAAGATCCAACTTAGTACAAATGAGTTACTAGAATGAAAAAAGTGCAAAGACAAATATCCAAAAAAATTGTAGGGGTTTGTGCTCTAATCCGTCATATTTTACATCGTATTAATCTATTACTTGACTCTTACCGACCATGATAGTTGAACGAGATTCATCATTAATTAAAAGAACGTAGTTTTCGTCCGTCGAGCATGTATGTATTGAATGTATACAACTTTATATTCTATTTGGGATGAAAGAGGCGAATGAGGTATAATTGCATGTGAATTACTAGGCAACAGTCACCCTATATGACTGGTTCAGAACCCGTTTGCATAAAAAAGTGTCAACTGGATAAAAAAAAAAATTGATTAATATTTAAGTTTAGGATACACTACAAAAAAATACTCAAATAGCGACGGGATTAGTGACGGTATTTTTTTGTTACGAGCTTATTAGCGACGGGATTAGTGACGGTTTTTATGACGGATTTGTGACAGTTTAGTCAATTTGCGACAGATTTGTGACAGCTTTTTAAATTAGCGACAGACTTGTGACAACTTTTAACTCTCACTAAATCAAACATTATTTTGTAGTGACATGCCCCCCTAGGGTTCTATATTTTTGTTTGAGTTTTAGTGTGTTGTACAATTTGTTTTTAATTTATCAAATTCTAATTTATTGAAAATAGAAAAATAAATTAGTTATTGAAAAACATCATTTAACCATCAATTTTCTAATCTAACGGTGGTCAAGGGTTAAAGTGGCTGTATCATAAATAGTAAAATAAGGTGATTGTTACAAAAAAGCACTCTGCATGTAGAATTGTAGAATTTAGTTTTAATATGACTTTGATTTTTCAAAGTCCAACCCCGTAATACTTAGTATCTTTTTTTAATAGTCTAAACCAAATTAAAATTATTACAAATAAATTTATTACTTACTAATTTAATTCAGTTTAGTACCGAGTTACAAGAAAACATATTTATAAGAATACTCTATATATGAATAAACTCAATATAGTCATAAAATACAAGTTAAACATAGACTTTGCACATTCTTATGTACATGTATCTTATGTTATGTATATACTCCTAATTTTAAAATTTTGTTTATTTTTTTTTATGTAACATCTATTTAGAAATAATCTTTTCATGGTAATATTTTGCTAATGATACGGGTGTATATAGATTTTAGTATAGATGCAAATAAACAAGATCGGTTCTTAAGTAATATTCGGAGTAACACAATTTATGCCTACATTTTTGGTGAATTATTGATACATAAAACATACTTGATTTTCAAAAATCCGAATTCTTAAATCTTATTTAACATTTAGTATATATAATTTAGCATCACGTAACATCAAAATTAAAAACTAAGAGTAAAAATAAATATCATATGTTGTAGCATCATGTAGCATCTGTACTAAACTTTAAAATAAATTTATGGTATACTCCCCCTGTTCCAAATTAATTATCCACTACTAAACTACGTGCAATTTTAACCGGCCAATAACTTGTATCAAAATTGTCGGAATAAATTTTTTTAAAAGTTAATCATGTGGTTCAAACAATAAATTATATAATTTAGTTTTGAAATTTTTCATTTCGATAATTTTGATACATGTTATAAATCGATGAAAATTACATATAATTTCATAAAATACAATTAATTGGTTATATCTTTTCATATTTTTCCTTTTTAAAAAAATACTTTTCTACATTTGACTCAGCTCACCCCACATTTCTTCTCCCCACTCTCTTTTCTCTATTGACAGATAAAAACAGCATAATAGTGTATATCTCCTTCAGAGTCAAAGTCAATAAGTCTTCTTCTTCTCATCGTAGAATCCTGCTTATACTTAATTTCTTTTGCCCAAATTTAGGGTTGGAATTTAGGTTGAGTTCGGATTGGGTCGGGTTTTTTTGGATTTTTTTTTTCAGTTTTAATTAAAATAATACATTTTGTTGTTATTATGTTTTAAAACATGTCCATTTATAAATTTAGATAGTACATTATTATGTTTATTTTGGTAATCTATTTATTGCGAATCTCCTAATTTAGATATGTAAAAATGGTAAAAAAAAAATTAATCAATTTGGTATCTTTTATATATTTCCAAATTACACGTCACCTAATTATTAGAAAAATGAGTAAAATGATGTAGTAAAATGATAAAACATAACTTATTTATAAGTACTTTTTAGTCAACTTGTTTTTTGGCAAGGTTTAAATAAGGTGAAATAAATCATTTAATAATAAAAATTAGTATTTCTTTCATATCGTACATATGAGTTCTGAAAGTGTTATAACTTATAATTATGCAAACATTAGTTTCAATGCTAATTGTGAAAATGTTAATTACTAGATTTTTTTAGTTATTAAAAATTAAGACAGTTACAAATTATGATTAAATTAAATATTAACTAATTAAAAAAAATATAACAAAACATAATAATTGGTTATGTGTAACTCAAATTTTCAGCCCTCAATTGATTTTTTTCGGATTTTTTCGGTTTTTTCATTCGGTTCGTTTTTATTTTGGTTTTTCGGTTTTTTCGGTTCGGTTTTATAGTAAACCGAAACCGAACCGAGTCCGATTTTTTCAGGTTTTTGGAAAGTTGTGTGATCTGATTACTCATTGGTGTAACTACTATTTGATTATCTTCATGTATTTAATGTGAAGCTGGTATATCATCGTCATCGAGAGTCCGATTTCAATAAAATACAAGTTAAACATAGACTTTACACATTCGTATATACATGTATCTTATGTTATGTATATACTCCTGATTTTAAATATATTTTTTTTATGTAACATCTATTTAGAAATAATCTTTTCATGATAATATTTTGCTAATGATACGGGTGTATGTAGATTTTAGTATAGATGCAAATAAACAAGATCTGCTCTTAAGTAATATTCGGAGTAACACATAATTTATGCCTACATTTTTGGTGAATTATTGATAAATAAAAACATACTTAATTTCTAAAAGTTGGGATTCTTAAATCTTGAGTAAAAATAAATAGCATATGTAGTAGTATCAGTAAATTTTAAAATAAATTTATGGTATACTCCATCCGTTTCAAATTAATTGTCCATTACTAAACTACGTACAATTTTAACCGGCCAATAATTTATATCAAAATTGTCGGAATAATTTTTTTTTAAAGTTAATCATATAATTCAAACATTAAATTATACTCACTCCGTCCCTATTTAAGTGTCCCTCTTGAAAATTGAGACTTTTTAAGAGTTAAAAATTTGATATATAAACTACCTATATTTTTTTAAAAAAATACTCATATTGCCCTTATTAAAAGCATAATTAAATTCATTTATGGTGATGAAATATCTCATGAATGGTAAGTCTGTCATGTTATTATGTTTATTTCCTTTTATGTTCTTTTTTTTTAATTTTAATATTATTTAAAGAGTAAAATAGTAAGTTTGTTACTTTTTAATTAACAAATTGAGAAAGTGTACACTTATTTTGTGACAGCACAATAAGGAATACTGAACACTTAAAAAGGGACGGAAATAGTATAATTTAGTTTTAAAATTTTTTATTTCACAATTTTAATACATATTATAAATCGGTTAAAACTACAATAATTTACTAAAAGAGAATTAATTAGATATATCTTTTCAAGTATATACATTTTCATATTTTTCCTTTCTACATTTGACTCAGCTCACCACACCTCTCTTCCCCCCTCTCTCTTTTCTCTTGACAACTAAAAACAGCATAATAGTGTTATCTCCTTCAGAGTCAAAGTCAATAAGTCTTCTTTTTCTCATCATAGAATCCTGCTTATATTTAATTTATTTTACCCAAATTCATTTCACCATTACATACAGAATCAAAAAAACCACACCCAAACACATTAATAAATTGTACCAACACCAGTACTGTAATCCCCAAAAACATGAAAGAAATAAGACCATAATTTAAATACCTATTGCAATATTTTCTTCCCCAATTTCACTTTCCTTCCTCACCCAATCTCACCCATTCATCATATAAATATACCAACAATTTCATTTCCTCTCAACCAATCATCATATAAATATACCAACAATTTCATTTCCTCTCAACCCATATAGTTTAATACCCTATATTGCAATACTTTCTTCCCCAATTTCACTTTCATTCCTCCACCCAAATCTCAACCATACATATTACATATATGTATAACTATTGCTCAATTTCATTTCCTCCCCTCCCAAAAATATCACCACACCCCAACAAACAATAGTACTAGTGGCATGATTTCACTACTAAACATAAAGTAAAATAAAATAAATGAAACACCAATTTCCCCTCCTCCTCTTCTTCATCACCTCCTCCCTCCTCGTCTCGGGGGACATCCTTCCTGGCTCCTCCCTCTCTGCTGCCGACCCGAACGCCAAATGGTCCTCTCCAAACTCAACCTTCTCCCTCTCCTTCCTCCCCGTCCCCAACTCCGCCAAGGCCTTTCAAGCTACTATAACCTACAACGGCGGCATATCCATCTGGACCGCCCCCGTCTCCGACTCCACCTCCTCCCTCTCCTTCCTCCCTTCCGGAAACCTCGTACTAATCAACGGCTCCAACAGCGCCACCGTCTGGAACACCCACACCTCCTCCGCTACGTCAGTATTGTTACTCGACTCGGGAAACTTAGTCCTCGTTAACAAAACAGGCACAACAGTCTGGTCAACTTTCGACAACCCTACTAACGTACTCGTACCCTCGCAGATTTTCACTCTCTCTAAAACCCTGGTTTCCGGACGCTACTCCTTCTCTCTCCTCTCTTCCGGAAACCTCACCCTGAAATGGAATAGCTCGATAACTTACTTTAATGACGGACTAAACACCTCTCTCGCGAAAAACTTGACAAAACCCACTTTAACCCTACAGCCGATCGGTGTCCTGCAGCTCTTGGACCCGACCCTACAGAGCCCGGTGATCATGGCCTACAGCAGCGACTACGCCGAAGGTAAGGCCATTGGGGGCGACAAAGTTATGATTTTATTTTTGATTTTTGACCATGTATTTTCACTAAAATATGTTAAAACGTTGATTTGGCACCCCTCGTTTTTTTATTTCACTTAATTTAGTAGTTTATGTAATTTTTGGCAACCAGGTAGTGATATTTTACGCTTTCTAAAGCTCGATAGCGATGGTAATTTAAGGATTTATAGTTCCGCTAGGGGAAGCGGTACAGTGACCGTTCGGTGGGCTGCTGTGAGTGATCAGTGTCAAGTTTTCGGCTTTTGTGGAAATTTCGGTGTTTGTAGTTATAATAACACGAACCCGGTTTGTGGGTGTCCTTCGAAAAACTTTGAACCGGAGGATGTTAAAGATAATCGAAAAGGGTGTAAAAGAAAAGTTGAGATCAAGGATTGTCCCGGTAGTGCTACGATGTTGGAATTGGATAACGCGATGTTTCTTACTTACCCACCCGAAGATTCGGCGTCGCAGGTTTATTCCATGGGTATTTCCGGTTGTCGGTTAAATTGTTTGGGTGACGCTGCTTGTATAGCGTCGACTTCTTTGTCCGATGGGACGGGGATGTGTTCTTTCAAGTTTCCGAATTTAGTTAGTGGATATGTTTCGCCTTCTTTACCTAGCACTTCTTATGTTAAGGTTTGTGGGCCCGTATTGCCTAACCCCTCTCTATCCTCTCTCGTTAATGAGAAAAGGCCATGGAGGTTGAAAGCTTGGGTCGTTGTGGTCGTGGTTGTATTCACCCTATTAGGTTTAGCGGCTTTAGAGGGTGTGTTTTGGTGGTTATGTTGTAAGAATAGTCGTAAATTCGGTGGATTAGCCTCTCAATATGCTCTACTCGAGTATGCTTCGGGGGCGCCTGTACAATTCTCTTACAACGATCTTCAACGTGCTACGAAAAGTTTTACGGAGAAGCTCGGGGAAGGGGGGTTCGGAGCTGTTTATAGGGGCGTTTTAGCGAATAGAACGATTGTCGCGGTGAAACAGTTAGAGGGTATTGAGCAGGGTGAGAAACAGTTTCGGATGGAGGTGGCGACTATTAGTAGTACTCATCATTTGAATCTAGTGAGATTGATCGGGTTTTGCTCTGAAGGGAAACACAGGCTTTTAGTATACGAATTTATGAAAAATGGGTCGCTCGATAATTTTCTGTTTTCGACTAATAATCAATCAGGAAAGTGGCTGAGTTGGGAACAAAGGTTCAATGTGGCTTTGGGAACGGCGAAGGGGATTACGTATCTACACGAGGAGTGTAGAGACTGCATCGTGCATTGCGATATTAAACCTGAAAATATTTTATTAGACGAGAGTTACAATCCCAAGGTGTCGGATTTCGGTCTAGCGAAGCTTGTAAATCCCAAGGATCATAGGTACAGAACGTTAACGAGTGTGAGGGGTACAAGAGGTTATTTAGCGCCAGAGTGGCTAGCTAACTTACCTATCACTTCGAAATCCGATATCTTCAGCTACGGCATGGTTTTGTTGGAAACAGTGAGCGGAAAAAGGAATTTCGAAGTGTCAGACGAAACCAATCGTAAAAAGTTCACCATTTGGGCGTATGAAGAGTTTGAGAAGGGGAATATAATGGGAATTGTTGATAAGAGGCTAAGTGAGCAAGAGCTTGATATGGAACAGGTTTTAAGGGCTATACAAGTGAGCTTTTGGTGCATACAAGAGCAACCATCGCATAGGCCGATGATGGGGAAAGTGGTGCAAATGTTAGAAGGCGTGATAGAGATAGAAAAGCCTCGTGGACCTAAGGCTATGTCCGAGGGTTCTTCGGTTGGAGAGTATAGTATGAATGTGACTAGTAATTTTACTGCCCCGATCGCATCTTCTTCCTTGTCGATACAGACACGTGAAATTTCCTCTTCATCTAGAAGAAAGTAAAAAATTGAGTACGTATAGGATATTATTGGCGGCCTTACTCTATGAGCTTTTACTTGGTCATATGTTAGAATTTACTATCATATGTAACATTAGCCTCTATTATATAAAGAGGGTTATGCGGTCTCTTGATGTATCTTTGTACATTCATATTAATGAATAAATATTTCGTCTATTGTCTCTCTATATTCTTTCTTTATATCTATACATATCTCATATATACATATACCGAGTTAATATGCCATAGAACAACAAGTACTAATATATTCTGGACACTGTTGTGTTGGAAGCTAATTCGTTAAATGTATTAAATTCCACTGTTAGTGTGTACTTAATTTTAATGAAACGTTGGTTTATTGTTACAGCTAAGGCTTCATTTACAAATTTACAAGTGTATTGAATGGGGACTTGGTCAATAATGGTCATCATATATAGTTGCTGATTGTTCTTTTTCCTAGTCAGTTTTACTATTAGTTGGCATATTTTTTGTAGAGAGCAGGGGGGGCCAAACAGAACTAAATGCGTTTGATTGTAAAAATTAATAAAATCACGTAATATTTTTTAAATAATGTTTTTCAAAGTATAAAATCGGAGAAGTTGGGTTTTTTTACATTTTTTACCCTTTTTTCTTATTTGTTTTTACCTTGTTTTCTTTATTCTATTTTTTTTACTTTTCGCTCAATTTCGATTTTTTTTTCAAACTGCAAAAAAAAAAAACACAACAGTAATATCACATGCAGTCATATATCGAAAGTTTCAGCAATTCAAAATTGACTAAAAATAAATAAAATAGAAACACAAAAGATACAAAAGTTAAATTTAATAAATTAAGGTATAACAAGTAAAAAGATTAAGAAACGAAGGTAAAAAAATATTTTAAAAAAACCTGAAAAAACCAAACGTATATTAAATAATAGATATATATGAACAATTAAATATCTATTACACAATTTCAGTATATTCACTTCAATTAAAATATAAACCACCAAAAATTCTTTTATAAATTTTGTTTGCTCTCACAATTACTCTAATTATTATTTTTGTTTAATTTTTTTAAAGATGTGTGTTACGTGTCAACATGATAATTTGGTGTAAAATGTTTTTTATAATTACTTGCATATGTTAATTTTTTAAGTATTACTTATATATTATCAGAACATACAAAATTATGTTATGTTATTGCACTAACAATATATAATTTTGAGATGACTTGCCAAAAAAAATATTTAATGGGTTGTCAGAATACCGTATATATAAATTATTATGAAAAACATTACTAAAAAAAATTAACATTATGAAAAAAAAATTATGAGTTTATCACGACAACCCCTGCTGATATGGGGTGCCGCCCTCGGTAGAGAGTATGAAATGAACCTTTGTACAATGTATTCTCTATTCATGTATTTAGAAAATGTCAATAAGGTCCTGCTCATATGAGGTGCCGCCCACGGTAGAGAGTATGAAATGAACCTTTGTACAATGTATTCTGTATTCATGTACTTAGAAAATGTCAATAAGGTTAAGTAGGGCCGGGCGAAAAACCGGAAAAACCAAACCGGACTGATAATCGAACCAAAAAAGACCGAAACCGAAAATAACCGAAACTGGACCGAAACTGGACCGAAAAAACTCAGTCCGGTTCGGTCCAAAAAATAAAAATACCAAAATTGAAAAAAACCGAACCAAAAAATATTCTCGGTTTCGGTTTTACTAAAAATCGAACCGAATCGGACCGAACTCAACGCTAAGGTTAAGGATACTTTGTGTGTGAAGAAGAAATACCAGAAAATCAGGCCAAGTCAAAAGAATGTGTCAAAAGGGAAAGAAAAACTGACATAAATTTTCCATATCGAAAATGGAGTCTTGATCTTAACATTTTTTTTGAAAAATTAAACTGACCTATATATTTAAAAGGTTATGGTAACTTGTGCTCCAGAGGCACATTTTAAAATACACATATATGATAATAGTTGTTGATATTATAATCTAATTTAATATCTTATTTAATGCAACAATAAGTAGCAATTATATCAAACTCACTATGAATAGTCTAGTGGGCTAGAGTCCATACTATTAAATAGGAGAAGAACGGTTCGAGTCTTGTTAAGAGATAGGTGTGAAATACTAGATGCTCTTTAGTAAAATTTTGAAAGAAAAAAAAATAACAACTATATCAATATGATTATTAAAGATTTTGAAATCAAACATATAGTATATATCTTGGGAATTTTTTTCCAAATTAAACATATATTTTATTTGACGGAACATTACAACACAATAAAAAATCAAATATAATATTATAGAACCTTAGTGGAGACCACCCTAAAGTTAAATATTAATTGAAAATATTAAAAAATATTAATAATTTTAATATATTTTATTAGTCGAAATATAATAATATTAATTAAATAAATTATACTTAATGCACCATATGTTACAAAATATAGAGCAATTATTACTAGACCAATTTATTTCCATAATATTAAGATATAATAAATAAATTGTCTCTCATTTAATGATTAAAATGTGCTCTGGAGGCACACGTTAGCTTTTTTCATATTTAAAAAAGGCAAAACATTCGCCCAAGACCGCGAGAAACATACAAATTATATTGATATAAGCTAAAATCGCGATCAGTCACCCATACTTTGGGCTTAATCACCAATTACTACTAATCAACCTATCTTTATGAGAATTAGAAGAAAAAAAATGATAACTAATGCCCCGGGGCATTAGGGATGACATTGGTTCGGTACTGAACTTTTTGACTACATACCGATACCATACAAAACTAGTTTGGTTTAAGAAATTTTATACCATTACCGAATCAAAAAATTCAGTATACCGAACTTTCGGTATACCAAAGTATTTGGTTGGTTCGATTCGGTTTCGTTTTTATACCAAAATTTAGAGTTTACAAGTGATGATAGAAAAATGGTGCGTATTGAAAAAAAAAACATAGTATAAAGTTTTAAAAGTAGTATATTAAAAATATATATTTATTTATATTATTGTTACATTTCTTGTTTTTTTGCATAAAAAGAGTAAACACTACCAGACTTTTTTAGTAAAGACTATAAATAAAATAGAATCTTATAAGAATTCGATAGAAAAAGTAATACAGTATATTATAAGAATGTTAATAATTAAGTGTATATAAGTCTTTTAGTTTATTTGTCTATATAATATATTTTAACATTTCGGTTTGAATCGGTATCATATCGAACTCACAAAACGAATACTGAAACCGAACCGACTTTCAAAGATTGGTTCGGTTGTACCGTACCGTAATGTCGGTATATCAAACTTTTGGTACAGACTTGATTGGTTCGGTTCGAAAAGCGATCCGTCGGTATAAGTCGGTATAAAAATGGCACCACTGGACACTAGTTAAGGGTGGTTATTATGTGGTTTAAATGGTAACTAACATATTCTTTCAACAATTAATAGCATTGAGAATTGTAATCATTTTTAAGCTACCCAACCAAGTAGGTCAGGTTATTATAATATCCTTAACAAAGAAATAGAAATGTGAAAGAATTAACCAACTTAAACTGATAACATGGTTTAATCAAATTAGATTGGTACCAATCCATATAGGATTGGCGAGAATTGTAATCATTAAATACATCTAATTATAGTTATAATGACTTTGTAATCTCAAGTTGTATATATATACATATACATATATATTAATATTAATCATACTATTAAGATAAGAGAACTAAATAAAAGTTGAGTATGCCAAATTTAGCCATTTTTTTTCTAAAAATACACATACACTTCTTTTTTAATTATCATATTACTACTTTGATAAAAAATAAAAACTAATTATACTATTTCTCTCTCTTTAATCACACAAAATTTCTTATATCCTATTTTTTTCTTCTAAATATTTGTATCATTATCACAATTTATATAATATTTTTTTTCTTATATCATATATTTTTCCTCTGTAAATATGGGTATCATCGTCACAATTTATAGCGTCTCACACGCAACACGTGAGTATCGCTTACTAGTATATACATATACATACGTATATATATTAATAAAACTATTAGGAAATAAAAAATTGTTTTAATTAATAATTTAAGTTTATGGTCGTACTAACTAGGGTTATATATTTTTATTTGATTTTTTATTGGGTTGGTTAGTAAGTTTTTAGTTTACCATATTATAATTTGTATTTTAAATAATAAAAAAATTAAAATTATAATTATAAGTAAATTTTATTTTAATTAATATGTAAATTTAGGGTAGACGACTGGGTTTCTATTATTTTATTTAGGTTTTTATTAGGTTGTATATAGTTAGTTTTTTACTTTACTAAATTATAATTTGTATTTTAAGTGATATGAAAAAAGGGGGAAAATGAATTATAAAAACACATTATTTATCTAGGTGATCTTTATTAAACTATCATAACATTTAATGACATTCAAATATGGTATTAAGTAGTGAGTTCTAAAATTAATGATACATACAAAATCAATATTGTTGTGTGACATATTAGCTAATATATATATGTATATAGATATAGAGAGAGAATATAGAGAGAGACAACAGTATGGTATTTATTAATCAGGATATATATGAATGAATGTGAAGCCCACTTGGACCCATAGAGTACAAGCCTAATAGTCCAATAATATTCTACAACAAATATAACATTTAATAAGTAGCCCGGAGACACTCGTTAACAAAATCTTTAGAAAAATCACAATAAAACTAATTAGCCAGACAAACTTAGACACACAAGTTACCCGACTTATTAGAAACTAGGCAATTTTTATGAAAACATTTGTCTAAAAGATACAGTATTATTATTTTATGTGATTCTCACAAAGTGATATCAGTGTTGCACATGTCAATATCATTTGTATGTGTACTTAGTGCTTTCCTAAGATAATCATAATCAAATTTATTCATTTTCTAAATTCCTCCATTTTTGTTCAATACACACTCATCTGACACAGCAATTTTGCATTATAACTAAAGAACTTATGATACGAAAGGCAGAGATAAATGAGTGATGCATAAATTGTTCACTTTTTTATATTTTATAATAGTCGGGCATTTTGTCTGGCTCAATTTGTCCGTGTCTTTAGCATCAATTGAAAAATCATGATCTTAACAGACCTCAACTAAAAAGAAACCTGAACTAAAAAGAACCTAAACGAGAACTAAATGATTAATATATAATAGCAAGAATTACAAATATCTACGTACCAATTAACTTAATTACAAAAAACTTATCTATGTGTATTTCTTTACTATTAGATACATATACTTATTTAACAATTAGATACATATGTCATAAAAATAACAAAATATACAAAAAAAGCAAAAAAAATTGAAAAAATTGAAAAAAAGGCAAAAATTTTGTACAAAGTATCAAACAGGATTAGATATGATTGGACATGATTACATAAGATTAAACAGTATTAGACATACAAAATTGGACATGATTGGACATGATTGAGCAAGATTAGACAGGATCAAACAAGATTAGACATAAATGATTGAACATGATTAGACAGGATCACACATATTTTTTGTATAAAAAATGTAAATTTTAAAATTTTGGTTTTTAATTTTTTAATGACATATGCAACTATTTGTAAATAAGTTAACAAAATATGTATTTTTTTATAAAAGAGTAATCAGTTTCAAAACATCGGAATTGTTTATAAATAAGTTTCTAAATATATATTAAATGGTCATTTTTCCTATATAATATCGAGGTAAAGCAGCTAAAAACAGAAAGAAAAATGAATGAAATCACATGTCAATCTTTTTTTAGTATTTAGTAAACCACATGTTTAGGTGGATGTTAAACCACAATCATATTCGTGGGTCATGTACGTCAAAATCAAATAGGAAGGCTAATTAATTGGCCAAATTAGTCAATTTTGGGGGTCGGGAAGCAATGGGAAATAGACTAATCAAAATGAAGAAACCCAATTCTCTAAACTGTTACATTTCAATATTTAGTTAAGTATGCCACAACTACAACTCAATGGAATACCTTAAGTGAAAATATAGCATTGTAGTTTCATTAAGCATTTATGTGCTTTGTTTGACCACTTCTTCTTATATTTAAGAAGAATAATCCAGGCATATGTACATATCAATCTTTGTTTTTTAGTCTTAAAAATGTGGTTTATAAAACGTTTTCATATTGGAATCAGATACTTGTATTTAGATGTAGTAATTTAAAAGTGGGTCGCCATGCTTACGGTCATGACTACCTGTGTTTTTGCATCATTACGATTTCATAACTTGCTCGGTTGAAATGTTAAAATACTATTGCACAAATCTGTGATTTCTACATTAATAATTTATAATTTATGTGACGCTCATCACTCTTAATACTACCAGGGAAGCACAATTACCAGTTCAAGGGTAAGTGTCAATTCTCTTAATAATATAGGCATCTGAGTATTATATCCAACTGTCTAACCTAATTTAGTACTAATTAATAACTAAGCCGATATGTATCACTCTCCTCATGACTTGTGAAGAAGTGATAATATATAGCTGACAAGGACCTTCTACCTTTGTACCTTATACTTGAATATACAAATAACAATTGTATAACTTATTCACATTATCAGATTCAAACATTTTACTTTCCTTAAGCGAGTTGTCTTCACATTGCTTACCGGAAAATTAAAAACTCTAATTGCCTTCACATTGCTTACCGGAAAACAAAAAAACTTGAATTGCCTTTACAGCATTTGGACAAAGTTGTATCCATGGCAACGAAGGAGATCAGGAAATCTACTCAAGAAAATCCATATCTACTTAAGAAACAAACTTCCGAAGTTAAATTTCAAATTTATATTCTTTGAAACAACCATTTGACAGACAAGATGGTATACAGTCATTCAGTAAGATACAAAATTTTAATAAAATATCTCATACTTTAATTACCAACTCAAAGAAAATGCCCCAAAAAAGAAAGTCTGGCTATCCCCAAAACCAAAAACCGAACAAGAAAAAGAGAATAAGTAATGACACAAAAAATCAACATGGTTTTACTATATAAACAACAAAATACATCTCACTGAAAAGCAAAGGGGCTTGATAGTTGATACAGTCCCCATGCCTTCATGTTTGTATAAAAGAATTACAGATGAACTTACCTTTGGTAAATGAAAGAAATGAATTTATAGACATCGTACAAGCTACTTACTTTGACTGTAACTTACAGGACCTTAAATTTAAATGAATCACACTACAAATGAGCAACTAAATTTCTATCCCCTCTAAAGTACTATATGGGAAACTCTGGAAAAATTGTGGTATTGAACTAGTGAAAAAACTATTAACTTGTATGTGTGCGCCCTTACTTGAAATGATCTTGTTGAATTATTCCAATAAATTCTTGATGCATCCCATCCTCGTCTTTGTGCTTCCATATTTCACCATTGGCATGAATAACCCAAGATATTTGAGGTGAAACTATTGAATATTCTGCACCAATATTGATATTTAAATTCAAGAAATTGATCATAAATCAATCTCAAAGCCCCTTATTTGGAACCAATAACAACCAGAGTAATGTACAGTAAAGAAGCCAGGAGACTAACAGTAAATGGATTTTAAAGTAAAGTTGTAACGATTGAGTGATTTCTTGAAGCTAAATATGCAAGATGAGTTCACACGCAAAGAGACTGCATAAAGCAATATCCCACAAAGTTGACCAAAGAATTTATAGATGTATATCATTCATTTTCATCACTCAGTTCCCGTAATACAAATGAAAATTGAGATTTAGTTCAATACAACTAGATATATGCTCAGTTAGGTCCCTAAATATATAATGAGTATTTATCTATAAAACTATCGTCGTTGTCTTCAAAAGCAATTATTCGCTTTGGAATCTAGTTGCTTCCGCAAAAGCACAAATGGGTTCTTCGACCCCCTCCACTTGTAATTACCTCTTAAAGAGAGTTGTCTGTATAACTGGCCTCACTCAACTCCATTTTTATACCAAAAGTGAAAAGCAGACATGTGGTTCAATGTTATGCTGGAGGTTTATAGTTAAGACAGCAACGCAGGTTTCAAGGATTATTAAAACTACTTTAAATAAAAAAGAATCAATGAATGCTCATTCCTAAATTAATGGTTCCAAAACCCTTTATTAATTTGTTTTTGTTCCTAATTTTTCAAGAAGTACAAAAATCTCTAAGAACTATTAGCATTTTCCGGCACATTTCTTTTCCATACTATGTAGAAATGCTTTTTTGCCTTAGCAATTATACGACTACAAGTTATTAGGTTTTAAGTTAATCAGCCAAGCTAAATCATATCAGGGCATAAACTTCATGTTTAACGTCTGGAGTTCATCTAGTCTTTTCTTAGACTAAGTTTTGAATTACAAACACAATACAGCACACAATATAGCAAAAGAGTAGCCGAGACTTTCTAACCATAGCCATCGAGATAAACAATGTTCATCATCTGTTTGAAATAGATTAAAATTTCTTCTGAAAAGAAATATTTTCAACTTGTTCTTTTACCTGCAGCAGGAGGTTGGTCTGGCTCTCGAGTACTGTGCAGCACCATGGTACCAGAAAGGACAGTAATAAATCCACAAAGAACTGATACAATACTACTAGCACTTTGACCAGACCAATCCTACGAATTAGAGAAATTCTGAATCAGAAACAATACAGCGAACAAGAGGCTCTGTATTCGTACAGTTTTATGAGTACCTTGAACATTATGGCACTAGCCAAAATTGTCAGGGATGTGAACATGGCATAATAGATTGGAGAAACAATAGCCGTGTTAAAATTATCCAGAGCCTGGAAAATTACCACAATGATATGTTTAGATTATTTACAAATTATAATAACACCACCCTGCTCCATGAGGCTATTCATTTTTTTTTCCCGATAAGTTGCCTGTTCTCTAAATTGCTACATTTAAAGATGTAGATTGATGCATTGGTAGCTCGAAATTGCATTTCAATAGTGTCTAATAAATAAGAATTTACTAATGCTGAAAGCAGAAAGGAAATGCTAACCTTGTTTAAGTAATTGATTTGAGTAATTATACATGTAATCGCTACCATAGCAAAGACCCATGTTTGGAAGTGTCCCAGTTGGCTAGAACCACTCACAGTTAGCTTTATTGCAATTCCTATTGCTTTTATACTCATGACCTACAAGAAGGTATCCAAAAGCTATGTATTTGTTAACATTTCTGATATAGTAATATTGCAACAGGGGAAACTTCAATGCAAAATCTACGTGCCTAATATACATACTTCCACTGAGAAGAGCAGTTATGGTTTACGACTAATTATGGAAACCAAAAAAAACCCACAAGGACAAACCACAGTAACAGATATTCTATGCTTAGATAAACAAAGCATGATTAAGGCATCATTTTTTTATTAATTTTCTTGAATAGTTAATTTCAACTCAGTGACATAAAATAGTTACTATACTAATTAGCATCGGAAGCAAACGACATATCAGCATGTCTTAAGTTATTAAAATTCCAAATCAATATCTAAGTGCATGCCAGACTGAATTATCTCATAATTGCAGTAAACACGACATATGTCATACCAACATTTAATTATTATTATTAGTGACATGTTATATTTATCACATATCTATGTTTTCTTCAGCTTCCCGGTTTAAAGTTTTATTTGAAGATTTTACGATGAAAATGCGATCAAATAGAACCCAAAAGGACATAATTAAAGAAGATAATGACATTAAATAAAGCTCAGAAAATTCAAGGAATTAATGTAAAAGACTCGAGATCTTAAATGAAGCGAGAGTAAGAAACAAATAATACTAAATTGCGTGCTTAATTATGAAATTTACATTCTTAAAATTTTTGTTAACACTATATATACATCTATACACACAACTTCGTACCTAACGTACCTTAGTTTTAGTTTTGATTCCCTTCCTTCTCTCTTTCTAAGACCCATTTGATCATTCTCTAAATTTTATCGCCATTCAAGCTTCTTTAACAGTTCATACTTTCATTTTATTAAGTAATTCTTTCTTTTACTTTTTAAATTACATAATGTAAAATATAGTATTCATCACTTTCAGTTGCATATTTATAGCTTCTTTCAAAAATTTTAAATTCTCTTTCTAGTATTTCATGTGTTTCACTGTTCTTGCCTTTTGATTTCCAGATCGTCTACTTTAATCAGAATGAAGTTTTTAAGGGTTATTTCTAAACGATTTTTATAAAATCTTTTCGGGGATACTCTAGATTCTTGCATGTTTATTCATGTTTTAGATTAAGTGTATGTGCATGCTAGTAATTATGTTCTCTTGAATTAAGTGTTATTAGCTACACCTTACATGCTCCTAAGTTTGACGCTTTAACTTAATGTTTTTTTTTTAACTTGTAATAATGTTAAAATTTATTTCCAAACGTAGCAATCCTTGTTTTCTTTTTCTCACAATAAAAATCGACACAGAAAATTTCCTTTTAAGTTAGTCTTTCTAACTATTAAGCATTGATAAAAGCCCAAAAACAAACATTTTGATAACCAATGAAACCTTGTCCAGTTGCCCGATCATACAATTATATACTTAAGACTATGTCCTCGTACTTTTCCAAGATAATAAAGATAATTGATTTTAGCTTGCTTAGGAATCAGTCACTAACTTTAAGATGCAGAATTAGTCTTCATATTCAGTAAGTATATTATTAATTAGTTAATTACATTGGTTATTGATTAATTAACCACTGGTTAATTTAAACACTTGTATCTTTTAGGGTCCTACGGTTGTGAACATTGCTGTAACATTTAATTCCAAATTAGGAATAAGAATGTTGGTAGATTTTGTACTCTTCTTCTATTTGGTTTGGTACCCGAAGATCTCTCCTATGTTGAAGTCTTTTCAGTTTAGTCTTTAAATGAGGGTCTGATTTCCAAAATCTATATCAGGATTCTGATTAGGGTTTGGTATCCTCCATCACCTTCCCTTTATGTACCACCATATTCTCCGTTAGACTCCAAAAAAGTGATGAAATTAATAGCTTCTATACCAAGTGTCCAAAGTTATTGTCTACATCTTCAACTAGGGTTTCAGCTTCAGATTGGAGATATCATAAATAAAGGGTATCCGTATTGCATACATCAAGTGATAAGTGCAGCGCGCTCAAAAAATGCCAAATCGAGGAACTATTTGAAAACAAATGTACTTATAACTATATAAGCAAAAGAATGTCAAGCCTTAAGAAGGAATATCCTCAACCTATGACAATACCTATCAATAAAGTTCTATCAAGGGGCAAGAACAAAAATGGAGGCATGACATGCTCTAGAAAATGATGTGTAAATGCATGTTCATTTTATCTGTTAAGTGAAAACTAATCTACATGGACTCTTCTACTATTTATCGATTCCCTTTGCAAGAAAACTATCTCCTTCGGGTAAAAGTAAATTAAACTCAAAATGTCACAACAGAGACTCGCAAAAGTTGAACTCGGTAGTGTTTCACTCCTCCGTCTGTGCTTGATGAGCTGAACTCTGTATAATCTCCGTATAGGAGGGTAGTGTACAAGTAGACATAGGAAAACGAAATGTTTAACATACAATGTTACTAACCGTCAGAGATCCGATGACTGAGCATATTCCAACATAAACCATTATATTCGTCTGTCCAAAACGTGGTTCACAATATATCATCAGCACCAACACTACTGCTCCGGACAAGGCAGTAAATACAAGAAAATCTGAAAAAGTTAAACAACAATCATAAGTAAGAAAAGGAAACAAAACGATACACAGTAATTAAAACATAAAGAAACTAAACAAAACAGATTAAGTTACCTGGTTGGATTGCTAATTCCCATATCTCTTCTACAGAACTTATACTACGTTCACTAGGTGCATGGAGAACAATAATGGTAGACCCTACTACACAGAGAACACATCCTAGTATGCCCATTCTTTTCAACTTTTCCTTTAAGACGAAGTGAGCAAGGACAGCACTACAAATAAACAAGAGTAGAAAGAAAAACAAATATTGATACCTCGAATATTAACAGGATAAAAAGAGAAACCGGTATAAGACATGAACCACTTACCTAACAATGATAGTTAATGCTCCAAGTGGTGTTACAAGAACAGCAGGAGCATACATGTAAGCAACAAAATTGGCCATCTCTCCCACAAGCACTGCATATATTAGAGTTCGAAGAAATGAGTCCATAACACCAGTATATATGCATACAAAAACAACAGATATATCGAACAAGTGAATGAACTTACTCGTGAACATGCCAATCCACCAAAGGGGTTGCTGCAGATAACCATATCCTCCTGAACCTTTGTTGACGGAAAATTAAACAGTAGAAATAATTTATTTTGAATAATCATGAGGAATCATACTAGTATTAGGAGGTGTTTCTCACTTGATAAGTAATCCTGTAATAGATGGATATTAGAGTGGCACTGCACCTATAGGTTATTATAAGTGCATTCTAACCGTCAAAAACTTAAGCTTGTATTGGTTTGCTTTTTTGCAATGAGATATCAGCAAAGTATTTTGTGCTGATACAAGTTTTAAACAAAACAGTGGTTAACAAATTGCCCTGGTTTTACACATGTTAAGAAACATCAATATGCCAACATTGACTCGTCTCTAGTAAGCACTGTTTATCTCAAGTATTAACATCTGGTAAACATGAACAATCGAATTCGGTATTATTAATTAATGAGTGGTGAATATTACCCATGTTTCCATGGAGAAAGATAGATTTTGAAACTACATTAGCGGGATAATAAGGATGCCAAAAGTTTTTAGCTTAAAGCTTTTGACTCTAAATTCATGAAATATAATAAGTGGTGAATGTTATTCCACCGCTCTAATGTATTGCTATGTCATCACCAAAGCTGAAGCACGGTTTTAAAACCTAGAAGTTAAAACAAAGATTTTCAAAAAGAGTTGATAATCCAGTATGTACTGAAGCACAAATTGATCTTACTAGGAAAAACACAAAAAGAAATTCAAGAACTTAGATGCTCACTTTTGTATATAATGATCGGAAAAGATAATTAAAGGGAAAAAAGAATTGGAACTAGAGTTTTTTCCAGACATTTGAAGAGGTGAACAAAAGTTGAAGTTAATTTCCAACGTGGTAGTACATAAAAATCAAAATAATAAAACTTTAGTACACCCTAGTTTTTTTACTTCAACGTATACATTGAGATCCCACTGCCTTGCACTTCCACTATGGAAGTGCCAAGGTAATACCAATAGCTTAATCCAGAGTTGAACAAATATTTAAGATATGCCATTATAAGTCATCTTTTAAAAAAAGGAACAATACTTCTTATTCTAAATATCTAACTTCGTTGCAATTGTATCGACCTGGGTTCAAAAGTACATCCTTTCATTTTATTTTTTTGTCAGAAAAGAAAGGTCAGCTAGTTTGTCCCACCTTGATGAATGCAAGGCTTAATAAAGCTAACTATCCAATAGCTATAAAGTAAATTTATTTGAAGAAAGGAAACGGTTAGGTTTCTTTTTCTTATCTGGAATCTGATTGGTTGTTCCTTATTTGTAATCTAGTTAACCCTGTAAGCTGTAGCAGCTCCGTAAGTGCTATAACAGAAAATTATTAACTTCCTCTAAAACAAGTGGCATTAACAATCTGCATGCCATAAGCCATAACAAATTTAACCCTTAATTATTAGCACCTTTTAAGAAGAAAAACAGCATTTAAAAAAAAAAAAACTTGATAGCCACATAAAAACAGTTAAATTAAAAAAAGGAAGCAGAAGACTTGCAAACATTTAAGACCCAGAAATTCTTACAATCTTATTTATTTTTAATTTTTCAAGCGGAAGAGCTAGTTTTCTTAAATTAACAAATGAGGTCGGTCAATCACCATTATAAACTTCACATATTTTAGGAAATAACTGCACAAAAAGGAAAAAAAACGCTTGAAAATAAATACTAAATGGTCACATATTATTAATTGAATATAGTAATAATAAGTAACAATGAAAACCAATCAAACATCCACATTCAATTTCCAAAAAAACATCCACATTCATAATCTGTAACACAGTGATCAAAACAGTAGGGCTTGCTTGGTTGCATCTGCAGATAAAATAAGCCGACATATTCGAGACATGGAAAACCTGGGTTCATTCAACTTAGCTAAAACTTCAAAAAGCGAAACAAAAGAAACAATACACAATTACTATATAAAATCAGATATTTCCCAACCAAAACTACCACTAGATTGCAGCTTATTAAACTAAACCGAATAAGTTAACCAAAAAAGCTAGTTAATCAAAGAAGCTTGAATCAACATTTCCCATAAACTTACAAATTGCCAAATACAATGCAACATAAAAATAAACCAAGAAAGTTGACCAAAAAAGCTAGTTCAAGAAAGAAACTCAAACCAAAATTTCCCATACAGTTCTAGTTTTCCAAATACAATGCAGCTTACAAAAATAAACCAAGTAAGTTTAGTTAACCAAAAAACCTAGTTGATCAAAGAAGCCAACATTTCCCATAAAGTTATAGTTTTCGAAATACAATGCAGCTTATAAAAATAAACCAAATAAGTTAACCAGAAAAGCTAGTTGATCAAAGCAGCTCGAATCAACATTCATAAACTTACAAATTTCCAATCACTTTGGAACATAAAATTAAACCACAAAAGTGGACCAAAAAAGCTAGTTCAACATAGAAGCTCAAACCAAAATTTTCCATATATTTCAAGTTTTCCAGATACAATGCAGCTTATAAAAATAAACCGAGTAAGCTAACCAAAAAAGCTAGTTGATCAAAGAAGCTCAAACCAAACTTTCCCATAAACTTCTAAATTTCCATATCAAACTTTCTCATAAACTTCTGAATTTCCAAATACACTGCAACATAAAAATAAACTAAGAAAGTTGACCAAGAAAGCTAGTCTAACAAAGAAGCTCAAACTAAAATTTCCCATAAATTTCTAGGCTTTTAGCTTTCCAGATACAAAGCAGCTTATAAAAATAAACAAAGCAAGTTAATCAAAAAAGCTAGTTGATCAAAGAAGCCCAACCAGGGAATTGACTAGGTAGACACAATCAGGGCCGGCACCGGACTTGATGAAAAATTAAATCTTTTCCATGTATTTTGATTAAATTTTCAAAAACTAGCGCCCCATTTGCCAAAATTAGCGTTTTTGCCCCTCCCATATAAAGTTTCTGATACCGGTTCCGTCCCTAAAATTTCCCATAAACTTGTAAATTTCCCAATACATTCATCTTATGAATATAAATTACAAACCAAACAAGTTGACCTTAGAAGCCAAATAAACAAACTTCAGATTTTTAATTTCCAGCCCAAAGAATGAACAAATAAACAAAATCAAGAAAACAATACCAAGCAAACATAATAAACCAGAACACAATACAAAATAAGTTGACTTTAAAAAAACCCAAACCAAACCAAACAATTCAATAAAATAAAATTTGAGTAACATACTTGCACTTGTGCCTAAGGCGCCTGCTTTTTTAAGACCCTTTTTTTTAATAATAAAACTCGAACCAATAAACACACTCGAAGCAAAAGCAAGTGAAAATCCTATTAAATTCTCTTTAAACATGGCCTTTGTATAATGATTTTATCACCGTGGAGATGATTTTTCATCTGGGTTTTTGTTTTTGCAGAATTTAAGCCCAAGATTATGATTTATAAGTGAGAATTAACGAATATACGTATTATTTATATATATATATATATACATATGTATGTATGTATTACCTGTCAGTCAGAGTACTATTGCTGGTCGTTGCAGAATAAAGTAATTAAATAATTTTGTTAAATATTATAATTTGCATCTTTGGTTTCAGATTAGTGTTAGTTTTACACCCTTTTTTTCTTGGGTAACTTAACACCCCCATGTATTTAATAAATGGTTCTCATCAAGGTCGGCCCGGCGTGTTTCGACCCTTAGCCCGTCCGTATTTTTTTAGACGTCGTTTTAACTTTGTCTGACAAAAATCATAACATACATTAAAAAAATCAATAAAATTACAAAATCTGGTTCGTGTCATATTAAAAAAAAATATACTACCAAATAACATAGGCTCTTTTTGTATTTGCATTAACTGGAAAAAATAATTTATTTCTGAAAAAATAATAATATTTTTTTATTTTTTGCACAAACTGACGCCTTAAATAATTGGTTTGTTTGGTTATACGTAAACCGGCTCTGGTCCTGTTTTTCCTCTATTCGTTTTCATGGAAAGTTGCAAGACACACATGTAATAGAAATTTGATATTTATCGTCTATTTAATGAAATAAAATTCATATTTTTAAGCTTTGTGCACATAGCCGTTTTTTATATGGGTATCAGAGTCACGTGGCTAAAACCCCAAAAATCACTTATTTTATGGCCCTTATTTTCCGGTTGAGTATATAGTTTAGAATTCATTTCCAACTATAATTCGTGAGTTAGATTGGTGACGGCTTGAAACTTAAGATGTGTATCTCATCGACGAATAGTGGTATAATGAGAGAATGTTTAATATAGACTTTGCAAAGACTCGCTAAGAGATGTTAAATCAATAATTATAAACGAGTATATGTCTATGTCAAATAGTCTAATTATTATATAATCACTCGGTTTGATTCCTGGTTTGATTCCTTGATTCCTACCGATGTTTGTTCAAAAATTATTACATGAAGAAACCCATAGTTTCAAGTAGTATTTTTGTTTGTCCCATATATATGAAATACAACATAAAAAGGTTGGTCTTCTTAAAATACAACCAATTTGGATATTTATTTTGAGAAATTTTTATATATTTTTTTAGTATTGTTTTAACAGTAACGCTATAAAGTCAGGTTGGCTCAAACACTAATTGACATACAGTCCTTCATATAATTTTTAGAATTCTTTTTACACACTCCAACCAAAACAAAAATAAAAACTCAAATATAATAGTTATGAAACATTAGTTGACATTACACTAAATTTAAATATTAATTAAAAGTATTTAAATTTTTTAATGATTTGAATATATTTTATTTGACGATTCAACAAAATAAAAACTCAAATATAATATTATAAAACCCTATTTCAGACTAGCCTAAAGTTAAATATTAATTAAAAATATTACATATATGCTTGAATAGTAAACTCTTAAATTTTGGGATGAAAATGAAATTCTAAATTATATTGATGACCGGTGTGTTGATAATCTGGATGAGTCTATGTGGCTCAGTAGCATTATTGTTGTTTTAATTTTGTTTCCTACGAAAGAAATTACTATTTTCCATTTAGTATTATTGCATGGGGAATTCACTATATCTAGCTCATACCAACTTATATTACTCATATTTACCTCAAAAAGTTCACATTTCCCTTAGTTGCACTTTTTAATTATTAGCTTTATTTACAAAATGCCATTATACAATCCAAAACATTATATACATGTTTTATCTCTCTAGAAATTCAAAAAAATAGTTTTAAATTAAAAGAAAATTCTATAAAATCGAAAAAATCACAAAAATCACAAAAAATCAAAAAAAAATCAAAAAAAATTATAAAAAAAAGAATAAAATCACAAAAAAAATGTATCTTTACAAGAAAATTGTAATTATTAAAAAAAGTCAAAGAAAATGACAAAAATCACAAAAATGTATTTTTCTAAAAAAATTCACAAAAATTATTAAAATAGAATAAAAATCACAAAAAAAAATGTATTTTTATAAAAAAAATTCCCAAAAAACCAAAAAAAAATAATAAAAATGAAAAAAAAATATACAAAAAATTAAATAAAAAAACACAAAAATGAAAAAATAAATTCATAAAAAACACGAATTAGATGCACTTTCAGCTGATCTACATGCATTATATACACTTTCGACTGGACAATATGTACTTTCGACTTAACTAGATGGTCTTTCAGCTGAACTATATGCAATTTCAGCTGCACGGGATGCAATTTCAGCTTAACTAGATGCACTTTTATTGAAGCAGATGCACTTTCGACTGATAAGACCGAACTAGATGCACTTTCATATAAAATAGATTTACTTTCATCTGAAGTAGATGTACTTTCAGCTGAATCACATGCACTTTCAGCTGAATCACATGCACTTTCAGCTGAACCACATCCACTTTGAGTTAACACATGATGCACTCTAGCTGAAAGTTTATCTAGTTCAGCAGAAAGTGCACGTGGTTCAGCTGAAAGTGCATCTAATTCAGTCGAAATTGCATCTAATTCAGTTGAAAGTGCATCCAGTTCAGTCGAAATTGCATAATGTTTGACATAAACACAATATAATTCACCACAGATTGCATATATTTTACTTTAATATAAAATAAAAAACACGGATGGATTCGAACCACCAAATTTTTGAACCTTAGTGTTGGTGCAAGCGCTCTTACCATTTTGAGCTTACTAATACTTATATTCACTAAACAAAATCATACAAACATTTACACCTAAAAATTATACAAACTCAAACAAACAAACATTACGCACGTCAAACAAACAATGAAAATAGCTAAGTCCGACTCAAAGTTATTTACCAAACCCGTCAAACTAGTTCAAATTGCAAATATTAAGTAACAAACTAGTTCTTGTTAATCCCAAAATAGTCGCGGTCTTATTTACAACTTAGTCACGACCTTAATCACAAGCATGACAGGATATAGGCATCACGAAATTGTAAATATGAATCATTGATACAATAAAAAATAAAAATCAATTGCGCTTTAGGACCAAAATGAGTTCGTTTCAGTCCCAAAACGACATGTGTTTCAGCCCCAAAACGAGATGCGCTTCAGTCCCAAAACAAGCTCATCTTCGTCCCGAAACATGCTCTGTTTCAGCCACAAAACAAGCCCCATTTCAGGCCACAATACCAGATGCGCTTCAGTCCCGAAACAAGCTCATTTTAGCCCCAAAACGAGCTGCTCTTCAGACCCAAACGGACCTAAATCGGGGTCCGTTTCAGCCTGAAAATGGGTACAATTTCAGACCCAAACAGATATTTAATACTATAAAACTCCATAAAATAAACTTCCAAAAAACACAAACTTGCACCTGTTAATGACCAAATGAAGCAATGCTTCATAAAATGGATATTCTCACCCCTGAATTGAGGACTATTTTAGCCCCAAAACAGAGCTTAATTTTAGCCACAAACGGACTCCGTTTTCAGCCTCGAATCGAGGTCTATTTCAAACCCATAGATGTCTTACAACTTATTTAAAGACAAAACGATTCTAACAAATCAATTATAGTTTTATACTCTCAAATCACAAATCCAAAATCAAAATCTAATTAAATAAACGAAATTATTATCCAGTTAAATATGAAATTAAAGACTATAAAACCCTAAATTTCATCAATTGATTTTATTCACGATAATGGCGACTATCATCGTTGAGCTATGAAATCCTCGAATACGCTAAAAAAAATGTCATCGGAGAAGCTAATTTGAGACAAGGTCGACGACGGTGGTAGATTAGTTCAGATCGTTGACGGAGAGAGATCGTTGAAGAGAAAGAACGGAGAGAGATTCGTTAGGTTGTTTCCAGATCTGGCGAATCTATTCCTCCATCACCTCCGCTAAACACAAGCGGAGAGAGAGAGGATTACGGCGGAGCAAGGTCGTCGTCGGACGAGTAATGTCTTCGGAGATCGGCATTGATGGCTACGAAGAGAGAGATAGGAATTTGAAAGAGACAGTACTAAAATAGACCGATGGGTAAAAAAATAGAAAAAACAATGGTTTATATACTTTTAAAAAGGGTTAGCTAGTAGGAATACAATTTTTGATAGATATCTTGTAAGAATTATTGTTGAAAGGTGCTACGTATTGAGCATTAAAGCTTATTGTATTATATATGTGGGTTGCTTATGTATCATATCTAACAAGTTTAGCTAGTAGGAATACAAACCGTTTTCCAATATATTGTAATTTTCCTAATTGCTGGAACAATAGTGATCAGGTTAGATTTACTACCAAAAAAATGTCAGTTCATCATCAAAGCGTCTGTTACTAAACTGATAGCAAGTGAGTGTCGCTAAATTTAGCAATAATTTTTGTTGCTAAATTATTTCTAAAATTTAACGACACTCAGTTTACCAACAATACTCAAAAAGTAAACTGCTGATATATTTATCTTTTCTTGTAGTGATTTTATCTAAAAATAGGATAAATGTATCTTAAATATGTTCGGAAGAACAACTTTGTCATCTTGAATGAAAAATTGTTGTGATTCATCATTTGTGGGGGGTTCGGCTCCCTAATTGTTTTTTTTTTCTGTCCCTCGGTGATTTATTAGTACTAGGGGACTATCTTAATTACGAGTATATTTTACAAGTGTTTGTGTTTAGCAATTAATTTGTATCTTTGAATAAGGATCCAATTTTTGTCCTACTTAGTTGACGCATATGGATTTTTTTAATCACTAGCCCTGCAAGACAGGGGACGGTATGTTTTTTTTTCATATGGAGAAAAAAAATGTGTAGCATGATTCCAAATGAGTGAAATTATGAAAGCGGGTTCCGACAATATGTACAACACCTCTTTTTATCTGATAATTGAAACTTCTCAACATTTTATAATCACGTAAATCTATTGTTTTTTTTGGAAGTCACATAAATCTATTGTTTTGAATTATTTTCTTGTTAATGTCCGTTTGGATCTTGTTTCCCAGCCCTTAAAAAACGGTTAAACCGAGATGCATGTCGCAAACTATTATACAAAAGTCAATTAAGTGTATGATTGAAACTTTGAGGACCATAAACTTAATTTTACCTAAATTGAAGCAAGCGAAAGGTTGCAAAATGCACCTTTTCTAAAATAGAGATTATAATAGGATCTCAGGAAAAAAAATCGTTAAACCAAATCATGATGGAAGTAAGATAGTAAAAAATAAATTAATCCAAAACTAACGTTTCTACTTTGTGTATTTGATTTGAATCGTTTGATCAATCTGAAAAATGATAAAAGTGTTGAGTTGTGGAGTCAAATGAGTTTTGGTCATGTTTTCTAATTATCCCACATCGCTTATAATTATAATAAAACCCTCTTTGGGTTCTATTTATGTCATACTATCTTGTATATTTTAATTGCAACATTTACACATCACAATCACATATTCAAGAGAGAATATTATAAATAGAGAGTTTTATTTGTGAGAGAATCATAGCTTGTGATTGACCTAGATTACGATTGTAATCCTTCTTATAATAATATTAAGT
The DNA here is from genome assembly GCA_963920805.1 of Primula vulgaris. Lineage (NCBI taxonomy): Eukaryota > Viridiplantae > Streptophyta > Magnoliopsida > Ericales > Primulaceae > Primula > Primula vulgaris. Next base: position 28,145,289 of record OY987216.1, read on the forward strand.
GCCACGTGTAGCGGCCCGGAGACGTAGCCAATTTGGATGAACTCCGTTATCAAAGAGTGTGTGCTCGGTTTAAGTTTTATGTCTTTCTCGTTGTTTGCCTGATCGACCCAACAAGTGGTATCAGAGCACGGAAGATCGATGGCGAAAGAAGACAGAACCGCACACGGGATCGAGAAGTTCGATGGGAAGAACTTCGCATTCTGAAGAATGCAAATAGAGGACTAACTTTATGGGAGAAAGATGCATCAGCCACTTCTCCTTGAGGAAAGGCCGACCACGACCACCGAGGAGGCGTGGAAACTCTTAGACCGACAAGTCTTGGGAGTGATCCGCCTAATACTATCTAGGAGTGTAGCACATAACGTCGCAAGAGAGACGACTACGATGGGGATGATGAAGGTCCTCACCGACATGTATGAGAAACCATTCACGAACAACAAGGTACATCTCATGCGTAAGTTGTTCAACCTACGCATGGCTGAGGACACACCTGTTGCAAATCACGTGAACAAGTTCATCGACACCGTAAATCAGTTGGATGCGGTGGAGATAACTTTTGAAGACGAAGTGAGAGCCCTTATACTGCTAGTAACTTTACCGAACAGTTGATAATTCATGCGAGTTGTTGTTAGCAACTCAATTGGAAAGGAGAAACTGACTTACAATGGCATCCGAGATCAAATACTCGCTAAGGAACTCAGGAGATTAGACATGGGTGAATGCTCAAATGATGGAGCAGCCTTGAACATGGGTTCAAGAGACCGGGGTAAGGCAAGGGTATGAGACGTTAGAGGACGTTCACAATCCTGAGGTAGAAGAGGGCAAAGCCGAGACGGCAAAGATAGCAATCGAAGTAAGAAGAATCTTCGATGCTATAACTGTCAGGGTATGAGGCACTTCAGTCATGAGTGCAAGCAGCCGAAGAAGGGTACCGGCCGTGATCACGTGGCTAATGTTGCGAGCGACGAGGATTCGGGTGACTGTTTATTGCTTGCCGAACAGAGAAATATAGAATCGTGGATTCTAGACTCTGGGGCATCATTTCACACAACCCCTCAGAAGGATTTATTCAAAAATTACACTCCGGGTAATTTCGGTAAAGTGTATCTAGCCGACGGAGAAGCGTTGGATGTTGTTGGAATGGGCGATGTGAAAATTTGCATTCCAAACGAGTCGGTATGAAAGCTAACAAAAGTGAGACATGTTTCGAGGTTGACCAAGAATCTGATCTCAGTAAGTCAACTCGATGCAGAAAGACACTCCATTTCGTTCGGCAATGGAGCTTGGAAAGTTTCACGAGGAGCTATGGTGATAGCCCGAGGGAGCAAGGTCGGTACACTGTACATGACGACCGATGAGGAGTGTACAATTGCGGCAGCTGTGTCGCAAAACTACTTGGAACTGTGGTATCGACGGTTGGGTCACATAAGTGTGAAGGGGATGAATGTGTTGGCAAAGGACAGCAAACTTTCAGGCTTGAAGTTTGTCAACCTCGACATGTGCGAATGTTGCATCTTCGGGAAGCAGAAGAAAGTTAACTTCCGAAAAGGTGGAAAAGCTCCCAAGGAGGAGAAGCTAGCACTGGTCCACTCAGACGTATGAGAACAATCTCCAGTAACCTCACTGGGAGGATCTCAGTACTATGTGACCTTCATCGATGATTCGACGAGGAAAACATGGGTCTATTTCTTGAAACACAAGTCTGAGGTGTTTAAGAAATTTCAAGAATGGAAGGTCATGGTCGAACTAGAGATCAGGAATAAACTCAAATGGTTGAGGTCCGATAACAGTGGAGAGTACATTGATGCGAAGTTCGTAGGGTTCTGTGCACAGAAAGGCATTCGAATGGAGAAGACCATCCGAAGAACGCCACAACAGAATGGCGTGGCCGAAAGAATGAACCGAACAATCAATGAGCGTGCTAGGAGTATGAGGCTGCAAAGTGGGTTGCCCAAAGCCTTGTGGGCACATGCAGTAAGCACGGCGGTTTACCTCATTAACCGCGGACCCTCAGTGCCATTAGAAAGGAGAATTCCCGAAGAAGAGTGGATAGGAAAGTCTATCTCTTATGAACACTTGCGAGTGTTCGGTTGTCTGTCATATATCCATGTCGATATAAATGATCGTACCAAACTTGACTCGAAATCCAAAGTGTGTTACTTTGTGGGGTACGGTCGAGCTGAGTTTGGATATCGCTTTTAGGATGGTCACACAAAGAGGATCATTCGCAGTAAGGATGTCATCTTCAACGAAAGCATTTTGTACAAAGATCGATAAAATGTGGTGGTGGAAGAACACGCGTTCCCGTCCGAGGAAAGTGGTATAGTCGACATGAATGTGTTTCCAAGGTTGGAGTTGGAAATTGACACTGAAGATGAGCCAGTGGTGCTCGACAACCCAGCAGCACACGCTGAAGACGACGAGGAGCTGCCCCAAACTCCTCGACCTGAATTGGGCCGAGGTTATCGCGAGAGGAGACCTCCTGCCCAATACCCTCCTTCCCTGCATTACATATTACTCAATGATGCAGGCGAGCCCGAAAGTAGAGAGAAAGCTCTGGAGCTGAAAGACTCGAGCAAGTGGGAGCTCGCGATGAAGGATAAGATGAAGTCACTTGAGAAGAATGTGACTTGGTAGTTAGCCGAACTGTCCAAAGGGAAAAGGGCACTGAGTAACAAATGGGTGTTCCGACTAAAGGAGGAACAAGATGGCTCGAAACGGTATAAGACACGATTAGTAGTCAAATGGTTCCAGCAAAAGGCAGGAATTGACTACACCGAGATTTTTTCACCAGTCGTAAAGTTGAGGACTATTCGGCTATTGTTGAGCATTGTTGTAAATGCGAATCTTCATCTTGAGCAGTTAGATGTGAAAACTACCTTTCTCCATGGAGATCTTGAAGAAGAAATTTACATGCTCCAACCTGAAGGGTTTGCCGAAAAGAGAAACTGGTCTGCAAACTGAGGAAGAGCTTGTACGAGCTAAAACAAGCACCACGACAGTGGTATAAGAAGTTTGATAGTTTCATGGTGGATACCGGGTTCGAAAGAAGTGATAGTGATCACTGCTGTTTCGTGAAGAGATTCGAAAACTCTTCGTACGTCAGTCGAGCCTTGTGGAGATTAACAAGGTGAAGCAACAGTTGGCGAAACAGTTTGAGATGAAAGATTTGGGAGCCGCAAATCAGATCCTCGGTATGAGAATTTTCTGAGGAATGGATGGGTATTTGTTTCTGTCACAAGCCGAATATGTGAAGAAAGTATTGGCACAGTTTAGCATGAGTGATGCCAAGGCTGTAGGCTCACCGCTAGCCGCATACTTTAGCTTGTCGAAAAAACAATCACCCTCAGACGAGGAAGGAAATGATCGTATGTCGAACATAACCTACGCTTCAGCAATTGGTAGCTTGATGTACGCTATGGTGTGTACAAGACCGGACATTGCCCATGTAGTGGGAGTTGTCAGTCGTTACATGAGTAACCCAAGAAAGCACCATTGGGAGTCTGTGAAGTGGATATTGAGATATCTCTCGGGTATAGTGAATTTGGCATTATGTTTCCGAAAGATCTCGGAAGGCCTGCACGGCTATGTGGATGCTGACATGGCCGGTGATCTGGACAGCTGAAGGAGCACAACGGGATGTGTTTGTATCTACGGTGGTACTGCTGTGAGTTGGACATCTAAGTTACAAAAGATTGCTGCTTTGTCGACCACAGAGGCTGAGTACATCGTGGTGACGGAAGCAAGCAAAGAGATGATTTGGTTGCAAGGTTTCTTAAATGAGCTCGGTCAGAAAACCGACAATGGAGTTCTGCACTGTGATAGTCAAAGTGCAGTTCAGCTAGCTAAGAATCATGTATTCCATTCACGCACCAAGCACATACAGATTCGTTATCATTTTATCCGGGACGTTCTAGAAGATGGAATCTTCGCGCTAGAAAAGAGTGAGCGCGCTAAGAACTCTGCCGATATGCTAACGAAGACTGTTACACTCGAAAAACTGAGGCTGTGTGCAACCACAGTAGAACTCCGAGCTTGAGGCTCAGGGTCGCCGCTACATGAAAAATGAGAAACTCTGAAGAGTAATAATTATTATACAAGGATACCAATGGGAGCATTCTGCTCGGTGGAGCACAGTGAGTTCGGTGGTCGGGGATAAACAGAATTCTCTTGAAGCACTTGACATTTGACTCCAAGTGGGAGATTGTTGAGTTGTGGAGCCAAATGAGTTTTGGTCATGTTTTTTAATTATCCCACATCGCTTGAAATTGTAATAAAACCCTCTTTGGGTCCTATATATGTCATGCTATCTTGTATATTTTAATTGCAGTATTTACATATCACAATCACATATTCAAGAGAGAATATTGTAAAGAGAGAGTTCTATTTGTGAGAGAACCATAACTTGTGATTGAGTTACATTACGATTGTAATCCTCCTTATAATAATATTAAGTGTCACGTGTAGCGGCCCGGAGACGTAGCCAATTTGGGTGAACTCCGTTATCAAAGAGTGTATGTTCGGTTTAAGTTTTCTGTCTTTCTCATTGTTCGCCTGATCGACCCAACAAAAAGGTAGTATATATACATCTCAATAGAAATATGGAGAGGGGTAAATCCTAACATACGAGATAAATGCATGCTTCACATGCCAGGAGACGTTGTACGTGGATGGGAGAAATTGAAGCTTGCATATGAATTTTTTGTGAAAATTTTAAATTTTGAACCTTGTCATAATAAAACAATACTGTCTTTTACATCACACAAAATAGATCATCAAAATATCAAACAATATAGGTTTTTCTATCTTGTATTGTTTTTGTCGAAAAGACGACTGAATTATTTACTATTTTTTTCCCCTCTTCTACATCTATTTAGGAACCGGATCCCAAGCAAACAAGCTTGTTTGAAATTTGCCAGAACCGGGATTTTTTGAAGGATCTACACTCCTTTAGTCATATGGTAGAAACTCCACAGACCATATCCTAACCTAGCAATAATTTGTTTTAGGCCTCCAACGTGATAATACCTTAAGTTTATACCCGCAACTTATAATCGTATCATTTTATTTAAAAAGTAATTATACTCTCTTGGAAAGAAAAAATAAAGATTCCACAAGTACAAATTTATGTGTTTTTTATTAGTCTAAACGTAAGAGACTCGTTAAATTTTAAAAAAGATCGTTAATACAATGTAGGAAAGTCGTCACATTAGTTTCTATGATTTTCTAATTTTGGTTTCTTTGCAGTGTGATATATTGTTTGAAAAATTCTAAAAACTGAACAAAATTAAATAAAATAGTTACAAAAGTTGTATTTTATGTTTTCCCCGATATAAAATTAAAAGTTTTGATAGTTTAAATTATAAGTTAAAATGAATATTTAATATTTAAAATTACATTCATTTTATATAACAAAAGAAATTAAATAAAAATGGGCTCGTTTTCAAGGTCTGTATATTGCCTCCTATTTGTTTATCGAATGATGTCGAACTAGATATCCTTAATCACGTTCATTTTTGAATAAATTTAGTCTATATCTAATAGAAATTTATTCATACTCCAGTAATTATTTGATAAATTTTGAATAAGTACTCCTACATTTTTCTTTAGCTAACTCTTCGCAGTACTAGAGTTCATGGAAAAAGAAATAGCTCATCAGGCGCTCATCTCCAATGTGGAGAAAGAAAATTGCAAAATAATTTCGATCTCATCAAATTCATTTTCTTGATTTAGTTGGACATTCAATTACAAATAAAGAGGATACTGACAGAAGAAAACAACCTTCTTTATTATTTTGGAAACTCTATCACTATGATATGATCTCATCTTTAATATTGACGCCATACAAACTACAATGGTGCATAAGATGCACCTCACAAGGCAAGCGAGTCACCAACCAAACCGTACTCCAGATATTTGTAATCGTGTAATATATAAGGGTGTGGTAATTATGAAGACACAAAACAATTGTGTCACAAACGAATGCTCATACATCTACATCAACATGTACATGCATTGTTACCACTGGATACAACAGTTCAGTGATCTAGGTTCATGTCGTAACACTCGAAATGATGGTCGCACATATCTATGCTAATAACACAGAACCTGCACGTGTAATATACTAGTATCTTGTCTCAACATAATATTATGGCGATACAATATAAAAAAACGGTAGCCCCAGGTTGCGATAAATAATATACAATAATTAGAATCCCATATACGAACTATAAGCGCTCCAAACGAAAAAAATCACTATATAAATCGAATATCATGCAAACGAAAGAATCAATAACTCCATGCAAGGTCCATCATAGAAAACTATCATCGGAGCACACACCATTTGCATGGCACCAAATTCATAATTATGATCACCATATACGGACTCGATGACATCCGGATTCAGCTTCGATACATCTCTTTGTATCTCTTTATAAAATCTGAGATGACGAGTAGGTGATGAGACCGGAGTGGGGTTTTCTCTCTCTATACAAAATAAATCAAGCTCAACAGTCGCAAATTTTGATAATGACATTTTTTATAAACTAGAAATAGCCTCATTTTCTAAAACTAGTGTGGCCTACTCGCGCCTTGCGCGTGCGGATCGGTGAGAATGTGTAAGCAATAAATAGATAATTGAAAGGTATATTTTTGGGTAACAATTTTTTATTGGGTATATTTTAATAATTTAATTAGTTTCAAAAGTGATATGTTTTAAGAATTTTTCTCTTGAAAAATTGGAGATGATATTAAACGTTTTTTTTGGCAACAACAGCCTAAGAGGGAAGGTGTTAATGAAAGAATCATTACCTCTAAGGTGTTATGATTAGACATCTATAATCATTTTCTAACTGAATTAACCTAAATTACCTTTTGTTAGAGATATGGTCGCCAAAAAAAAAGAATTTGGTTTAATTTTGTAGGGAAAAAGTTTATTTAGTATACTGTACTATATGTTTTTAACGATTTAGTTATCAGACTACCAAATATAACAATTGACGTACTGAACTATTATAATATTCACAATTCAGGTACTGCCGTTAATTTAGTTTGATGAAATTTAGTTCCATTTTTCATTTTGTCCGTATTTTTTGTAATTTGTATAAATTTAATCTTATCTTTTCGAAGAATTATAAATTACAATTTTTCTACTAAAACACATACATATACATACATAAAAAGTATCTCAGTTTAAAAAACATATTATTTGACTAGATTTTTTTTTGATTTTTTTTCTAAAAAAACAAAAATAAAAAATTTACACTTTGTCTAAAATGAGAATAAAGTAACTTTTAAATTTATGACATTTGAGCAAAAATTATTTGAGTTCACATCACTATTTGAATACTTTCATGAAAAAAGGCAAGAAAATTGTTATTTTTTTAAAAAAAATATTCATTTTTTGTAAATAGAATATATTTGTTAAGTATTTATAATTTCTTTTTATACACAAACATCATTTAAAATTTACATTATTTGCAATAATATGTATACATGCATTATATTATATATATATATATATATATATATATATATTTATACATATATTAATATAACATATATATGTGTGTGTGTGTGTATTATATATATATATATATATATATATATATATGATATAATTATATATTTTTGAATTTATACTAAAATGAGACATTTCAGAAAATTAAGGGTTAAATTTATACAAGTTACAAAGAATATGACTAAAATGAAAAGTGAAACTAACTTTCATCCAACTAATTTAACGGCAGAACACCTGAATTGTGAATATTATGATAGTTCAGTACGTCAATTGTTCTGGTACCTAAATCGTTAATAATATAATACAATACACTAATGTAGTCTGGTACCTAAATGTAATTTTTACTAATTTTGTAAAAGCTTTAATTTCATAAGGAAATAAATACACATTTATTATATGTTTCCAGATGCATCCGTATTTAAATTGTGCGTTAACAAAGAGATTGTGGTTTGTAAATAGCAGTTGAATTGATTGACAAGATTTTTTGATGTTCCAATGTCACTTATCTACTTGTTTTGATGTAAAATGTGGATAAACAAACATTTACAGTTAAAATAGATTTTTCGGCTGATTGATTTATCGTAAAATATTTTTTTTCGAAAAAGTTTTTCCACAAATCCAGTAAAATTGGGGGAAATAATTACCCCGCAAATAAAGTTGTAAACGGTTTACGGAAACTCTCTCTGTACTCTTTCTAATACTGGTATTTTAACTATTATTAATTATAGATCTACTCTTTTAAAATTATTTAATAAGTAGCTCAGTTCCATCTAATTAACCAATAAAAAAAGAAAAAAATCGGAGAAATTGTAAAAAAAAAATATATATATATATGGAAAAAATAAATAATTTTTTGAAAAATATAAAAAACTCAAGAAAATCCGAAAAGCCTAAAAAAGGTCAATATTATTTTAAGTATATATCTATTTTATTGAAAATCATTTATAATATCTTCTATACTATAATTCTATGAGTTTATAGGTTAAAAATTTATAAGTTATTACAAGTGACGTATATAAAGAAAAATACGTGTTTATCTTAAGTTTCTAACAACGATTTATTTGTTAAAAAAATAATTTGTAAAAAAAAAAAACTTAAGTTTGTATAAAATTTTAGGTGAAAAACTTTGTATGCACCAAACACGCGTAAGTGAAGGACAAACAAAAAATTTCAGTGTAAAACTTTCGTATAAAACTTTTACTATGAAAGAAACGGAGTTATTATTTTAAAATGTATCAGTAAAAACTGTCAACGTCATGTACGCATAATTTTCTTTTTATTCTCAATCTTTTAAAAAGTTTTCTATATCCTTTAGTATTTTGCTAATATCTTTGAGAAATCGTTTTCCCGTCTTATAGTTCGATCTGTTTAAGAAAGTTTAGCACGCAAATCGATTTATATATTAAAGACACGATCTTTATTGCAAGCAGAAATATGAGGCACCACCGCCACTACAAAATAATGTTTGATTTAGTGAGAGTCAAAAGTTGTCACAAGCCTGTCGTTAATTTAAAAAGCTGTCACAAATCTGTCGCAAATTGACTAAACTGTCACAAAACCGTCACAAAAACCGTCGCTAATAAGCTCGTAACAAAAAATACCGTCACTAATCCCGTCGCTATTTGAGTATTTTTTTTGTAGTGCGTGCACCGGATAAATAATAACCGAGAAACTTTATAAAACTAAAATTTAATATAGATATGTAGACATATGATTCAAAGTTAGTTATTATACAAAATATACGAGTTTACTGGGGGTTTTTTAGTAGAGTTCAAATTTTATCAGGTTCGAATTGTCAAGTTTTCGTAAAGTTTACTGTTTTTTTATATGTATTCGTAATTATTTTTTTTTTGTTTTTTTGGTAAATCAAATTACTATTTTATTTCTAAAGTGTTTGTTCAAAAAAATATGTAACATTTGACATTTATATATTTTTTTATGTTTAATTGTTTGTTTGACAACATATAAATAAGGTAGTAATATTTATAAATACCCAAAAAAAATATAAAAAGTCAAATTTTACAGTGTTTTTTGAACAAACACTTTAGAAATAAAATAATATATTGATTTACAAAAAAAAATCGAAAAAAATTATAAATACATATGAAAAAACGAAAACCTGACAAAAACTTGACAATTATTCTAACCCGATAAAATTTGAACCATTTTTGCTAAAATTTATCTTATTAAGAAGATCCACTAGATTATTATAGAACTATGAAATTTCCAACTTGAGTTGTTAAGGAAGGGGCCTAAAGATTTCATATCCTTTTTTCCCGTCTCTGAAAATTTAATTTCCTCTGAAATAAACAAAAACGGTTCGACTTTAAAACTGGACATTTAAATTAGCGACACCTTATAAGAAAATAAATAAATAATAGGAAAGTGAATCATTTTTACAAAAAAAGGAAGATTACAAACCTCAACCAAAGTAATCCAAAAGATGAAACTTCTAAAAAACACAATTGTAAAGCCATGAAATGGGCATGAAATACAAAAGAACAGACGCCTTTTGAAAACCTTTAACTGAAGCTTTATTACAAAAATCCACAAAATTTGAGGGCAAATAAAACAGAAACGGAAATGTATGAAGTGCTTGAGATGTTCTCAAAGTTGAATAAAAACAAAAGAGGGAAACTAATTAATAATTATGCTTTGTGGAGGTATTGATGAATCCGACAAATCTTTGCAACAAACTCGAGAAAATACTACATAAATTCTGTTAAACAGTTGTAATAGCCGACCTACTAGCGGTGTAAAATGTTAGTACTCGGACTAAAAACATACCACTTTTACTAAACTTAGTAATAATAAAATGGTATGAGTAATGAATTAAAATATGCAATTATGAGTCTCATCATTTTATTCGAAGTGAAATGAATGGATAACTGCGAGGGACCCGTTCTGATCTAGCTCCTCCGTGGACTCCGGTGATGGAAGCTAGTCGAACCAAGGTCCCTTTACGACGCTCTCTCTCGATACGCTCTAGACGAGCCCGATTTCAACGAAATTCCCTGGACTCAACAGCCTCATATTTCTCGAGCGTGTGCTTATAATTTAGATCATATAAGTTGCATCAGATTAAACTAGCATTGTTAATTATATTCTTCTTAGTAGTAACCTGACTTTCTTTCCCATTATTTTATTTTAACAATCCATGCGTTACAAACTGAATCCAAAACCTAAACTATTGCAAGTATCAAAATTTTTTTAATAACAGATTGAGACTGGAGAGGCCGATTGCGAGTTTTATTTCGAGAGGGCTTATGCTCGGAACTCATGTGATTCGGAAGGGTTAAAAACGATTTATCTTGTAGCACTTATAAAGATTGCTGAGCTTGACTGATCATGAGTGGATGCGAATTAAACATGAATATTTGTACTTTGATTGACTATATAGTATCATGTTATTAAATTTTATCAGCGAGCTAACATCCAACTATTTTGACGCTTTACTATCGAAAATCACTACATTTGTGAGCGTGTTACAATTTATTGAAAATTTGTGTTGTGAGCGAGAATATGTCCTTTAGTTTTTGTTTTGATTATCGAAGAAACTTATTGTTTTCTATTATTTCTTTTCCTATTCATATTCATTAGATCTCTGAGCTAAATCTCAACTATAAATTTATACTACCTTACTTACCTAAAATAAACTTTTTTTTAATTGTCGTATAGATGTATTTGTAGTATTTCACGTTTGCGAAAGCATTACATATTTATTTATTTTTGGTAAAAACGGCTCTCATCATTATTATTCGAAACAAATGTCTTCTATGTGATAGATCCCCATAGTGGTCCTTACGAATACAAAAACTATCCGATTACTAGAAAAACTGATAATAAGAAATTACAGAAATACGAGCCTATCGTTACTTAGAGGAAAAAAATGCTAAAACAAACTATGATCATGGAGCCTAATATTCAAAGAAAATGAGTACAAAAAACTCTTGCTTCTCCGCATACCCCCTAACCTTATATCTCCAAATATAGATCAGTAATTTCGTCGACTTATTATGACCTTTACAGTTTACTTACAAAATTGACCTTTGGAGCCCAGTATCATTTTCTTCTAACAGTAAGCATGTAAAAATGTAAAGACTATCAAATAACATTTAATCAAAGATATCAATACAAGTTGAAATTGGAAAACGTAGCTTGAAGGCGAAACGATAATCAACGATCTTTCAGTTGTAAGTAAGATGCGACCTAAGGTATGATCTAGTCTAATTGCTCCAAACTCAAGATCATGTGTGAAGCATATAAAACCATACCTTATATTTCAATTTTCTGATTCTCATGCAAAATACAGTTCAAAAGTAATGTATCCCGTCTTCGACTATATATTTTAGTATTTTACCATAAAACTGAACGAGTCAATGTGAGCACCTACGACCTGCAAATGAAACTTCTGCAAGGAAATTTTCTAGATTTTTTTTTAAACATTAACATTAATAGCATTAACTTTTTTTATATTAAATTTCAGAAATCTCTAAACCTCTCTAAGAACAATATATACTACATGTAAAATGTAGATTTAAAATGTGAATAAAGTAAAATGATTAAATTTATAAAGTTAAAGTCAAATTTATTCGGTTCTGGTAACATGTGCCCTGGAGCCGGTCACATGTTAATATACACCTAATATTGCGGTAACTAAACCCATTTAATGTAATAATAATTATTGAAAGATTCTGAAATTAAAGTTAAAATGTATACTTGGAATTGAAGTTAATGACTAATCAAAAGCAATTAATTTTATACTTAATGCGGTCCTCAAATTAGTAATTTTTCTTAACAGTAATAATAATTACTAAAAGATTCTGAAATTAAAGTTAAAATATATATATATATATATATATATATATATATATATATATATAGCAAATACAGGAAACTTAGTAAGACACCATTGACAAAGATTGCTACCAATCCATATAGGATTGGCAAGATAAAATGTATACTTGGAATTGAAGTTAATGACTAATCAAAAGCAATCAATTTTGTACTTAATGGGGGCCTCAAATTAGTAAAATAATTTTTAACAAATATGGCATCAGTGATAAATGATTATCTTTTGTATAATTTAATGTATATATGGAACAATATTACACATTGTTACATTAATCAGACAATTTTGTACTTAATATGGGGGCCTCAAATTAGTAAAAAAAATTTAAAAACAAATATGGCATAAGTGATGAATGAGTAACTTTTGTATAATTTAATGTCTGCAATTATAATCTGCAATAAATTCTATAGGTGATAATTCAAATTAGTAAAATAATTTTTAACAAATATGGCATCAGTGATAAATGATTATCTTTTATATAATTTAATGTATATATGGAACAATATTACACATTGTTACATTAATCAGACAATTTTGTACTTAATATGGGGGCCTCAAATTAGTAAAAAAAATTTAAAAAACAAATATGGCATAAGTGATGAATGAGTAACTTTTGTATAATTTAATGTCTGCAATTATAATCTGCAATAAATTCTATAGGTGATAATTCAAATTAGTAAAATAATTTTTAACAAATATGGCATAAGTGATAAATGATTATCTTTTGTATAATTTAATGTATATATGGAACAATATTACACATTGTTACATTAATCAGACAATTTTGTACTTAATATGGGGGCCTCAAATTAGTAATTTTTTTAAAAACAAATATGGCATAAGTGATGAATGAGTAACTTTTGTATAATTTAATGTCTGCAATTATAATCTGCAATAAATTCTATAGGTGATAATTCAAATTAGTAAAATAATTTTTAACAAATATGGCATAAGTGATAAATGATTATCTTTTGTATAATTTAATGTATATATGGAACAATATTACACATTGTTATATTAATCAGTCAATTTTGTACTTAATATGGGGGCCTCAAATTAGTAATATTTAAAAAAAAAACAAATATGGCATAAGTGATGAATGGGTAATTTTTGAGTCCAAATCTTCTACCCCATTTTCCTACACTCCTCCGTGCCCCCTTACTTGTTTTATCCAAAAAAAATTCTAAAAAACTTAAAAAAAATTGTACAATTACTATAATATATGTATTAATACATTCCAATAATTATTTTTAAAATAAAATTCACACAAATTTTATTTTGGAATAAATATATAAATTAGTGTAAATTAAACATTGAATATTAAAAAAATTATTTAAAACAATATTATGTTCAAATGTTTTAAAATTTGAACACAATATAATATAAAAGTTTATAAAGTTGCGGTATAAGTTGTGAAAATTTAAAATTTGAATGAAAAATAAGTAAAGAGACATGAAATAAGATAGAAAATATGAGGTAAAAGATTTGTAGTCGTAACTTTTGTATAATATAATGTGTGCAATTATAATCTGCAATAAATTGTATATGTTGTGTGACATATTAGCTCGTTATAGATATATATAGAGATATGTATAGATATAGAGAGAGGTATGAGAGACAACAATAAGGGAGGCTTTATTAATCATAATGTATGAATGAATCATCAAATAGAAGACCCCTAACCCTCTTTATATAGATAGAGGGGTAGGGTTACAAGCCCACTTGGGCCCATAAAGTACAAGCCCAATAGTCCAATAATATCTTACAACACTCCCCCTTTGGACGTCTTGAATTCTTCGTCTTCATGCAGTCGATCTGAGTCGAGTTCATTCGCAGTGCTAAACACATAAAAAACCTTAGGGCCGGAAAACCCAGTGTGGGACAAAACCGGTACCTAGGAGAAACTGTGTAGCCGAATGATATAGGCCGAAATATCATGTAAGTAACTAACCACAAAACAGTGTGCCTCATCAAAACCTTGCCAGAGCAAACCCAATGGGAAAATCTCTGATCGAAGGAAAAAGAGTGCAACAATGGTAGTAGTAGGGGATCAACCACAAAACATGTGCCTCATCAAAACCTTGCTAGAGTAAACCCAGTGGGAAAAAATCTCTAGTCGAAGGACAAAAGAGTACACAGTGGTAAGAAGTATACAACAGGATACTCCCCCTAATTTCGGCAATCTTAAGTGAGATAAGATGGGAACGTGTCTCGCTAAAAACCTTGCCAAGGAAAACCCAGTGGGAAAAAACCTTGGTCTAAGGACAAAAAGAGTACACGAGCATGCGACTGGATGCTCCCCCTCACTTGCACACGACAGGGTGCAAAGATTTAGACTAAGTAGTAATTAGTGCAATAAGCATTCACCTGGATGCTCCCCCTCACTTGCACACGACTGGGTGCAAAGATTTCATATTCCAAGAAAGAGTACGAGCATTCGACTGGATGCCTCATTTACTTACATACGACTGGATGCAGGAAAATCTAACGTGGAATAGAACGAGCATTCAACTGGATGCTCTTAAACTTCATTTGTGAAGATTAATTTCGGCGAGAAATGCTAAATAGCATAATGTAGTCATGTCTCTCTTGATCAATAACAACAAGTTGTCTTCTATGACAAGTGTTTTATCTAGATCGTGAGACAGAACATATGTAATTCAAATATGACTAATACTAGCTCGAAGTCATATACACTCTCTAGTCGTCTCATAGAGCACGAATAGATCAGAGTGATTCACTTGGAGTCATTCCAAGACCTCCAAGATGTCGCCTTATTCCTAATGGTAAAGACATACCATGTTAGGAATATCACTTATGCGGGTCTGATAAGTAACCGGCATCGGTATAACCGAAAAAAGGTTGCGTTAATTCGAGTACCGAAGGGGGTAGGTACACTCGATGACGCAAATGGGATAAGACAAGCCCTCATCCACAGTTACCTTAAGGTAATGGGAAAATGTCTTTTATGCCATTTCGATGGCAGCGTGTTAGCGCGATGCTGTGTCGAGCTATACCATTCACAGCAGACGAGATGTTCGTCCTAGCACATTAGACCAAGTACAATAATGCGCTTATTGTACTTATATATGAACATCATGGTTCAATATCTCTTCATCGTCACATCAGGGACGGAATGGGTCTATATCAATGTCTAGTGATCGAACGATCATGGGAGAATCTGACGACTTAGCGTCATGATGAATACAAAGTCATAACACCTTCTGGGTGTAGTCTGAATCATGGACTTAGATTCAATCTTTATGGGAGTCGATCATCAGGCCGAGTCACAACCGTTTCTTCCCAAGATCCTTCATCTCGAAGGCAAATCCAAAAATGGATCGCGTAATAAAACACGCAAGGGCATAATACTTGTTCAAGTATCCCAAGCTAATCAAGTACTCACTTAGGCGGTATACCACATCCGCTCGGATTATATTAATCCATATAGTGAACGTCTCAGTTAATTGAGATCGTGTTCCGTGGTCAGGAACTACTTGATTTAAGCACATGAAGTCACACAGGGACCTTCATCTATATCTCTTTGTCTAAATCCCCATAGAGATAAAACAGTGACCACAATCACATGCTGCATAATCAGTTTTTGGGAAACTACTAAACTGATAAAGTAGGGGACCGTTATAACGTCCATTACGAGGAAATAACCCATCTCGTAACCAATTCCAAGATGTGAGAGAAGCCTTGCGCTACTAGGCGAGCATTCTACAATCTCATTATTCTCATCACTTTTCCTTACGAATAACCAAATAAACAAACTAGTTTAACATTGGTGGCGTTGGAGCTACAGGTCCGAACACACTTTCGCTAAGGTGTCTACTTGGATTGGAAGTTTCCATTAGTACAGTCTATTCTACGTTGACTTCAGGCAACGGTACATGGTTCCCTATCATAATTTGTTCATATTATCAGTCGTCACCGAATATATGAACAAGTAATCAATGACAGTCTCGTTTCGCTTCAATATCGTCTAAGATATCATGATCGACAGATATTTCGAGATTCTTAGGATGAGGAGGAAATCACACATCTCCTTGATCCTTTATAATCTCGTGCGACAAACGAGTTTCAGTTCACCACCTCTGGGGCTGAACGAATTAAGAACCGGTCAACTTCCTCATATCTTAGGAAGGACGACAGACTGACGGCCGACGGCAGCGTCCTTTGCTTGGCGGGTTCGGCCAAAAGCAACGTGTTACGACAGGAACACGGCGTCCGACAGGGACGTCTATCCTTGCAAGCATTTTGCAGCAGGTATAAATGATCTCGTGACATCTCATAAAGTCATTAAATGCGTTTGGCATTTAGTTAGACTTGAGGGAGTCTATGCACTTACTTATCACTAAGTGCAGTTTTGGGGATCAAGCTAAGACTGAGTGGGTTATGCCACGTTACTTCACGTCGTTCCTTATTAACGGTAACGTGCAAATCTCCCCCTAACGACGGGGAGAACAGTCTTAGCGATGTCACTTTCGCATATCATGCGGTAAAGAGATCGCTTGCCAAGGTTACTCTATCAAATGATAGGCAGGAGATTCATAATCGACTTATGTCCCCTTCAGAGGTCCATATTTTGAACGCTAGAACGGCTCAATCAAAATATTAATTAATCACTCTAAACACGCGTTATTATGAGACTTCTGGCTCATAACCAGTAACCAGCTGGTACGCATATGGTGTTTGAGTGTCTATGGGCCTCATAACGGACCAATGCAGCAAAATAGCATAACCCCATACGGAAATATAAATCTTGGTGCGCAAGACCAAGAAATGCGTGCAATCATTTGCAGTCGCATCATCAAACTTTCCGTGAGTCCATTTGGGTCTGAACATAATCGACAGGATGTTCAATTTCAATTTCCAAACTCAAGTAATTCAAATCGAAATTTCGATTATTACTCTTCGGAATTATCAAGTCGGCTAGACTTTTCAGGATAATCCGGATCATGAGCCATCAACTTAATGATAGGGCTAAAAGTTTGGAAAATGCTGCATTTATGTGGACAACATTAAAATGTGACCATATTGTCGATGCATCAACCATAACCATTTATATTTATGGTCCGTCTTATGGTTGGATAAGTCCACAATAACTCCTTCAATTCTTTACAAGAATTCTACGAGTTCATTTCGTGATCTTTACACATACTAGTCTTTCAAAGTGAGCATTAGTGGCATGAATTTCGGATTAATCACGAAATATATCCTCAAAGAGAATCCAAATGCGATGCGATTATAAATCAAGCATCGTCTTTTGACCCGGGAATATCTAATCCGGTCAATGCCACAATATCAAAATGCTCTTATCAATCGACGACAGGCGAATGATAGTAAAGACAATCATGTCTTAGCATTTAAATTCTTTATCATTCGACGACAGGCGAAATGATAAGGAAACTTTAAACGCTTTAAAGAATGTGATAGCAACCACTTGAAAGACAGTCCAACTCCTCTAAAAATACGCTTTTGGTCGTATTGAATGGAGACTATGTAAAGAAATTTCAATTCTTTCATGAGCTATTACCAGGTAACACTGGTTTTCTCGAATATTTTATAACTCAACAAGGTACAACAGGACCTATAGGAGTATAACGCCTCATATTTGACAAATCAATTTGGCTTTACCAAAGATTTCGATTTGGAACGACAGGTCCAGAATCGCTGTCACTGAGTACACTTTTAGGCAAGTAGTTGGTGAAATTATGTGGTACATTGTTACCCACTATTTCCAAAAAAAAAACCAACTACACCACAAGTATTGCCTAAAATTTCATAATTTAAAGTTTGGTCACATTTGTCAAAGGAATTTGCTCAAAACACTTTAAATTATTTCGAGAAATTTCGTAAAACAGGCAAACCATAATCCAAAAGTATGTCCAAATGGAAAAATCATAATCCAAATGGAAAAACATAATCCAGATGAGCGAAAAAATGGCTCAATGATTTATCAAAATCAATAAAGAAAGGTGTCAAACTCATTTGAGCCACAAAATCGGGGGTCTCAAGAGTTTCCTTTCAATTAGCTTTAACCACATTAGCATAGGTTTTTCCACCTTTATAATAGTTGTGAACTATTTAAGGAGTACCGTGCATGACCTTTGTCTTTATAGCATAGAGTTGGATCCTTGAGCATTATCTCTTGTTTTGTGACAATGAGCCATATTGTTCCTTTCAATTACTGTCTTGGAGCCACAGGTTTTCGATTTTGACGATTGTCTAAAATCTCGCTTGGCTAGGCGATTCATCGGGATCGCGACAGTTCGAGACAAATAACACATGTCTTGGTTCTCGATTCGTGGAAAAAAATATACACGAAGAGCATTAATATCAGGCAAACAATTCGCCATTAACCCAATAGGATTAAAACTACTCACCGGGGTAATTTTCTTATCCAATAACAGATGGGCGATAAAGGAACATGGTGAATATAAATTCACGATACTGCTTATGGAATACAATTTCCAAGCTAGTATTTTGGTGAAGGATTGCTCCAATATGTCAATTTCAGACATTTGTTCACCATAGACGTCATCACGTCTCAAATATGGCGGCGGAATAAAATCAACGCCTTAGCATTCATCCTGATGGTAACAACAAACTCGTGCTTTACTCATCAAAGATGGAATCCAAAAAAATTGGGCATCATATTTTCACACATCAGGGTGACTAGCATGTGATGACGGAATAACATCAACGTCTAAACAGTCGCAAGTATGTTTTGCGATTTTTTTCATCATAGATGGCATCCAACATGTGTTGGGAGTTCTGGATTATTTTTCATATAAAACGACTGGTTTATATGTTTATGGTTTGCACAAGCACAAACTTTAATTCGAAACGACAGGTTCGAAAATAGTTTTGCTTTTAATGTGAATTGGTTCTCATTGATCGAACGACGGGTCGATACTGAGACACCAATTCGGCGAAACATACATCACTATATAAACACACTCGGGGAAATTATTATTTAGTCAACCCCTTTCGGTAGCTCTACTTGAAAAACGACCAGGAAAGACGGTGAGGGTGGAGGGCACGAATGCCACTTAAAACCCGACCTCATTAGGATATCGACTTCCGCCTATATCTTTCCTAGACATCGTATCCAAATAGGTGAGCCTAGTTGGGGAAGGTTCATAATTTTTCCAACTTAAATGTGAAAATATATAATTTCGCAAATTATCATATCATAAACATGGCAATAAATTAAATATAGATTGTACCTGTCTATATTAACCATATATATATAAACATGCCGTAAATATATTTTAGGTATCTAATCATGCAGTAGATTTGGTGTTATAAACAAATCAATTTAAGATTATCAATCAATCTATAAAGATTCTAACATATCAAATCAAATCTATTTAAGATTATCAATCTATCCATAAAGATTCTAACATATCAAATCAAATCTATTTAAGATTATCAATCAATTCATGAAGATTCTAACATATCAAATCAAATCTATTTAAGATTATCAATCAATCCATGAAGATTCTAACATATCAAATCAAATCTATTTAAGATTATCAATCTATCCATAAAGATTCTAACATATCAAATCAAATCTATTTAAGATTATCAATCAATTCATGAAGATTCTAACATATCAAATCAAATCTATTTAAGATTATCAATCAATCCATGAAGATTCTAACATATCAAATCAAATCTATTTAAGATTATCAATCAATTCATGAAGATTCTAACATATCAATTTATTCAATTAACATGCAATTTTTTTATTCACTTGCCTTTTTAATAAATATATATATATGCATGTGGGTGAATATTTAGACCGAATATTGACTTTTATAACACATATATACTGTTTTTATACATGTAATATATTACAGGGACTATCCGTGTAATTACAGCAAACTATATATCTATTTACAGCATTATTACAGTTTCAGTCCATAATTTCAGACAAGTTTCAGCGAATTACAAAACAGTCATACTGTTTTCAGTATATAACATATTCAGTTCGGCAGATTACTACATGTTTACTACATATTCAGTCATACTGTTTACTACATGTACTATGTAAATTTTTTTAAAAACTATAGTAATAATCAGACAAGCCGTGCCAATTATGTTCACAATAATACATGGTTTGATTTTTACAGTATATATGGGCCAATTCCAGAATCTTTTTAATTCAAGTGTACACCGATACAAGCAATTTATTTATATGCAATAAATTATACACACGGTCAGACAATTATGTTCACAGTCATGTTTGTATTTCATGTAACATTTACTTAGATGCTCTGGTATTAGTTTTATATAGTAAAAAAATAGGATTTTATGTACCGTCCTCACGGTATGTTGGTGAAGGTCGATATAACAATAATCCGATAAAACCCGGTTAAACCTCAAGGTTTATAGATATTCAATATCCGTGCGTTTACCCAAAATCTCCAATAACCACGAGCGTATATCCTAGTCTCCGCGAGCAAAGTGCCGATAACGTGTTGTGTGACATATTAGCTCGTTATAGATATATATAGAGATATGTATAGATATAGAGAGAGGTATGAGAGACAACAATAAGGGAGGCTTTATTAATCATAATGTATGAATGAATCATCAAATAGAAGACCCCTAACCCTCTTTATATAGATAGAGGGGTAGGGTTACAAGCCCACTTGGGCCCATAAAGTACAAGCCCAATAGTCCAATAATATCTTACAACATAGATGAATATTGTAAACATAAATGCAAACGTCCACCAAAACCCCTAACCTGACCTACACGAACCACTCTATCTCTTAACTCTCTCTTTCTCTCTCTCTCTATATATATATCTATATCTATATGTGTATACACCTACATGCATATCTTAGTCGTCATATAACATTACATCATCATCACCGTTTCATTATAAATATGAGTATCGAAATATGAGTATCTATCTATATACATATTTTTTTTATACATTTCATCTCTCAATAGTTGCTCTCCTCATACTCGGATCCATTTTCACTATCCTTTTCCTTTGGTAATCTCTCCCTCCCTCTAAAACTTTCCTTCTTTGACATTTTATTCAATTAGTGCTCGAATTTAAAATGTTAATCCTTTCATAATTACTAGTGCATTTCCATTTTGTGTAATTACCTTAAAACTACCGTCACGTATCAAACTATGCTTAATTTTGACTTGCAAGACTTTCGTATAATTAAATTTTTTTAAAAGTTAATTATAGTGGAAAATTAAATTAAGTAGGGAGTATTATTGACTGGTACTTATAGTATGTTTGGTTTTTCTTATGGAATATGTAATCTTTCAAGTTCAATTGTTTCATTATATGCTTCGAAATGAAGAGAACAGGAATTTGTTGTCATATAATAAAACAAGATTAATCTTATGAAATAAAGCAATATATGTGTAATTTGAAGATTTATTGTGCCATGCATGTGACATTTTATTAATCGTTTTGAGTCGTGAAATTAAATATTTTTATTGAAATAATAAATATTACTAGATACGCCATTCTAGTGTTAAACGTGTTAATTGGTACACGTGTTCTCTTTGTTTTCGTGGAATCGACAAAATCTAGTTATAGACTTGTCGTTATTGTGTTTGTCGGTATTTGTTCCTTATTTCGCGCACGGGTTGTCTTTGTCGGTAATTATTTGTTAATTAATTTGTAGGTTGTTTAATTAGACATATAGTGGTACCATGATCATTTCTTGGTCAAAAAATATTTTTACGAAATATAAAATAAAATAAGTTCACAATGAAAAATATGTAGTTCGTAGATTTCTTGCGGGCATGCTTGTGACATTTTGATCGTTACAAGTCATGAAAACTGATTGAGTTTTGAACTAATTAATATGTCCTAGATACGCCATTCTAGTGTTAAACGTGTTATTTGGTACACGTGTTCTATTTGTTTTCACGTTATCGACAAAATCTAGTTATAGACTTGAAGTTATTGTCTTTGTCGGCTCTTGTTCCTTATTTCGTGGTGGGGTTGTCGTTTTCGGTAATTGTTCCTTATTTTGATATGGTGTTGCCTTTGTCCGTAAATTGTTTTTAATATAAATTTGTAGGTTGTTTGAAATGCATTAGACATACAGTGGTGTCATGATCATTTCTTGATCCTAAATTAAATTATGAAAAATACGATAAAATAGGATTACAAAGAAGATTTTTCAATTTGGACGTTCCTTTTTTTTTTTGGAAGGTAAGAATATATTAAAAACAGGGAAAGGACCTTGCTTAGCACAAACTCCTAGCTAATGCCAAACAACAGAGAACATGAACAAATAAAACAAATCAAGACCGAGTCATAGATCTAGTTATACACAAGAATATAAAAGAAAATTTTAGTGGATAATCTAAATTTGTGAAACAACTCCGAAGAGAGTGATTCGTGAGGAAAAAACACCAAAGGCATTTCTAATTGTGGGGGAATTTCATAGCATCGGCACTATTCATTGCTGGAGTTGTCTCATTTTTGTTAGAATTTTGATTTGAGTGATCATAGTCGATCCGGCCAGTAACTTTTCAAAGATTCTGAGTAGATGGTTTACTTCTTGGATTTCTAACTCCCATTTTATCATATTTTTTCTTTGTCTTGCATTTTCTTCAATACTTGGGTACACCAAGCACATATGTTGTAAAAAAATAAAACAACAACAGTAGTAATCAAGAGGAATAAAATCACCAAACAAAATGGTAGTGGAAAAGAAATTACGTAGTACTGCAGAGCAAGCTTGTATCGTTTATGAACTTTTTTTCTCTTGAATAGGGTCAACTCAATGACACTTAAACAAAATCGTCTAATTTTTACTCCAATTCAATCATGTTAGTTAGAACCTCATAGTAGTAGTAGTCGTTGATGCTGACTTATCAGAAAAGTCGGTGAAATCGTTAATGCAAATACCACTATATATTTGATGCAGTTATTTTTCCAAGTCCATAATTTAGAATGTGAAGTTTGTACCCATTGACAAAATAAACCGCTTAACCCTTCTTAATTGGCCTAGCACAAGAGAATAAATGAACTTATTGTCTTATATAATCGATGGAGACTTTCTCAATAAAAATTAATTAAAATGTTAGATAGTATTAATATTGACAAATAAGAATGTATGTGGTAATAAGTTAGAAACAAACTACTAATTATATAATTTTCAAACCAATCATGAAAATGGTGTAACATGAATCAAGAAAAACTAGTTAGATAAACTAAAGAACGAAAGAAAAGTAATTAAAAGAACTAATATATAATACTTACGGCAAGTATGGCTCAGACTTCTATGTAATTTGTTAGAATATACGTTCTTGCCGCTTTGTATTTCTCATAGCTAAATGTCATTTCAATACCTTTCACAACATTATAACTTTAATAAACTTATGTTGCTAAATTTTGATACAATTAAGTTGCTATTTGTAATTAAAAATAAATATTTAACTATAGCAACATACTTTCATGTTGCTAGTTTTATTGAGAGGTGGTGGTGCTGAGTTGATGATAAGTTTGTTGCTGATTTTTTTTGGAAAATTTTGACAACTCTTTTAGGAACAAATTACGTTGTTGCTGAATTTAAATTGCTAAAAAGTTAGTAATTGTGTAGCTAACTGTTTCCTACAATTTATGTTGGTGTCTTGTTTGTGTTCAGAATTTGGCTTCTTTTTTTTCTCCGTGTTCCTGTATGTTATTTTTCTTGTATTGAATACACACAATTGAGCAAATCCATTTTTTTAAGTGGGTGAAGTATCAAGAGCCAACCTTAATCCAATCAAATTTGTATTCCTGACCATACTCAAATAAGATAATAAGACCAAGATAACAAGGCCAGCCCAATTAGTTTACCTCCTAACTAGGGATGAGTAGCTGGCCTTAAGGGCAAGAGTCAATGATCTTCCCTTCCAAATCTATACATTCTGGTTCGATAAACGCTGGTAAGTGAGAATGCCCTTTCTGACAGGGCAGCGTCCTCACGAATGCCAAACTTCGTAGCTCAGCTCATCTGGGTTGATCAAGCTCCAATGAGTTTCTTTGGTTCTGGGGTTGGAGATGAAGTCAAATCCGAGTTGGATAGGGATTTCGAACGAAAGGCAAGGGAAAATTCTGATTCTTCCGAGAATCCTTTATCAAAAGCATTGTTTTGGGCATAACAAGCCCTTGAATGGCAAATCAATAGACTCTATCGACGAACCTGGTTTGGCTTCAATTGAGATCATCATTACAAAAATATGATCATTTATGTCCCAAGCTCTAGCAATAAAGGAATTTTTTCTATTAAAAAGAATATGCCTCAAGTTCCTTAATTTAACTTTAAAGTATAATCAATTTGGCACAAGATGGTAGCAATCTCATAGTTGCCTTCACCATGATTTCTGTAATTTCTTTCCTTCCAAATTTAGGAAATAGCACAAAAGAAAATGATTTTACCTACTGTAGCTCACAACCATAGGCGGAACTGGTATGGTGCTAGGGGGGTCAGCTGACCCCCTGATTTTTATATAAAATTTATCAAAATAGAAATGAGGATTAAATTAATTATAAAATTATCATTCTATTTAAATAGAGAGTTTGTATTATACATACACAAAATTCTCTCCATATATAAGCGATGACCTTAACACTAACAAAGACCAAACTCACTCCCTTATACGATGACTGGTTATACCTTTTATTCCCAATACAAGATAGATTGGAGGCACAACTGTTTTTTTCTTTCTCTTTCTTAGTTTTTTTTTTATTCTAACTACTTAACTAGTTTGCAAAATTAATAATCTAATGTAATTTATTGATTCTATCATTGTTTGCTTGACAATTGTTAATTACTTAAAAAAGTTAGGATAATTTTTAATAGATTTTTATTAGAAAAAACTAGGTACTATATAAAATTGGGAAAATTTTAGTTAGTTTTTTATTAAGATAAATTCTTAATGAAACATTTATAAATCAGTTATGACTTTTAAATTAGTTAGTTGTTTAGTAGTTTATTTAGATAATGTCTAGCTTGTTATTTACGTGTATTAATTAAGTTGGGTAAACTTACTGTTTGATTTATTTTAGTTTATTTAGAATAAAATTGTTGTTTCACTTTTTAACTTATTTAACTAGTTAACTTCTTTGGTTTTTTTCTTTTTTATATGATTTAATAGTTTATATTGAAAATGATATATTTGAAAGTTTGTCGAACGATATTATTATGCATCGCTTTCAAGATATGGGTGACCGTATGAGTCGATTGTAAATTAAGTAAGACCTTTTGCAGTTTTGTTTTTCTTAATTTTAACTTTTTTTAGTTTGTCAATATTTTGACCATCCTGTTTTAAAGTTCTGGCTCCGCCACTGCTCACAACCTTTTACTTTTAAAGATATTGCAATCCCATTCAATCCTCTCATTCCAAGAATAGCAAATCCCAGAACCCTTGCTTCATAGAGAAAAGTGTATATACAATATTCTAGTGGAGAAAGTACAATTGAAGAAAAGATAATCCAAGTTCTCAATGTTTTCGTACCAAGTGCTCATTTTATCCTTAGTAGGCAACCTATTCAAAACAGTTTGCCATAAAATAAAACTATACTTAGCTACCTGGGCATTAAACCACACCAGCCTAGACCATTTAACAACCCTCTTCTTAGGTCATCAATGATTCCACAGAGCACTAACTGAGAAGTTATCATTGTTGAGGGTCCAAGTCAACTTATTCTCACTATTAAGCAGAATTAGGGGGGGGGGGGGGATGTCTTATAACGGCAAGAGTTATTGGTATTAGGCCAATTTCAACCGTTGTTATCAATAATGGTTGCAAGTTTCTCTTTTAAGAAAAAACCAGAATCCTCCTACTGTAATCTCTAGGAATAATAGGACCACTTTGGAGCCAGTTATCATACCACAAAGAGATATTAAAGCCAGTGCTCACTTTATAAAAATTAATACTTTTGAGAGAGTCTCTACCTTTAAGGATTTTACCCCAAGTATAGCTGT